>JACTOM010000278.1:2722137-3076052 GCA_015832385.1 Elymnias hypermnestra
GGAAGACCGAGGCGAACGTTCCTGGACCAAATCCAGGACATTTTAAATAACGGCCAGGTCAAGAGTACTCTAAACCGACGAACTTGTATGAAAGATTTAATGAGATTGAAAGAAGCGAAGGAGATATGCAAGGATCGTGGCAAGTGGAAGGATGTTGTCTCTGCCTACCCCTATGGGAATAAGGCGTGATGCTATGTATGTATGTATGTATGTATATATATACACACACACATATATATATATATAAAAGAGATATCTAGGTATTGACTCATTACGATATCTCTCATACGGCGTAGAGATTTGATAGGAATATTCCTTTTGCCGAGTAGAGGTCAGCTAAGAACGGATAAATTAACGAAAATGCTACCCAAAAACATTCCACGCAGATGAAGTAGTGGGTTCAGCTACTATAATATATATGTTTCATATGTGTATGTATATACATCACAAGTATAATAGTTGTGTAGTATCCATTACAGTTTATTTTATTTATGCACTATCTTTATATTTAATTACTATAAACACCGGCATATTTAGCGGAACGAAAAAAAATATTTGATATCAGTATCATATAAGGTTATGATACTGATATTAAACCTTTATTTTTTTTATGTTCCGCTAAATATGCCGGTGTGTTTAGTTTAAATTTCGAGAAGGATTGCCTGGCAGAGATTGTTTAAAGCACATAAATTAATAGTTTCATTTTATAAGTTTTAGAATAAGTTTCTGTATTTTTAATTTTATGTGCAATGAAGTATTTCTTCCCTATATACATGTAAAAACCGACGTGTCCCAAACCGATATCTTTAAAAAAGCTATTATGCAAAGATACTTTCAAATTACTAAACTCCTTCACGCAGTCATCACGAGATCTTCAAAATTGTTAGACGAGTTCCTTTAAATAAATATAAAATTGTCTACCAATTTGGCTAAAAAGTTGTCAATGCTTTACACAATTGTACATAAGAAAATAATATGAAGCCAATGAGGGAAACAATATTCAGATTGTTAGTAAGACCGTCACATATGATACAAAAGTAATCCCTACTAATGACCACCAGCTATCGCAAAACAAATAAGAGGCGGTAAATCGGGAACAAAAACTTTCAAAACCGGTCTGAGAGTCAGCCGTATGATGTTACGGAGATCCCAGCCCACATCCGGAGTCAGTGACGCATGCATATCACATGACAGCTGCACTTCAGTGCTTTAGCTCACTTTGTTATTAAATCTAAATCGGTTCTGTTTGTTGCGATTCGTTACATACAATATGAACAAATAACAAATAAATCAAGTCCATAATAGACAAAGTGATTAAAAGAATAATCGAATATCGTCAGAAGTACCCAAACGGCCGGCAGCAGTCCTGGATAGCCTATACTCATCCTCAATAATGTTAATGTTGTTGTCCGAAATTCCTACCTGCCTTAGAGGTATTTTCACTCTTACTCTCTATTTTCGATTATGCTGATGCAAGCTATGTTAACCTGACTGAAGGCTAACTCAATAAGCTTGAGCGACTTCAAAATCTCGCTATTCGGTTCACATTTGGATTGCGTAAATATGACATGTATCTAAATTTCGTCAAATGCTCAATTGGCTTCCTATTCGGCGTCGCAGGGATCTACACATACTTTCTCTTCTGTACCGTGGCCTATTTCATCCTAAAACACCTGCTTACCTAAAAAATAAGTTTGAATTTGTTGGAGTGCAAGGCCAACTCCGAACCACACGGCAGCTCATTTAAAAAATTACGAAATGTAATAATAAATATTATGAGCAACCCTTTCATGTTTTGGCTACCAGATTATGGAATTCGCTCCCGCTACTTATCGGACAGTCGAAATCACTAAACATTTTTAAAAAATTAGTAAAAAACAACTTATTTTATGTACTATTTTTATGCATTTTATATTTAAATATGTATTAGCATATTCTTTTAATATTTATCATACTATCATTATGTTGTGTATACCTTTTAAGTACTCGTGTGTAATTATTCATATGTAAGTTTATCGCCTATCCTCAATTAATAAATTTTTTTTTTTTATTTTTTAATCAACGGTTGCCTGGACGAAATCGCTACCCTACCGATAAGGCCGCCATTTATGCAAATTTATATAGTCTCCTAGATTAAGTTTTTATATTTTCTGTATGTATAATATAAATTTGTATAAGAAAATTTTGTGGCAATAAAAATGTCCAAGAACTCACACCAAGAAAGAACTTACCATAGATTTATATATTTATAGTTTTGTTGAAAATGTATACCTATTTAGACCACAGAAGAAAATTCACTCGTCAATATAAAATGCTTATCAATTATTTCTGTGAATATGTGTCTTAATTCTTATAAAAAATTCGTGTATATTTTTATTGCTGACAGTTTGATGGTAAGTGGTGAAAAGGTGGTATAGTGTTCTCAATAAGAGGTTATTTTTCCCACTTGTGGTTTCTACACAGTATAGTACTGGAATGCAATTTGTTTGTTTTACTAGTAGGGTGATTTCCTCCCCGAAGAAAAAAGACTTGTCTCCGAAGCCTCTCACTGATCTAGTCTCTCTACTCATGACTGAGACAAATTAGAAAACACAATTTCCTAAGTTTAACTTGACGGGGATCGAATGTCATACTAAAACTTTAAAAACATATTTTATTAGAAAAACACAGCGTTCTCGAAATTCCCACGCTCGCTCACAACACGATTCACTCTGATTTTTTGGTGGGTGGTGTTCACCGAAACAAGTGTTCTATTGCGTCGGTAAGTATTAGTCTTACAACAGTTTTAAATATTAGCATCAGCTCCTGAGTAAGTAATTACTGTTGGAAGAGAAAATATAAAGCCTACAAATACGAAAGAATATAACCTAAGCATTTAGTTTATAAAAATTATAAAGATTTAGACTTACACTATGTAATTTATAAGAATAATTTACAATCAAGTTAGATGGAAAGTGATACATGGCCTACATTTTAACTATATTTTTTCAATAGATATCGAAGTAATCAAACTACGTAATCAAATCTTTTACGAATCATTAAGGTAGAGATGTTTCGGAAGAGTTGTTAATGGAAAAAATCTACGGTGGATCTAAGACAACTTCAATCTTTTGAAGTATTGAACTGTAATGGAATTAAGTTGTATTATCGGATGGATCGATTACTCGCTCTGACACCTCCCTTGATGAGGCTTGATCTTACAAAGCATAGCGGTTCTATTCAAATAAAAGACAATAATGCTTCACGAAACCCAACTTCCTTTTGCATTCGATTCATTGTTTATTCGAAAAAATTTCTTCGGAAAATACCTATGATCTATTATATTTTATAAGTTTTGGAAACTATACATATAGAACAGTTCACATAACAACAACAGATGAACAAAATACCAATAGGTAATTTACACCTAATATATAAATACATGTCAAAAATATGCGAAATATCCTATTATCGGCTTTTGTATATACATATTAAATTATTGAACTGCCATTATTGATTAACGCTTTTTATCGCTGATATCGTATATTATATATATATGCTTCTTGGAATCCAAAAGAAAGTGTGCAGGATAAATTGTCACTTTTAGTGAGATATTTCCCATTTAACCAAAGATTTAGTACAGATAAATAAACAAGAACATAATGTTCTTCAAAAAAAGTTTCTTTTCCTGGTTTTGTACTTGGTATCTGTAAAAATTATCGCAACTTAGCACTAGGTTATACCATACTAATATAGACTACAAGTCCATAGAAAAAATTAACCTGTGAAATGAACTAACGTGAATAACGCTTTGAAGGCTGTTGTGGAAATTGTATCAAATAAAAATATTACGAAAAAACTAATGATTAGTTATTTTATGATATAGTAACAGCCTTCTAAGCGTTATTCACGTTGATTCATTTCACAGGGTAACTTTTACCATGGGCTTCTAGTCTAATATTAGCATTAATGAAAACAAAATGTACATCCAAAATATTAACAATTTCATTATGCCATAACTGATACGGCGATGATAATAAAACAGTAAAAACAAAAACATGACTGTGCCCGATTCCGTGTACGTGTTGGTTTTGTAGTGCCTTTAACAAACAAAAGACGATTGGCCGAGGTCCGGACTTACAAGGAGAAAGGGGATACGACACGGTGAACGCACGCATTCAAAGGAGCCGAAAACCAAGCTTTTTGAGGACAGGAAGTGGCCACGGATCTTATCTTTAATAACCAAAACATTTGTTTTTAAAGGAAAATGACTATTTTTAGTTTGACGCTTCATATACCCTTTTTACCTCAGATAATCTCACTAGGGTTGCCGAGTAGAAATCTCTAATAAACTATACAGTCGCATATTTTGACCTATCATTTAAGTTTGCGTTTCTGTATTACTTGCTTCATGTTGATAATGTACTAGCAATGTCCCGCGGTTTCATAGATACCGATCTCGTGGCAGTGGAAAGCTTTCTAAAACGGACATTAGATTTATTATGTTTAACAGAACAGTTTTATTTCAAATATTTTATTTATTTATATATTTTTTTTTATAAGTTATATCTTTTGAATATAAAATCCTACTTTAATAATTTAAAATGTATTTTACAGGTATTGAAATGGCCTTTAATAAAATATTATTTAATAGGATAAGGATTAATACAGAGGTATGAATAATACGGTTTGATTACATACGACACCTTTATTTTTTGTTTTAGAAATTAATACGTACTATAATATTGTAGAACATTTCTTATTCTATCATCAACAGGTGCCGCAGTGCGTGCGATGCCAGATTTTTTGGTTCAATCCTTGGGATACGTTAATGCATCTTTATTAAGGATCCTTACTTTTTTTGAGAAAGCAATATGCCATATATCGTTCAGTGAAAACGCAACTTTTTAATGGTGAACAAATTATTGAAATTGATCCAGTAGTTTTTGTGTGAAATTGTTACAAACATATATACAAATAAAATCGCCAATGTTTACTTTTTATTACATTTTATCCAAATAAATATAATCAAAATAAATATAATGGTGACAATGTTGGATGCATAATTCTAAAAAATGGTAAGTTGTAGCCTATTAATATCCCACTGGTGGACATAGGCCTCCTCATTGATAGTCACACAACGCTTCTGCATTGCGGATTGGCAGATTACCTATAACCAAGAATGGCTTCCGGAATATGTAGTTCCTCATGTTGTTTTCGCTAGCCCAAAAGCCTAGAGGTGATTTTTAAACCACAATTAGGCACATAGGCGTAAAAATGAACTGGTGGCTGCTCATAGATTTCCATACTACGTGAAATTCTATAAATGTAATATTATAACTATATAATACGATTATACTGGACGTCGCGAATTTGCAGATCGTATCGTAACGGTACCCACAGAAATATACGTATTGGTTGTAAACAAGCAAAACTCATATGTTCTTTGGAATATCTAAGAACTATGATACTGTTCGCACATGAATGTACCAGAGGTGTTAATCGTATAGGAAAAACCCCTTCAGATGAATGGGACCACCGAATCTGTACGGTATTTCACACCGTTACTATACACACCGACATATTAAGCGAAACATAAACAAAGGGTCGATATCAGTAACATAAAAGTATCAAAAAAATATAAATTAACATTTATGAAATAGTAATAGTATCTTTTATAAAAATGGTCGTATCGGAGCAGTAGTAGTAGTCAATATAATGCTTGAAGTTTCTAATTTTAGGATTTTGCCTATTTTTTTTCCCCGAGCAACACTTGCTGCGTAATACTAATGAATATGACGAAAAAAAATTAGATTTTGTTTTCGTACAGAAAAGATACAACAATTTGAAAAACCGTTGAAAATTTGGATTTTTTAATAATCCTTTATTTTTCTCCGATAGTGTATATATGAGCCTATTTATCAGCCTAGGACGTCAATTTCTTTTAACAATAAAAAATTATAATATATAATTAGTACAAAAGGTAGTACAGTAATCAATAAATAATTTATCTCTGAAATACTGTCTTACGATATTAAGATTTTATACTTGCCGCTATAAACTCGGGGCAGTCGAAATAGTTTCGCTTTTTAAGAAAGCCATATTTATATAAGGAAATAAATTCCGATAATTGAATATATAAAATCGCTAAATAAGATTTTAACCTTCAAAAGTGTTTGACAAGAAACTAGTGCAAAAAAGCTGCGAAACTTGTTATTTTAATTTGCTTGTCATTAATAATGTTTTAAAAGATCATTCGAAGGCGAATCGTATTTTCGACGATGAAACTTCACAAACTCGTTTCTTTTTGTTACTTTTGTGATAGATTGACAATTAATATTAATGTTGAATGAATATGTATTTGTGCGCATGTATAAATATCAATATGCATGTGTGATTGTAAGGTTACCTGACGAATACCGTTACACCAATTTAATACAGTTACTCGTGTTTTAATTCACTTTGAACGTATAAAATTCGGAAAAAGAATCATTTGTTATTGAATACATAATTTCAATATTTAAACTTTCATATTTGTATACATAAGAGAAAAAGAATTAAAAGTGCGTGCGTAAGTACACATGTCAGAAGCAAAACTTCTATAGCAAACTAATTTTTAAGTCTTAAGGTCGGAAAAAGGAATATATGTTAGGAATTTAAAGAATTCAATTGTCATAAAAAAATTAAAAGTGTTGAAATTAATACAAATAATTTATTGAAATCTGAAATGGCGAATTGTAAATAAAAACGCCACGTGTTTTAGTCAATATTAGAAATTATTAATTAAATTGTGTTATTGAATATAAATTTACAAAAGAAAATTTATTTAAATTCTATGAAAAAGAGTATATTAAATGATTAATTATTTCTTTTACTAACGTTATTTGTAAATATTAAAACTACCTAACCTTTAAACGAATTTGCAAAAAAACGCTGCAAATCTTTGTGACGCTAATCACGCGTTTTATCTGTAAAATTTTACCCTCATGCACCTAAAGTTTCACTGCAATAAGAAATACTGTATATAATGATGGTAAAAGACAACATTCTTATACAAAATATAACACAAACATCTATAACAGCATTATATAGCAGTTTTAATTATATAGGTTTTAAATATAAAAAAATAACGAAGTTAAACAGTAAAAACAGACTAAATAGACAAATTGGAGCCCGCGGCTAATCAATAAAGTAAAATAAGGATAGGAAATTTGGTAATACGTCATAATTTCGTAGCTTTATTATAAATAAATAAATAATAATAAAATCTTTTTATTTTCTGATATTACACTTTTCGGCATATTAAAAATAATAATAAATAAAATTGATTTATTTCAGGTCATACCCTGGGACAAAGGACCCCAAAGGACCCATAGAAATTACATAACCAAAATAAATTAAATAAAACATACAGATATACACATAAACACAAGTGAGATTTAAGAATTAAATAAAATCAAATTAAATATAGTTTTTAATTATAAGATATTGAACCTACACAATGTAATATTACAATAGCATATATACATTAGTTATTGCAGAAGAATATGATGCCGAAAATGGGAATACCGCTCAGCTATCGTTGGGGACTAACCCGAAGCTGGTTTTCAGTTTTCTGCTGGTTTCTATTATCCAACCTTTCTTTCTTTCCTAGGTCCTTTAAAGAAGGAGCGTCATCGCAAGGCGTGACTAGGGAATTACGAAGCTTTTATACTCCTGAAGTTTATTGTTTAGCAAAGCAATTTATATTATTTTAGTTTCGTGTTCACATTATTTGTACAACGCGAGCGTTTAACGCGACACCAGCTGCGTAAACATCTCCCGTACAAGTTCCTTGTACCAAATATTTGTTCAGTCTAGTCTGGAATTTGTTACTAAACTTTCGAAATGTAACATTTCACTGTCATGTTCAATATCAATTTAGATATTGAAATTAGATATTTGACCTTCACTAACATTATTGAAATTGGTTTTTTTAACGTTACCAATTTTATTCTATTTTCGGTAATTACATTGTATGACCTGTGAAAATTACTTAATACCTGCTTGCCTTCAATATAATGACGTTGCGGCCAATTATTATTCAATAGACAATAATATTTTAAATATACATAATGATAAAAAATGTTGTACTGTGTATAGTAACGTAATAATTATTATGAAGTTCCGTTAAGATTATTTTAAACAAATTACATTTACAAATATACCTAAGTTATTGTCATTTATTAGAATTTATAGCATCTTCACAATAAATTAATTCCATGTACCCAGCTCATTCTCTCTCGTGGAAAAACACACACACACACACACACACACACACACACACACACACACAAATGCACGATACACGCAAACATTCACATAATCGCGCGCGCGCGTTTTATGTTAACAGTTTTTCATTGTTTATATATAGAATTTTGTTTATTTTGTAATTCTAGTTATGGAAGAGCGAGAGCTCTTGACACAGGTACTATCGTGCTTACTAAGAGGTCTCGATACTGTCACAAACCATATATAAATATATATTGTTTGTGTAAAGAAATAAACAATTTTGCAATTTAATTTAATTTTATTTGAACATTTATTATATTTACGCAATTTTTTGCTTGGCCCCACCCACCCAACTAGCTTACACCCGTACTAATCCAAAAGTACAATTTACCTTGCCCGGAATTGAATCCGAAACTTTTACTATCGTAGCTAGAACTTTCAAAGTTATGCTAGCGAATCCGTCAAAATTTACAGCTATTTTATATAAAAACAATTTATATGGATACCGAAGTTATAGTCAATATATGATGTGTTTAATCTTCATTCATAAAGTTACGACTTGTTGGTTTGCCCTTTAAATAAACGCGTTCGCCTTCGAACTGCATTCAACACGAGCTTTATATAGATATCTGAGAATATCGAGAAATAATGCTTCTTGTATAACAATAAAGATAGTAGAACTTCGAAATCACGGAATAATTTCCGCATTACGTGTCGGGGATAAGGAAATTGCTTACAAACTTCTACTTTAGAAATATCTTGCGGCGTTAATGTTACTAGAATTATGTTTGTTTGTTCGTGTAAATTGTAGTGAAATGACGGTGATTGAGAAATGCCTGTTACTTTTGATAGTTATATACATGTAGTTTGAAATTGTATAAATGGTATAGCTTTTTTCTGTGATCGAAATATATTTAATTTTAAATATCAAACAATGTTTTTCTATACCAATGGTCGAGTAAAATTCGGAGCTAAATTAATTCTTTACGGATAAACAAACATTATTATGTACTTTGTTTTATACTAATTACTATTATTCTTGAAATTCGTTAGTAAATCTGCTAGGTGGTTTATCAACCGGTATATTATAATATATTTATATAAAAGGCAGAAAGTCTTGTGTCAATACATCTTCAATACGAAAGAATCCTAATATATAGGTAATTTTATGTTTTTACTTCAATCATGATGTTGGATTATTTTAATGCACTTTCATATATATGTAAATATATACTTACCTTATTACAAAATAAATGGATTTAGATCTATTTAATATAGTTTCATTCAAACTTTATCTCGGCCCATTATTATTTATAAAAGCTTCATCAAATAAAATGATGACTTCATTCAGTTTAAAATGTCTATATTATCATTGACCTTAAGCTAGCATTAGATTTACCACGAAGTTTAGAATTATGAGTCATTAACTCGTTACGATTTGCTTTTTTGCGTTACACTTACCCGTGGGTAAATCCGGCCTTTATAAGTAATCTATTAAAAAAAACCATCTGAAAATGACAATACTTCGGCTTATTGACTTTGAACACAAACAGAGCGCAGACTCACAAAATAAAAAAAAGGTTTCGGCTAGCTTCAGCTTGAACGCCTCGTTGACGCAGTGGCGCGGCTACCCGCTACAGTAGCAGAGGTCACACCCCAACGTTAGATCTTGACATCGCTGATTGGGAGTGATCCCTCACTCTCCAGCTTAATGAGCGCTATGCTTGGTGATGAGTTAGGTTGGAGAGCAGTGGCCTCGTTCTGTGAGGCTGTCATCCTGCAGAAGGAGGCACGAAACAGGCAAAGGGAGCATATGGCTGACGCTACTCCCGACACGCCGAAAAACAGGGGGCGCCAGGAAGCGCAATTTTGCTAAACTTTCACTCATCTAATCCTCTTAGTCGGATTCATCCGGGGTGCCAGAGCTGAACTCGTCAAACCCCAACACCTGGATAAAGAGGGTTCCGTTATGGAACCCTCTGGATGGAAGTTTATACTTAATCCGGCGTGCATATAGGATTTCCCAGCGAAAAAAAGAGGTCCCAGGTTCGATTCTCGGCAAGACTAATTCGGTTAATTGAATTTTTTAATTTGTTTAAACCAGGATTGACGGGAGACTCCCGTCGTGACTACCACACTAACAGCAAATACCTGCGTTCCGGTACGTTGCAGTGTAGAAGCCATAACAAGTAAATTAGCTCTTACCAGGTTAGCACTATTGTCTAGCATATAGAAGAATATTGAATACAAAAAGGAAAATATTACAAACAGCAGATGTATATCTTGTTTATTAATATTCTATCCCTTAATAAGATGAAATAAAAATCATATAGAATCAACGCGCCAATTAATTAGGCAACAAAGAAATATATATCTTAAATTAGTAAGTGCACTACATGATTTAAACTCAACGTCATATTAACATCATTTAACATATACATTAGCACAAACAGTGTGGTACGGAATTAAATACAAAGAAGCAAACATTGATTCAATAAACTACGACATACTGTTATGGGGTAAGGCGGCGGACATTGAAACTATATTTATTTTACAAAAAAAGAGCAATCCGTGCCATATATCAACTAGGACCTCGTGCTTCACTAAGATATAAGTTAAAAAAAACATCAATTCTTACAGAGCTGTCGCAATATATATATATATTGAATAATGTCTTATTATATACGTAATAATTTTCATTTATACAGCAAAAAAAGTGAAATACACAATAAATAAAAACAACCTTGTGATCTCATGAAATCATATGTCGGGTTGAGCATACGTATTTTTAATAAGATGAATATGATACCGCAATCAGTTTAGATTTGCCTCCACATACTTTGAAGAGATTTTATCTCTGAATAATCAGACCAAACAATAATCATTGAAAAGTAAAAATTGTTGAAAGCAATAATTCTTTAAGTCCACAATTTATAAAACTCCACAAAATGTTGGTAAAGATGGCTCGTTGATGTCTTATATAGCGCTTGAAGCCACAAGCTAAATATTGTATATCTACTTGTATCTGCTGCTCAAAAACACTTATTAATATTGAAACAATTTCAATAAATAAAAAAATGTATGGTTTATAAAATCATGGCGCAAGTGAAACAGCTGCTGCAAACCAAGCATGTTGCCTTATTGGCCTTAGCTACTCTGCCTTTCTATTACACCCGTTACAGGGCTGTAATGCAAATTGCGATAGATACAACAAAATTTTAAGCTATGTAATAAACCTAATTTCATGTTAATAAACACAAGTGAAACTTCATTAGGCGCATTTCATTTTTTACGGATGAAATGAGTGATTAGCGTCACAAAGATGTGCAGCGTTTTTTATGCCAATTCGTTTGAAGGTTAGGTAGTTTTAATATTTACAAATAACATTTGGCATTTTAATTTGCCACTCGTCATTTAATAATTTAATATACCTAATATTTTTCATAAAATATTATATAAATTCTCTTTTCGAAATTTTAAATTCAAAAACACAATATAATTAAGAATTTTGTTGACAAAAAACACGTGGAAGTATTTATTTACAATTCGTCATTTGATTATATGAGAGGCTTTTATTAAGTAATTGTATTAATTTTCGACACTTTTAATACTTTAATGACAATTAAATTTATTAAATTCCTAACGTATGCATCTTCCTTTTTTCCCTCGTAGCCTGGGAAATGTAGAGTTTTAGAATTGTATAAATATAAACAAGACTTAAAAATTAGTTTGCCAAAGAAGTTTCACTTCTGACATGTGTATATTTACACTTCAGTTGTATGTAAAAACATAATTCTCTGCTCTTTAGCAGTTTTAACTTTAATAATATAACTCAAAAACATTTTAAGAAATAGCAATTGACCTCGAAGCTATTATATGATTTAAAAGTCGGCTCAATATCTCACGCACGTATACAATGATCATGTAATTTATAAAGCTACGTTATTGTTGCGTCATGTATTCTATATTTAGATGTTGCTCTAATTCTGATATTTAAATAATAGTCGTGGAGCTTCTTTGTATTTCAATGACATCCTGAGTTAGCTACCGTTTATCACTTTAATTTTGTGAAGTAATATATACATAACACATTAGTAAATTTATGAAAAACGTTTAACTTTCACTCCAATGTTATATTCTTGATATTGTATTTCTAACACCAGCTCCAATATATAGATACCCTAGATATTAAATTACGCATGTATAAACAAATTATTATAATTATTAAATGCGATGTTTTGTTTTGAATATGTTGCAGGTAACTGGAAATAATAAAATAAAGAGAATTTGTCAGATCTGGTATTTCCTAAAAGTTTTAACGTTGGATTCGGAATGCAAAGAGTTACTTATATAACTAAGAAAACTTTGAAGTAAAAGTCTCATTCGTATATACATTTATGATGGACTTTTAATCTCTTTCATGCTACCAAAAAAACATTCCATGCAAACGTAGTCGCGGGTTCAGCTAGTATTAATATATACGAGTACACCTACTTATAAAACTTTGAAGATTCTATGAATGTAAATTAAATCGACCATCAGTCAGTTATAAAATGTTGATTTCATGAAGTCATTAATAATAGCATTGCAATGCTCCGCGAGGACGGTTGCAATCAATTAGATACTGCGATAAGAAGCATTAATGAGGACATCGCATTGTAAAGAAAAGACATACCAATAAAAGCAAAACAAGAGATACTATCTAGATATTTCAAACCATCAACCCGGACCACCTATAACAAACAAGCCTGTGCCTATAAATATTTAGGTAGCATTTATAAACTATACAAACAAATAAAATTGGAGAGCATGTTTATAATTTTAAATTTACAGCTTTTCATTAAATACATATGAAATCACATCCCGTTATGTTATGAAAAAAAACATTTCTTAATTTTCTTGTCTATCTATATGTTTGTTCCGGCTAATGTCTGAAAAAAAAGACTTGGCAAGACTTTCATTGGCAAATAGCAGATGTTATAAGGAATAAACTACGCTACTTTTATTTTAGAAAACAACCATCCAGAATTACGCGGACAATATCTAGCAACTTTATAAAATTATAAGGAATTTCTGGTGTTTTGATTAGAAGTCAAAATGTTTGTAATGAAACTTCACGAAAAGCACAATGATGAATTTTGAAACCGAATGATGATTTTTAAACAAATAAGCACTAATATAGTTATAAGTTTGGAAGAGAAACTTTTTTAGGCGCGTGAGGGTAAAATTTCTACGGATGAAACGCGTGATTAGCGCCACGAAGATGTGCAGCGTTTTTTATGCAAATTCGTTTGACGGTTACGTATTTTTAATATTTACAAATAACTATGTGGCATTTTAATTTGGCACTCGTCATTCAATAATTTAATATACTATTCATAAAATATAAATTAAAAATATTTCATTAATTCACTTTTCTAAATTGTGAATTCAAAAACAATTTAATTAATAACTTTTTAATATTGACATAAAACAATAATTTCTAATATATACAAAAAAGACGTGGCATTTTTATTTATAATATATGAGATATCAATAAATTATTGGTATTCATTTTCGACACTTACAATATTTTAATGACAATAAATTTTTAACATGTCTTCTTTTTTCCACCCACGGTGTTTCACTTCTGACATGTATACATAGTATGCATGTACTTTTATTTATTTTTTATATCGAGAAACCTTTACTATATGCTATAATATAAATACAGTAGTTGTACTAGGCCAAGATCGGAAGAATGCTATTTTTCAATTCCTGTTATTACTTCACACTTACCCTACATATATTTGATGTCTTTTTGAAATTTTCAACCTAAAAGAAAATATTTTTTATTTATCCACTCAAGTTCAAATACATTGCCTTAAACTTGTAATGAATATCAAGATGATTAATAATAGTACATATTTGTGAAACACTATACCACCATATATTAAAAGGCTTACTTATATGAGTTTACGTTACATCAACCTAGTAATTAAAACGCAACTGTTTACTCTGTTTCTTAAATATATAAAGGCGCATCCTCGGATGTTGCGTTAGAATCTTGGGTTTTGTCTGTCATAATGTGGGTAGTCGGGCGAGGAGATCAACGTCGGGTATTTCAATAAAATATTCCACGATACAATTAGTTCCTTCTTTATTAATTTCACTATGATAAATCTCCACATATATAATTTTAGATAATTAACAAAGTATAACTTGATTTAAAACATTCTACCAATACACGTAGGCGCGTGCGCACTCTATGAAATCCGAACCAATAATGGCCGCCATCCCAGTGATCGGTGTTATGTCAGCTGTCAACCTCAAAAATGTCAAGTCCGATTCGATTGTAAACCGATTAACAATTTGTGCGCCGTTATATATATTATAAATACCAACAAACAGTTAACTCGTTTTTTCGGACCCAAAGTAAACAGAGCAGAACCAATTGACATTATTTGTAAAGGTTTTAATGTAAAGGTTGTAAGGCGGTAATGCCATTAATGACAATTAAAAAAAAACTCTAGTATACCTAATATTACTGTTGAAATGAAATTAAGTCTAACATTTCAAATCTATACTGTCAAACATTCACGAAAAGGTTACGTCAATTTAAAATGTTTTGAGGTCATCCTATCACATACAACGGAAATTAAGTAAAAATTATAACAAGATTTTATTAAAAAGTAAATTCAAGTTATAAAAAGTATTTCCTATAATGAATTTATTATTTCAGTAGGTAACACGCAAAACCTTACAACTGTATAAGACATTAACCGGTTTTAATTATTTAGAATTAGTATTGGATAGATTAAACAGTATCCTTTAGTAAGATTGAAATGCGCGCGTAACAGTTTTCACTTTGCACTTATAAGGTTCAATCTATGTCAAGAATGTATGTTGTAACGTTGAAACATTAACTACTAATTACGTTAGACCTACTACGAACCTAAATACAAATTATTATCAAAGTTGTAAAGGGACCGATAGAGGGAGAAACCCTTTTTTTTCTACACGCCTCGAACAGACGTAAAATCTTCAGGAGTGTGGGACTTGTTGGCAGCCAGAAAACCCACCAAAACCATGCTATAACCTCCCATACTTTAGTGGAGCACCAGAGGATCGGTAGACTCAATCTACCCTGGTACTCCGGAAGATTCCCGCTGGGAAACTTAGGAAGGGGGTAGGAGAATTGCAAATCTACGTCTCCTACCTTTCAAACTCCTGCGCCTCTACAGCGTCCTCCCTCTGATGCTCAGTTTCGCAGAAGGAGGCCGCTGCCCTCAACTCTTTTTCCCTGGTGAGCATTGAAATTAAGCATGGGGTAACTAACTAACGTATACGATATTTGCTACGTTACTGATAAAATAACAAGTAACTAAAATAACTGCAGTTTAAATGAGGGTTATTACGTTATTGTCAATATTTTACTGTGGAGTGACCGAATATAATAACTTCAATATGTAAAGAAGCATTGAGCTAACTTTATATTAAGTTTACCTTTACTAAATAAAATAATTAATGAGAGATTGACAAAAAGTTTTATTAACGAAGGAATGCAGCCTTGTCTTTACTTTAATATTCTAACATAATAAGTTGATACAATCTTCTTCATAGTCAGTATCTTGCATATACTCGTATTTTGTGTATCTCTATATACTACATCTGCGTTATAAATACCTCGTACCTAGTAATATCTAGTCAATGAAAAAAAAATTTACAAAATTAACTTGAGAAAATATCAGTTATTGAAAAAGTGCAAAAACTCCCATGCCTAATTGAAACACAATTACCCGAAAAATGTTGTTTTAACAAAACTAGGATAATTCTACTAAAGACAATCTATGTAACTACAAAATAGAAATATGGTGTGGGAAAATGTTGACACTTAGTCTATAAATACGGAAGATATTATTTTTTATGTTTTCCTGAAGAACTGTTTTCGTTCTGATGAACAATTTGGATTTGCGAGTTACTCGTTTTATTGGTGACAGGTTAGCGCTTGACTGTGATCACACTTCATTGTAAGTTAATTAATAAAGTGTTTGATTGCACCAACATTACCCACCAACGCCCACAGTATGGAAATTGAATCTACGGCGTAGAACCCTACACCCCTATGCTTTATTCTCTTTTATTATATATTTTTTATAAAAATAAATTGTATGAATGATCTCAGTTTTGAAAATCTGTTTGTAATATTAGATTACTTTAGCGTAATCCTGTAGCATGGCACTAAGTTATAAATAAAATACTTTTAATTTTATTACGCAAAAAAATTAGAGCGCCCTCTATTGAAAGTTCAAATAAAAAAAGGCTTTAAGGTTTTCTTGTATGTAGATAGGGAGATTTTCCTTTATTGCACTTCAAATATTTTCAACAACACTTAATTATATGTTATACAATGAAGTACAAGAAATAAGGCCACTTGCCTTATTTCTTCCAAGCAAATTTCTTATGTAGTGAAGTTTAAGAATTTCGTGACAGGTGGAGTAAACATTTACTTAAAAAAACTGTACAACTTCTTTTAAAAGATTTTATGACTTCTTTAATAGTACCCGGGTTAATAATTGTTAAGATATTTATGTGACACCTGTTTGCAAAATGCGAATCTATATCGTATATATTAAAAACTTGCTACTGTATATTAACAATGTTTGCAAAAAGGGCAATAAAATTCAATTGAATCTGTTTTGATGCATCAATCAATAGTAAAAGAAGTTTCCATTACAAATTACACACGATGTATTCACTTTAAAAGAACCGTTTGCGGGATGACTAAGGCCAAGTAACACACGACTTTAGAATTGGCATTCCAGTGAATCGTGATTCGATTGGACAAGACAGGTTGACGTACCAATCAAAGGGACGTGCTCTCTGAAGAGGAAAGGGACAGGAAATGTAAATCAACGGTTCAAATGCAAGAGGAAAGAGATAAAACGATACAATCATGGGACAATAACGCTTTCAGACAGTTGTTATAGTGCGGCGACGTTTTTTTTTATGTTGAAAAGATTTATACCAAATTGTAATACGTTTCTGCCACTTAATTACATTCTCCGTCGCATTGGAGCCAAAATGTTTTCTTATTTACTCTGTTCTGTCATACGAAAATTTATTGAAGTGAAACTTCTTTAGAAGCGTATGAGGGTAAAATTTTTACGAATGAAACTCGTGATTAGCGTCACATAGATGTGCAGCGTTTTTTATGGTTATTCATTTGAAGATTAAGTAGTTTTAATATCTACAAATAGAATGTGGCATGTATTATTTTTCATAAAATATAAAATGAAAATATTTCATAAATTCTCTAAAATTAATTAATAATTTCTAAAATTGACAAAAACACGTGGCATTTTTACTTACAATTCGTCATTTGAGATTTCAATAAATAGTTTGCATTAATTTTGGACACTTAATATTTTAATGAATGAGCCACGATTTCATGCGGCGGCCAACACCGCGTTTTTCGGCAATTTTGCCCATCATTATAAGCTGCAGTAGGTCATATCTCTCGTGTCTGAAAACATGACCAAGGTAGCCAACATTCCTGATTTAGATGGTCTGCAATAGCTTGCGGTTGACCGACTCGACCAATGCGTTGCTGACTTTTTGGGTCAAACTGATTGAAAGCATGCGCCGATATGCTTTCATTTCGAAAGCCTCTATACGTTCTTGAGTGTCTTCCTTGATAGTCCAGGCTTCACATCCGTATAGGGCTATGCGCTAGTTGCCTTTTTTTTGAGAGATCGTCATCTCGCTAAAGGAGGCAAACGAGAGGCTAAGGGAGCAAGAGGCTGAAGCCCCCCTTCGCCGTCGGAGGAGGTTTGGTGGTAGAAATCGCACGTATGCACTTCATGCTTTACCCAATTGAGTGGTAGATCCTCATAGTCGACATCATCCGATTTACTAGAGTGGAATGCAGGTTGGGAACCTCTAGTGATCTCACTCATGGGTGAGGAGGGATCCGCTGGGTTGTAGTGGGTATTCTGTTATCTGTGAATCCCGCACTCCTGATTGCATAAGTCTTTCAACGGGGTGCGTAAAGGCGAAAAAAACGGGCTACGGGCTAAATGTAGCGATGAAGTAGACGAATACGTAAACGGTATATAATTTTACGGAAAGTATTTTTTCTCATAGCATTTATAAAATCGAGTAACGAAAAGATTTAATTATATTTCTTATATCATATTAAATAATAATGGACACAAAAAGAAAGAGTGAAATATTTTGTTTTTCCATTTCATATAGTACACTCACTCTCTAAACGTATTTAGTACAATCAACCCATTTGTCAAAAGGACGATAACTCACTCTGACTACATTAAAGCGACGAGGCAAGGACAAGACAATCACGAATATACGACTTAGTGCCACTTAACTTGAATTATAAGGTCCTTTACTAATTCAAACTATAATAAAATAGCAGCACTGTATATTTTATTAATGCTTTTACATTTCACCTGTGTAATTGTCTTGACACGTTAGACTTTGAATTACATCAAATGTTCTTTATTCAATTAAACTTTCTTACAACTGATGATGACATTAAAGATTAACTCTAAATATAATATTACAAGGATTAGAATACTCCACAGCAAACTCAGTGTCTATCATTATTACAATTTTTTCTTTAATATTCTTAATTTAGGTTATAGTACTTCATACACTATTGAGTGACATTTCAAATTATAATATGTTTTTTCAATTAGTCTTCTGCAATCAAGCAGCAAATTAAATTGAGTTATATACATAAAAATAATGAATTTATATAAAAATGCCAATCCAGACTCAGACAAATTAGAAACACGCAATTTCCTAAATTCGCCCTACCGAGGATCGAAACGTTATAAAACTACATTAACCATTTATCAAAAATCAAATATCTTACAATCCTTTTTCCTAATGTTTCATTATAAAACTCTGGACTGTATTTTCAAAACTTTTGAAGATCTACTAATACTTCAGGCTAATAATTACAGTAGTATGCAAAAAAAATGTTTTTTTTTCTCCTTTTTGCTATGAAAACAATGAATTCTTCATATTTTGTACTCTAAACACTGAATCTGACATACAATTAAGTACCACACGTAGATTTCCAATATAATATTTATTTGATTAACTATCAATATTATTAGAACATCTATTATTATAAATAAATATAACAGTCTTATAAATATAAAAGTTTTACATTGAAAAATTCAAAATTATTGTCACAAAATGAACAAATTATATCGGTCAGTATATCTGATTATATGGTGAGAAAATTTGTTATTTTGTAGTTTCTTTTCTTTTCATTGTTTCTATTGGAGTTTCTCGGCGAATTGAGGAAGCGAATGTTTTGTCAGTAGTTCTCACTTTTTATATTCCCAAGAAAATTAAGACAAACTTCCACAAAAGTCACCTAAGCTCTTTTTTCTGTTTTGCTCAACTTTGAATCAAAAGCTTCATTTTTCTTTAGCTCACGCCTCTGCGGACCTACAAAAATTCATAGAAAAAACCCTAGACGTGATGGAAAAAATCGCCCAACGGGGAACATTTCAGATTCAGAACATTTGAATCGTCATATTTAAGTCAAAATTTATAAAGGAGGATTTCATTGCAGACCAGTGTTATCAGTGCTGCCTTTTGACTAACTGATATGGTTACTTGTGGCATGCCATCTTGCATCCCATCTGATCCATAGATGTTTAAATTGAAGAACTCAAAAATAACATATTTTTTCATCAAATTTCATCTCTCTTAATACGACTTCTTCACTGTCTTAGTCCTGCACTGGTATAGAAGAGCTCCATGTAGAGATTTTCACGGTTCCAGCATAAATAGTATGGACTGTGCCTTGAAATAACTTTCACTCAGTTATTTAAAGATATATATATACAGACGAATATATATTTAAGTTACGAAATCGAGATCATGTACTGTTTTTTTTTTCAATAAAATAATATCCCTTGTCGAATAATTACTTAATATTATAAGAGTACTAAAAATTCTTCCTCACTCCACCTGCCCTCACTCGATGTTAAGGCCGACAACTATCACAGTTCGCATTCCATATCAAACACAACGACATTAAATTTTCGGCCTAAAGGTTTTGTCACGGCATTTAATACAAAATAAAGATGAAAAATATTACTTTGTTAATACAAATGATTTGAGCAATAAGTACAATTTATAATAATACAAGAAATTAATGTAAAAAATTATGAGATGTGGCCAATGCTCCTTAAGCTTATTCATTTGGAATTTCTTTCACTTGAAGATCTTCAATATATACATATTTGTTTGGCATTACGTGTCCAATGTTATTCAATGTAGTTCAATTTATCCCGATGCTAATATTTAATGAAATTAAAAGTTCTAGTGATTAACATAAAACAACAAAGTTACTTTTGCTTTTCTACAATGACAGTATACGCCAAAAATTGTATGTGTAGTTATTATAGTTATTCTGTATGGAAAAAGTCCTAAAGTTTTAAAGGGTCAGCATAATTTATTTATTACAATTGCTCTCTAAGGTATTTTATAGTTATCTGTGAAAATTGCGTCAATAATGGTCCAGCAAAATCGGAAGGTATACGAATATATAATTCGCAAATAAAACTGAACTAAGGCACCAATATATTGTATAATTCAGAATCACAGAAAGATTTTTCAATTGTACCATACCTCATTACTTATTTAAGCAGAAAAGATTTGCACTAAAAAAATTGATGTAGTGCAATCACAAAGATCTAATCTTCATAATTATATGGAAGCCCACGCAAAGCGGGGATAAAATAATGGGCATTTCTTTACCATTTCAATGTTACAACTGAACAAAGCCGAGAACTAGTTTTGCAAGAATATTCTGCCTTCATTAAAAATACAGCATTAAACCTCATGACCATAATAGGAGCAAAATTTCAATATTCGCCCGACCACCCAAATTTGAAAAGTACATTTCATATCATTATAACGTTTAACACGCCCACGTGAAATACCAAAACAGTAAAATTATCGATAGAGCGGATAACTATAAACGACAGAGATAATTTGATTCTTGCGTCAGTCTAAATTCTCTAGTCATTCTAGTGTAACAACACTTGCATTTTGCGACTTTTCTTTGTCTTACCTTAACAATCTTGATTATTATTCTCAAATTTTGTTGTCTTTAAATGATCACACATTACAATTACAAGGACCAATAAATATTATTTGCCTTCCATTTATTCAATGTCAAGTAACTCACGCATTCCCTAAATATAACTTTTTATTCAACCACTCAAGTCTAAAAACTTTTTTTTAGCGTGTCCACTACACGCTTGATAGTTGATATCACTACAATTTTTTCGGAATAATCGTGTCCACTACACGCTTGATAGTTGATATCACTACAATTTTTTCGGAATAATCGTATGTAAAACACCATCTATTGAAAGCTCAGGTAAAGGGTTTAAAGGTTTCATTTAATGTAATGAGTTTGTTTTATATAAAAGTTTGTACTAGATGGCGTAGGAATCGAGTTTAAGGTATATTATTATTATTAAAAGTTAAAAACAACCACATATTAAAGTCGATGTAAGAGTTAGTCGATCGATACGGAATTACTGTTAAAGGTGTATTTTATGGAATGATAAGCTATACTATTGAAAATATAAAGAAACGTAAGTACGTAACTGTTACATCGGATATTCATAATGCTCACGGTAATGTCTAAAGAATCAGTTCACATTAAAACCATACAAGTAGGGAAACACGTCTCAAGAATCCTCACAAATGTAACACATTTGATACAAACGGCTTTTAGTATGCGCTTGAATAAGTAACTGGCTATGGATTAAACCCTGTTGGTCTAGATGACCGTTGAATAGGTAATGTATAATCTTGAATAATATTTCACTACATAATGTACTAACCAACATTACAGATTGACATTCCAAAGCATTGGATACACTCATGAGATAAAAATTTGTTATAAACCAAGTAAAATAAAACGAATTTTTATGGGCATTTTTGAAATGAAAACTTCTTTAGGTGAAAGGTAAAAAAGGTAGGTAGCAGCCCATTAACGTCCCACTGCTGGGCACCGGCCTCCTCACTCATAGGAGAAAGGGTTTTTAGAGCTTAGACTCACCACGCCGCTTCAGTGCGGATTGGCAGGCATAGTACACAGGTGCACTCGCTATTCCTTCACTCTCCTAGTCCGATGTGACAGTAATTCGACAAGAGCAGATAGAGATCAGACGCAGGACCGAGGCACGGGGGTGGATCACACCGCCAACTTCCCAACTTCGGGCAAATATTGAGAAAATCTTAATAGAAAACTCAATATTAATTTTTTAATTCATATATGTAGGGGAGCATGTTAACCACTAGACCAATGTTAGGAAGTTCTTTAGGTGCACTGTGTTTATTCTTGTGGGTATTAAAAGACGCTGAGCCTTCACGCAACTATGTGAAGCACGTTTGAATAAAGCCAACTATAGCCGTCTTATGCCTGCCTTCATCAAGATTGCCTAAAGCATCGCATAGTTAAGGGACACCTTAGCTATAGTAAAAATCCCCTAACTGACCACAAGATGTCCTTGGGGGACACAAAGTTTAGGGGAGGTTGGAGAAATGTTTCTTCTATATCTTAAGTCGTTATTTGTTGGAACTAAATACTGAAATTACATTATGGAAACAATTTTTACACAATAATGTTTACTTAACAAATTAGTACTAAAAAAATATTTTGTTACACTCGCCTTGATGGAGTGTTCGGCTCTGTTGCGTGGTCTTAAGCATACATCAAGTTTTTTTGTTAGTGACAAAGCAAGAGCTTTATCCTTGACTACCTGAATATACGAATAGGTCAGCTTGTAAAAGTACATTAATTGAGACGTCAGATGTTTATCTGACTTTGGGCCATATATTTACATCTTAATATGTAAACGCAGCATTAAATTTGGTTAACGTATGATATTGTTTTGTGGGAATATAATGTGATATTTACAACGATTTGATCATTTAGAACCTACATTATGTAAGCTACATCACATCAAGTAGATTTTGTTCCAATCTATTCTTTGAGTATCATCTACGTTCTGGCTGAAAAGCTCGTAAGGGTTCTAGAAATCAGTGCCCAAATATCTATATATATCTAATATATATAGTATCTTTTGAGGAAGAAATTAAAGATTTCTGAAATACTGATAATTGTTATTAGATGATTGTACAGAACTTTTTTATAGATATCACTTCTCCGTATTATATTTTGTCTATGTGAAATATTTCAGCTCAGTTTAAGCATTTCTTCGTATTGTCAGTTCACACTCTTTGAATATAAGGTAAGTAGCAGCCCATTAACGTCCCACTGCTGGGCACAGGCCTCCTCACTCGCATGAGAGAGGGTTTTTACAGCATAGACCAACCACACTGCTCCACTGCGGATTGGCGGGCATAGTACACAAGTGCACTCTCTATTCCTTCACTCTCATAGTCCGATGTGATGGGAATCCGACACGACCGGAGAGAGATTAGGCGCAGGACCGACGGCTTAACGTGCTCTCCGAGGCACAGGGGTGGATCTCACCGCCAACTTCCCAACTTCGGGCAAATATTGAGAAATGTTAAAAGAAAACTAAATTATCATTTTCCTGCCCATATCCTACTAGGTGGGGTCGGCACAGCATGTTTCCTTTCGCCACCCTATCCGCTGTCATTTCTACATTCACAACCAGGATAGCCTTCTACTCCTAAACTTCGCGGTCACTGGTGCTACTTTCACACTTCCTCTAATATACACATTCCTAATATTGTCTAAATTTGTCACTCTACACATCCATCCCAACATTCGCATCTCCGCTGCATGCAATTTCCTTCCCTTTGGCGGCCCAGTACTCTGATCCATACAGGATGATAGGTCTTACGATCGTCTTACAAATTTTCCCCTTTAGTTTAAGGGGCATTCTGGCATTGAAAATTGTTCCCGAGATCTGCCTCCACTTCATGCAACCTGCATTTATCCGGCTAGTAACATCCCGGTCAATGCCGGGATACACCATTTAAGACAATCGAAGAAAAACTGGATGGATCCCCGAAATTACAGAACAGATGTTCCGTTGAAAAATACTAAATATCAATTTAATTCGTCCGACCCGGGACTCGAAGCAAGGACCTTATGTCTGTAACCGAACAAACTGTTAGCAAGTAGAAATAAAACGCCTGTTGTCCACAAAAAAAGGTAAATTAGGAACTTATTATGATGTCAAACTCTGTATGAAGCCAATATTTCAACATGCTGCCTTCATAGAATTTACAAACTTATATAATAAGCATCAAAATAACCACGGAAATATGCAGGTTTAGATAGGATAGAATTTAGCTTAAATAGATATCATTCAAAAATAACATATATGTGAAAGGATTAAGAGTTAAGCAGTAGTTTACTGGTACAATTGTCGGGTTTTTAAACTAATTACCCAATTTGTCATCCCGTCCGTTCGGGTACCACAAACAAAACTGTTGCATTCATTCTCGACTTACATGCTTCAAGTATTTCCAAGCCCCTACATTCCCTCAGCCGTCACGTCACACGAATTAGGTATTTAGTTCCTTAGCGGTTGGCACAGGGCCTTTAAATATGTTACTTTGTTAAATTTATTACACGCGAATAGATTTTAATGACCGAATATTTGCTTTGTCATTTCGTTTTAATGTCATGGTCTTTATTAAAGTGTTAACAGGTTTTGATGCATATATGATTTCACAATTTCCTGATAGATACCATTTAGTCATTCTAAAATCTGAACGATGGCGTTATATCACGGGTGGGTAATATTTTTTTATGAATGGACTACAAATCTTATAGATAGCGGGCCACTTTGTAATCAACACTATTTTTTTGATAATCTATACCCCTAACGTGATAGAAAAGGGTAAGATTGAATGACTTGGACTACTTTAAGAACTTGATAACAGACTGAGTTTGTTTTGGGATCTTCTCAGAATAGGCCGTGAAGGAAACTTGTGCTTTGGAAAAACCTATTTTTTGAAGAAAAGAATTGTTAAGCCTTTTTTTTTCAATTACTGAATTTAGAGTCGTTTGAAATTTTCCATGGACTTAAGTTTAATGCCTAGTAAGTAAGTAGCAGCCCATTAAAGTCCCACTACTGAGCACAGGTCTCCTTACTCATATGGGAGAGGGTTTTTAGAGCACAGACTCACCACGCTGCTCCACTGCGGATTTGCAGGCATAGTACACACAAGTGTACTCTCTATTCCTTCACTCTCATAGTCAGACGTGACGGCAATCCGACACGACCGGAAAGAGATCAGGCGCAGGACCAACGGCTTAACGTGCTCTCTGAGGTACGAGGGTGGATCACACTGCCAAATGTTTCCCAACTTCGGGCAAATATTGAGAAAATCTTAAAAACTCAATATTGATTTTGAATTGGCCCGACCCGGGACTCGAACCCAGGACCTCTTGTCTGTAGTCGAACATGCTAACCACTAGACCAATGAGGCAGTCAGTTTAGTGCCTATTTTGTTATATATCATCATTACAGCATACCTGCAACAATTATAACTGGATAGTAACTTCAATGATAATTTATGTATAAAGTACAGCTAATTACCTATATTAATAGTTCTAACGATACTTTATTTCGAGGCATTAAATTCTATATTCTAATATTAAATTATTACTTCAAATATTGTAGATTTGTGTGTCGATTTATTAGTCGAACTGCATTAGGACTGCATAAATCATTTCTATCATTGGACATGGTGCAAGATATCTAGACTTTCAGGCGTTGTCTTTTGGACAGATTTAGTACTAAGCCATATCTACTAACCCTACAGCTTCCTGTATTTAAACATTTTGCGTACTATTTTAATGTTTCCTGTGTTAAATATTTATAAATCACTCGATTTGTATTGAAAGTGACCGAAAGTGAGACTCATATGTTACTAGCTACACTATCGAGCTTTCGTCAGAGTAACAATCTATAAAATTATTTATTTTATTTATGAAACATTAAATTATATCTATTTAAGGAATCTCTCTGAAATTCGTACTGGATCGTGTCAAACGAGTTACTTTTAAAAAATTTATTAACTAATACTTTCTCTAATTGAATGACACTTAAAACCTTCATACAAAGCCTAATAAATATACCCATAAGTATTTTTCACAACCCATTCGAACCACTCCTTGAAGACAAGTGGTTCCAATTCTACCTAATATTTTCGTACATCGATTACGTGTAAGAGAAGCGTATGTATTTAGATTTCCAATTTTCCATTAATTTTGAGGCAAGTCAAGTGATAAATAGTAAATAAAACCCAGTATGAGCAGACTCTTAACACTATCAAATTGGATATCCATAACAATAACCACACATATCAATAACAAATTGCATTAAAAGAAAAACCAGAAAGGTTTATTGTCTAAGCAATTTAACGTTCCAAAAAAGTACCATTTGTAGCGAAATCGTCATTAAATTTACATCAAACGATCTGTGTCGAATTCGTAAGTGTTAGTATCGAATTATTAATAACCGAGCATAGTTATCTACCATACATTGTTTGAGTTGCTAATGTATTCAATAATATAGAGCAAGGGCGTACATAAAACAATTGTGTTATTAATAATATGACTTGATTGTCTTGACATGGAAACACGACCCACTTACTAGATGTCTCTATGTATTATTGTTGAGTCTCCTATAGTTCGGGAGTTAGATGCCCAATTAAGTCCTTTTTAATACCATGACAACAGGTAGTTTTTTAAAACACGAAAACTATATGGAAAAAGGTTTTGTCCCGATTTTAATTTCAATAAACTGTTTTTTTATAAAACTGTTTTTTTATTAAACCATATCATAACTTTGCCATAAACATCGTGTATATAAAGTCTGGTGTGTATTTGTACAATAACATAAGTGCATTTTCAATTTTTGCCTAATGAGATGTAACTTTGTGCCTTTTTGTATATGTGGTATTTTTATAACAGTTTCAAAAAGAAAGAAAAATGGTTATTTTATCACCTACTTATTTGGTACAATTTATTAAACTACATTATATAAGCAAACAAGGTTTTCCATATCAGCTTGATGCTCTTGAGAACTACAAAATCTATTCCTATATAAGTAAAAACATTCGCTAAATCTACTGCATCGATAATTTATTTTAAATAAACTAACTAAGCCTTATGGAGGTGTTTGGTCTTTCTATTAAAACCGCACAAAATAAATGAAACAAAATTATATATATATAAACTCTTACATTGTTTAACTTCTATATACAATCAAATCAATTGTTATGAATAAGAACGTAAATAAAGCTTTGTTTAGAAGATGCTGTCACATAAATATGGTACACCCTAATTATAGATATATATAAATAAAATATGATAGATAGCTAATTCTACAAGGTATAACAGATGCTTTTTTATTTGTACAGAAACGAAAATATAGAATCGTAGTTTTTCAGAAAGCTGGATATGATTTGTAGCTTGAAATAATCAAAGAGAAAAGTTTACCGGCTGGAGGTAATATTAAGGTAGGTCTCATCGATTTGTATCCGACATTTCATAATAAAAGGTTTCCTATAATAAACATATAACACGATGAAGACTGAATAACTTAAAAGTGATTAGTAGACAGGTAAGCGGCCGGCGTTAAAACAAAGCACGACCTAAATTGAATACCTCAGAAATTCTAACTTGTAATACACAATTTTGTATAAATTTTGCTAAATGCGACGAAAATAAAATTGACTTGTGTGTGAGTGTGAATAGTAAGTTTTGAGATACAGGAGTTGTAACACTTGAGAGATTTCTTAGGTTAACTTTTGATTACCTATTTATTTTAATGGTGCTCGTATTCTGTATGCGTAAAAGGTAGTGATGGGATCTTTACAAAGTAATTTAAACACCTTCGTGCAAAGTAAACAAAATATTTGTGACTCATTTTACAAGTTTGTTTACTACTATCAAATAACGTGATGTCAGGGTACCTACCTACTGAGAAATATCACTCTACGACGAATGGCTCTCATGTTAACGATAATAATAAAGTTCTAATGTTACCTGACTTATTGTAATTTTCTATAGTGAAGAGTAATCAGGCGGTGGTACGTATATAAAAGTAATTCAACAAGTATACTATAGTAATATATGTATTGGAAAAACTTGATAGTTAACTAAATGATAGGCTAACCCGCGAATCCTTATGATATGTCAAGATACTTACTTTATTAAAATGTGAAGAAAAAATGTCCACCTGCCTACAATAAAGTAGGATACGGGCTACGGAGGCTGTGTCGGCGTCCCTACTGGAATGTGACACCTGTGATCACTAAACACTGCCAATAACACCACACACGTCTTTTTTAATAGTAATAGATCAATCCAGACACTGATACAATCCCGAAAAATCCTTGGAAGTACTTCAAATATGCACAAGTTCGGCAAAAGTTCGCGATCCTCGACACGAAAGTTCTAACGTAAAGTTGGAAACCGGTAACAGAGTGAACGGCGGCCGGACTCTAACTGACGTCACAGTAAGCGTGTGGTTCAAAGAGTGGGAGAAAGGGTGCGAAAGAGCTAGCATGTTGCGATAGCAGCGCCGTCACACCTGTTGTAGATACCTAGTACAAAGTTGCAATTGCAACTTGCGCAAACACTAGAACGGGATAGAATATTCTTAGAAGTGAGCCAGCCATATATTCATAATTAAATATTTCTAAAATTACTGCGATTCCAAAAAAATACTGTTTTACAATTATTATCTAAACCGACGAACTTGTATGAAAGTTTTAATGAGAATGAAAGAAGCGAAGGAGTTTTGCAAGGATCGTGCCAAGTGGAAGGTGTTGTCTCTGCATACCCCTATGGGAATTAGGCGTGATGCTATGTATCGATGTAATACAATTAGTCCATTGAAATTTTACAATTCAAGGACCTAATATTGCATCCGTTAGAGGACGCTATTTTATTTTTGGGTCAATAGAAGCTTGACCCCAAGTTTGTGGGTTTACCACTATTGTTTAATTTGTAGCAAATCCCTTTGCCTATAAATATGCTTATATAACTTTTTGCCCTAAATTTATAATTAAAGAAGTTATAAGAAAAAATGTAAAAAAATCTATACAACAATTTCTTCTTTGCTCTTTTTTAAACTTTTTTTTACACTTTTACAAAAAAGATACTTCAGAAAAATCTTGTGTTAACGGTTATTTGGAAAATAATGGGGAAAATTTTCCATTTTCCCCTTAACTTTTTATTTCATTTCAATTATTATATAAAACGTTGTTACAGCCTCCCAAAGTTGACATAGTTAGTCAATGTTTATGAGAAAACGAAATGTTCATCTTAGTTGAATGATTTTTTTATACTAAAATTACTTAAACAAAGGACTAAATAATTTAGCTCTTAACCAGTTGCGCTTCTTAATCAAGGAATTTAGAATCTTACAAAATCTACCAGTGTACAATTCAAAATAAGATATAATTGATGTTGAAAGGAAAATAGACATCCTGAATTATTTTAGCAATGTGCTTTATTACAATGTTGAGTCCAATTCGACGTAAAGAGATCGCTATAATGGGATGGGACCGCCTTTTATACTTCACGTTACTTCTAAATCTTACTGTGTTTAATATTAAAGAGTACTGAGTTTAATTAAATAACTAAAGTGCCATATTGATAAACGATCCACTCAATAGTAAAGATGGGTGTTGTTATTAGCGCGTGACTGCAATCTCTCCTGATGGAAAGTGATGATACATTCTAAAGTGGTAGTGCGCTAACCTGGTAAGAGGTAGTTTATCTCTAAAACTGGGATGGTAACTAGCTACAGAAGAAACCTAGACAAGGTAGATAATACAATGTCCTAGCAACTTATTAGGAATACGTGGTAAGAATAATATTTTTAATGAATACAAACCTCGCATACATTTATTTAATATAATAACGGCACCAAAATAGTAACAATCACTGGTTTCCTTGTTTCTTTAATTGTAATTATTGTTAACAAAATACGAATTTTGCTACGCAAAGTCACGACTCTCAACTCTGAAAATATCGCATTGAGATTGAGATATATTTTATCATTTTGTGTTCAACACTAAGAACTTTGATTGCTCGTTTTTCGTTCTAACGAAATATGTATTTTAATTTCATTACCAAGTAAAGACATACAAATTAATAAAATTTAACTGAGTATCCAATGTCAAAATAACAACCTTTTACTTATAGTCGTAAATGTTTACTCGAAACATATAAGTATCAAAAATTCTTTTGTTAATTTTTATTCGTTTATTTGTCCTCGTAAAACTTTGACACTTCTGGACGGTTGGTAACGAAACTTTGTCTAGCCGATAGGTGGCGTTGTAATGAATAACACAGGCAATTGTAAGTTCATTAAAAAATTCTATTGAAATGAACTCCCGAGCGAAAAAGTAATATCAAAATGTGTAATAAAAAGTCGTTCTTCTTAATAAATATTTAAGCGATATTTTTTTTCAGTAATGTTTATTAAACAGATATCAGAAGCTAATCTGCTATTTCATGAACCTCCCCTAAGTTTTATGTGTCCCGTAAATACAATTTAGGGATCAATTAAAGGTATTGTTTCTATTACTAAGTGGTCCCCTAACCATATGATGCTTATTGTATTTATTTCGAAGAAACAAATTTATAAAACGGCTAGACTAATAGTAATAGCACTTTCACCCGTAATCGAGTTTCGTTAACACGGTAAGCACTAATTACCTCTTAACAGTGTCCATGGCCGAAGTCCGCCATGAGACCAGACTTGAAAATACAATATCGTAAATTTGCCTTGTTACAAATTTAACCTCCGACTTGTACTGGCGAACAGTATTGTAAAGCACCATAACTACAGTGTAACCTTCAAAAATGATTTAAGAACTTATAATCATGATTTCAGTGGGCTAACCTTTAGAGATAAATATATACCATCGCGGTTATTATTCAACTTTTAAAGATATAAAATTCTATTTATTTGATCTATCTCGTAAGGTTTAGTTAGGGCTTGTTAGGGCATCAACTTACAAATCTCTGGGTGGGTTTGGGCTTTTCTTTTCTACTACACGTATTGTAAACCTTTCTCTTGAATCATTATATGTACACTAGATGTTATAGTAAAGTCACGAGATTCAAAGATTTGTAATGTGATATCTTTACAAATATATTTTTGCATAGCAGACGCTGGCTAAATCTTACGATATAAATCAAATTTATGTAGAATTGTACCCTTTCAAAAGGTTGATAATAATATAATCCCATGATAATATGACAAAACCGATATTTATCGGATCTTGTGAAAATGAGTCTAAACCAATTTTGAATCTATTTGAACCAAATATAAAACTTCATTAAAATCGGTACAGCCGCTTACTTCAGTCACATACACACGTGTAAAAAAATTGTATACTTATCTTTACGTTAATAAAAAGAAGTGGCTTCTGCTGTCTGTTCCCTCATATCTTCTAAACTATTCATTGGATTAAAATGTAACCAAAAAAGTTGGTGCGGTTTTCATTTTGTATTTAGTTTTGAGGAATAGACCGAGTGATTCAAGAAGAAGGTTTATATGTACAATACGTATTAGTAAAGAAAATCCAAGAGATCCAAAGATTTGTAACTTGATGTGCTAACAAGCACATTTTTACATCGCAGACGCTGGCTAAGCCTTACGAGATAGATCAAATTAATGTGTTACGAGATTGTATATCTCTTAAAGATTGATAATGAAGTCCACTATAGTGAACAATTTTCTCTAAAGGTTAGCGTAGTCATCATATTTGTCTGTATCTCTATATATTAATAAAAGAGTGCTGTAAAGATATAAAAGTCCTTGGTGGAAAGGGTGTGAAAGCTTCATTATGTTGGTTATAATATATTAAAGACTGTAAAGGTGGTCAAACCGAAACCCAGGAGAATGACGAGGAAAAGAGTCAAAAGAGAAAGACGAAACAGCTTTATAAACAAAGGGAAAAATTAGATGAGAAAATGAATCTTAAAATAGTCTTGAAAAGTGATGATGGCCCCATAATGGAAAGAGCTATTACAAATCAGTGTCGATCAATAACCAGACACAGTTGTAGATAAGACAGAAGATTCAGATGAATAATTGAAAACTAAAAAAAAGGTATGTCAAATATAATGTGAAAACATCTAATTTATATTCTTCGGGCCTTTTTTGGGCAGTGAATTAGAAATGGAATCGGATTCTGATGAAGAATTGAAAGAAACCCTGAGTTTCTCAGATTCATATAATGAAACAAAGAAAGTGGAAAAGATAACTAAGCAATGAAAGCTGAACTCTGGTTTCAGAAAGACAGTTTGACATTACAAAGATAAATATGATGCCTGCGCTAAAAAAATATGTTATTTACCAAGCCATTTTTATACAATACAGTATTATTCCTTATCCAATTAAATATATTACATACGTTGTTTATTTCATGTAGATGAAAACTGCCTTTAACATGATTTCTTTAAAATGTATATCTCATAAGATATGAGAGATTTAATAAGCGGGCCGCAAGTTTCGTCCGGTGTACTTTAAGACCTCATATACATATATGTATTTGTTCGGGTCAGCTTGTAAAAAAATAAGGAAATACATCTTTAGTTGCCGTTGCTTCTTGTGGTCCTTGATTGCTATGAAAAATGGAGAAATATACATAAAAAACCTTCATTATATTGTAATATTAGTTGAAATAAAATAGTAAGTTCCATTTTGAAATATTTTTATTTTATTTATATTAACGTGCCAGCGTGAATAAATTTTATTGTGTTATATTGCTTTAGTCTTTAGTAGTAGATTAAAACTTAAATAATATAGTTCATAGATAATATTGCACGCCTACTTTAGAAGTATAGTGTATGGCACAGACTATAATACAAAATGTACAGGATTAAACTATTAAATATTTATTAATCTAATATCACTTCATAAATGATATAGTTGGCGATGCAGGAGTGAGGCGGCTACGTACATCAGCAACAGCTCTCCAAATAAACCTTAAACAAAACAAGTAATATAAAAAATTGTTGTCTCGTAAGTTTTGTTATGACGTTATCCTTTGACGAACAATTGTTGTTATAAACAATGGAATTAGGTCGATCGCGCCTCTTTATCGCTTGTTCCGCGCTCTCGCTCGCACGCTCAGCCCAGACAGAACGTGACTTCGTGCTTTTTCGTACGTGCAGTCGGCATTCACCGATTTATAAGGAGTTATCAATGAAAAAATTAGTCATTCCCTACTTAAAATTCTATTACCGTGTCTATGTAACATACGATATTTTTAAACTTGTGTGACTTAATAATAAAGAAAATTGATCCGTACAAAGTACACTTTTCATAAGTGAAACTTCTTTGGCAAACTAATTTTTAGGGAGGGAAAAAGGAAGATATGTCAGGAATTTAATGAATTTTATTGTCATTAAAATATTAAAAGTGTTGAAAATTAATACAAATAATTTATTAAAATCTCAAATGACGAATTGTAAATAAATATGCCACGCGTTTTTTGTCAATACTAGAAATTATTCATTGAATGTAAAATGTATGAAATATTTTTATTTCATATTTTATGAATAATAGTATATTAAATGATTAAATAACGAATGGCAAATTAAAACGCCACACGTTATTTGTAAATATTAAAACTACCTAACCTTCAAACGAATTAGCATAAAAAAACACTGCACATTTTCTTGACATTAATCAGGCTTTTCATCTGTAAAAATGTTTCCCTCATGCACCTAAAGACCAGTTCAGACCTAGAACAGTCAACGCTTTAGCAGTTCTACTGGTACTATATATGTCTAAAAGTAACGGGAGTCATTTAACTGAGGAACCGTACACTTCTACGCCAGTTTATTTGTATAAAAAAATTCATGTTCCCATACTTACGCAATGATTTGGAAGCCTTATCATAAGTCGGCGCTTGATATTCATCCGTTGATTCAAGAAATTGGTACATGGCTTTAAAACCAGTCCCGTCCAGTCTATCATTAGATCGGAAGGTAACTTTAAAGAAATTTCTTTCAGACTCTACATGAAATTCCTTCATCTGCCCGCAATATCTGCCGTACTTATTGTCTTCAGTCATATAATTTGAGAATTCTACGTAATCACTGGCTGATGCTGCTTCACATCTGAAACAGAATACATAATAAAAATAAAGTTAATTTCTACTTATTTCAATTACTAGTGCCATCTAGCTCGAGCTCCTTAAACTCATTGAGCTTTTTAATAGATGGCGTTGTAAAATTGCTGTTTACAATAATTGATTAATTAGATATAAATAATCCTTACAAATATTATAAATGTAAATAATAAGAACCTATTTAATGAAATCTTGTACATAAATAGTCTAGGGCCTGAGAAAGGCTTAAGCTTCTTTTAAATGTGAAAAAGGGTCTTGAGGGATGGAAATAGCCTCATTTTTAGAGTTAGAAGCTTGTTACTTATTTTTAACCGACTTCAACAAAAGCAGGAGGTTATCAATTAGTCTGTATTTTTTTTATGTTTTTTATCTCATATCTCCCTGCTGGGTAGACCGATCTTGATAAATTTTTTTAAATGAAAGGTGGTGCTCGTCATAGGGTCCCATTTCTTTTTAAACCAGTTCTGATGATGTCATCCATGACAAAACCGGATAAGTCTTAAATTTGCGTAAGCATGTGCGCGACAAATGGACGAATAACTCAAGATCACGCCAACCGATTTCGATGATTCTTTTTTTATTAGAAAGGATATACTTCAAGGGTTGTTTTGTGATAGTTTGGTAAGGTTCTGATGATAGAATTCATGACAAAGTGACGGAACTCTTCAATTCTTAGGAGCAAATAAACGATACTCGGCAGAATCTTCTATAAGCTATCCAGATATTTGAGTAGCCTACCGTAACTTCAGTATGGTCAAGTGCTAGTCGTAGTTAAATCAGCCAGTGTCAGCCAAATACCTACATATATAGCTATAGATGGGAGAAACGCTAGAGCTGCCAAGTGGACACCTGGGGAACATCTTCCTTGGCTGACACCGACTCCGAATATAACAATACGAAGAACACTATAAAAGAATACGCAATTATTTCTTACTTTTTGGAGCATATTAATGTATTTGTAAGTTTGTTTTGAAGGTTTCGGCCATGGCAAGTTACCACCCTACCAGCAGACACGTACCGCCAAAACAAAGAGATTTGTGTCCCGGTACGATAATGTGTGGAAACCATAAGGGGTATCGACTCTTACTCAGATTAGCGCGCTTCCATCTTAGACTGTATCCTCATTTACCATCAGGTGAGATCACAGTCAAGCGCTAAACTGTCAGCAATAAAAAAAAAATGAAATTGTGGTGAACAGATAGACAATGAATAGCTTATTAAAGTACTGATACGTATGAATCTTATTTGTAAAATTTAATTGTCAAAATGCTGGCGAAAACCACTAATCAAATGCACAGCTAGTGTTTCTATATTTCAAACAATTATACCTTGATCAAGTGTCGAATGCGGATGACTGAAAAATTTACAAGATACTGTCATGATTTTCGATGTAACAAAACAAAATTGTATTCTGTAAACATCCCCAATGTTTAAAAATGTTGGTTACTCTGTGGTCAAATTGTCTAAATTGACGAACAGTAAATATGGAGATCACATGCTATATTATTAATTCTAAGACATATTTTGTATTATTGTTGTCTAAATAAAATATACGTGATTTATGATTAACACGACTTGTTTTTCTGAATACTAAACAAATATAGATATATTTGGTTCCACTTTAGATAATGGGTTTTCAAGACACATTCTTGGGAAAGAGAGTTATCAGGGTACTCACAAAAGTGCCTTGATATTGTACTTTTGCCAGTGCATTCCTGATTTTTATAGATACATACAACGTTTTTTTTATAATTATTGTAATTAAAACATTCTATTTTTATATTACGATTTACGGGTAGGAGCGTTTTTTACATAATTCTTGAAAATAATGAAAGGTTTATATTGATTGTCAATCATTATGCAAGGTATTAGGAGACCGCTTCCGAAAACGAAGACAGACCATACTAGTACATTTGATGATAGGACGGAAAAAACATCGAGCCTGATTGAAACGGTTTTATTAGCATTATTTACGCTCCATCATCATCATTATCAATTGAGGAGATCCGTAGCAGAACCAAAGTCACCGACATAGCCCTACGAATCGCGAACCTGAAGTGGCAATGGGCGGGGCACATAGTCCGACGAACTGATGGACGTTGGGGTCGGAAGGTGCTGGAATGGCGACCCCGCGCCAGACAACGCAGTGTAGGCGGACCCCCCACAAGGTGGACCGACGATATAAGGAGGGTCGCCGGTAGCCGCTGGTGCCAGGCGGCGCAAGATCAGGCATGATTTCGTGAGACCTATGTCCAGCAGTGGACGTCCATTGGTTGAAGCGACGACGACGACGACGCTCCATCATGTTAGTACAGTTAAATGTAACGATAGTTTAATAAAAATACATTTCTTTACTAAAAAAAAACCAGCAATGATATACAAAATCAAAAAACAGCTGATGCTCGGCTCAACGAACGCACGCTGCCGGCACAGGTTCCCGTGTAATAGAAACTATTAAATTGTGCGAAAACCCGCAGCGCCGCGCCTGTTTTTCTTTATTGCTGACAGTTTAGCGCTTGACTGTGATCTCACATGATGGTAAGTAATGATACAGTCTAAGATGGAAGCGTTCTAAACTGGTAAGAGACGATATACATCTTATGTTTTCTACACGACATCGTACCGGTACACAAATCTCTTTGTTTGGCGATACGTTTTTGCTGGTAGGGTGGTAACTACCCACAGCCGAAGCCTCTCACCAGACCAGACTCAGACAAATTAGAAAATACAGTTTTTTAAATTCGCCCTATCGGGAATCAAACCCGGGGCCTCTGCTAGCAAAGCGAATACTCGCAATACTACGCCAAAGAGGCCGTCGAAAGTTAGTTGATCAGTTCATTGACCCATAGGTTCGAGCACTAGCTGATTTTTATTCAGTGTATTGCTGGGTTTTTCTAGTAAAGTTATGTATTGTTTATGAAACTATCGTTTAATTTAGCTGTATTAACATAATGGAGGGTAAGTAATGCTAACAAAACGTTTTTAAAATATGATTTTTTTTCCATCGCATCATCAAAGGTGATATTAGTACTATCGTCTGTCTTCGTTTTCGCAAGCGATCTCTTAACGCCTTGTGTACGCGTGCTTAGCCCGGAAAATGAGTTTTGGAACCTTTTTTCCTATAAAATGGTCTCTTGAGATTGTCCAATATATTACAAGAACCAATTCTTGTATTATAATTGTATTCGTCGCTTTTCATATCATATACCTATAAGTGGCTATTTACGAACATATACAAAATGGTCTTGCATATATATTGTCATACTAGGTGAGAATTGCTTTTAGTAAAACTTTTCTCCCAGAGTTCCTTTAAAGAATTCCAAATTACTCACGGCATTTCCTTTTTTATGTAAATAGCATTAAGAAAATTATAAAAACTTACGGTAACACTCCTTCCACGTCGAAATGGGTAAAGTACAAATGAACTTTCTCAGTTTGTCCACCGTGAAAAAAGTAAGAACACTCTGTGTCCCTTGGATAAGGCCCTGGGGAATTAGGCGAAGCGAAGGTACCGTTGCGCGATTCACTACTATTATATACAAATGCGCATGGAAACTCTTTTAACTGCCTCCCGGTTGCTATACCGAAATCTGTAAAACGAAAATTGTATTACCTTCATGAACATAAAGGGGGACGCAGTTCGATTCCCGACTAGAAAATTTGTGAGTATGCATTTTCTAAATATCCTAGTCTGGACATGTAATAGCAGTTAGTTGAGACCCTGCTAACAAAGACTATGTTCTGTAGAAACCATAAGCGCGTGACGGTCTTGGATTGTATCATTACATGCTTTTATTACGTGCCTATCATTAAGTTGAAAAAAGAACTTTAATTGTTGAATGAAAAGAAAAATAAACATGTGAAGCTAACATACATATCCTAAATAAGAAGATTTCATGAAAACAAACTGTTGTTCTGTTGAGGAAATCTATCACAGATTTCAAGTATAAATTGAAGTATAAATTATCGTACTGTCGATGCTGGAAAGCAAACACGTAGTAACTCGCAAATCTAACACTAGTCATTAGAATAGAAAACTTTTCATAAAATAAAAAAGTGAACTTCCGTATTTCTCAATTATTATTTTTGGATATTATATTTGATTTTTTTAATATTGACGGAAATATCTTGAAATTTCGTTTAAACAATATTATTTTCTTTCCAGCTCCGATATAAAAATGAGATCCGCTTTATGCCACTTGATCTATGTACATGCATTTTGTATTATTTCCACAAAATTATTTTTATTACATAAAAAAATGATGAAGCTCTTAAAATTTTGTTATAATTTATTTCTATTTATACTAATAATGTATGTATGAAGTGTTTATTAGTTTTATTGAAAGCGAATTAATATCAGGAACTGGTTCCAGTTGAAAAAAATATTTTAGTATTGGAAGGAAAATTTATCGAGGGATTAGAAGTAGTGGAGTGTAAATGAAAAATGTTACAAAATAATAATAATTTACTATAATTTATTTCATTATTTATTAAAAATTTTAAACTACAACTCTCACTTTCTTGGCAAACTAAGGAAAGGAGATCAGATAAATATCTCTTTGTGAACAGTAATATCGCAATGGATAAAGACGTAAATGTTTGTTAGAAGTTAGCATTTTTTTTTTATGCTTATGTGCCTTATTGTAGTTTTGGGAGAAGATAAACGTCGTAAGAAAACCTGCATATCCTAGGAACAATTCTCCACTAAAAACCGTATCTCCGTATGAGATAGGAGTAATCAAATTTGTGTTTTTCCTCTCTTTTAAATGATGCAATAATGTATGATGAGACAATGCATTGCATTTTACTAGTACATTCTAAACATTTGCTGGCGATGACTATTAGATATATGTTAATACACATATGTTTATTTTCACTGTATTGTATTTCGAATAGCCTATTGAAATTTATGCATAACAAATCGCAATCAACAGAGTGTTTAGCAAACAGATTATCTGTTTATCGGTACATTACAACTCATCAGTGAGCCTCTTGTTACTAAACGATAACGACCTTAATTAATTTCAATAGGTAATGATGCAAAAATATTCTAATAGAGTGTTTCCTGAAATGATTTTGCTTACTTTCTACAAAAGAAAATGATATTTTGAATCCTCTTGAGTACCTCGACGAGTGAGTACCTCGGAATTCGAGCATTAATTTGGGCCCGTTCGACATAATTGGCTTAGGTAGGTCTACTCCGCAAAATGTAGCAACATTTTCCAGTCGTCCGTCCACGTTAACGAATGCTTGAAGAGAGTCTACGTTCGTGCATCTGAAATTAAAAATAACATCATCTTATTATATTTGCTAACATAGATTCCGCTTCTATATTTATCTGTTTGTCTTTTCTATAGCCCATACATATAGAGAGCAAACTATAATAGACTGTTTAAGTGTAATAGATTGTAAGTCGTTCTTTAATGTTATCATCAGTCATTCATTTCAATATTATATGAAAAAAAAGCTATTTGACGAATCATAAGTGCTGTAATAGGCCTACTTGAATAAAGATATTTTGACTTTGACTTTGACTAAGGAAAATGTTTCAAGAAACTGCAAGCTGACACACTGTACGTAAGGGCCACCGGCAACAGAAGTGAATTTGATAGATAGATAGACGAATTTTTATATTAATAAGATTTGAGTAAAACTTTTTAGGTGGCCACACAGAGTTTAAGTAAAATTAATAGAAGAAAAATATTATATATAGTCTACTTTACTATGCACAATTCTTTTATCACGAAATACTCATGGTAAAAGTGTGACTTTTATTTCTCTGGCCCATTAAGGCTTACTATTATAATATGAAGTTTAACGAAAATTCAAAATGATTTCAATATTAGATACGTGCATTTGAATTGTTTCTTATATTACATATTTCTGAATAATGTCTAAGGAGTAGATACTCCTTGTTTTGAAATATATCTAACTTACCCCGAGGAACCATCTGTCGATTTATATAGAAAGAAGTCTTGAAATATTAATCTTATTCTTTCTTTTCCTCTGCCAAAAAACTCATAATGGCAATGTGTATTCGGCGGATATGCAGCAGGGAAATGCGGCGAAGTCAGGGTACCATGCTTTGAGCCATCACTGTTGAACTCTTGGTGACATGATGAAGCTGTAATTAAAAATATTGAAATATTACACCTCTATGTACAAAAAAAACGTGAATGTATTGCTATGTCTGTTTAAGTAGCTGAACAAATATTGATAAATTTTAATAGACGGGGAATTGTACATACATACAGTATTACTTTTAATCACGAGAATACAACTTTAATTTACGTAAAGTATTAACTATATTAATTTGTCATATTACTGCGCCAAATATTCTAAAGAACGTTGAATCATATAGATAAAGACAGGTTGAGCTACAGTAAAACGTGGCAGATTTAATAGCGAAATAATATAATGTTTGTAATGGAAGAAAATTAAAAACTTACATTTAGGATACACAAAAATAAAAAGGTTTAGTTTACAGTTTTGCTATATCGTTATACACATATACACAAAAAATGTCGAATATAGGTTAAAAACTAATTGAATTTGTAAAACTTATTTTTTTTTATAATTGGATATTTCTTAGAATTTAAATTGAAAAGAATTGTATAGATCGACAGTGTGTATATATCAAGGTACACTGATGGGTGGCTGTGACTAAGATGTGGCTAAGCTACACTTACCACCAGCAAAAATGTGCCGGCAAGTTAAAAATGCGAACCGATACGATAGTGTGTACAAACTATTAAGAGTTAATTTTTTTCAAGCTTCTATCTTACGGCTAAATAATCATTAATCACTTAGCAATAAAATCAGTAATAAAAAGATCTTATATTTATTCTTATACATTTTATATATAGTGTTAGATAGCCAGCGAAATCTCACTACTTCATTGCGCATGCCTGATGTTCACCAAAACAATCAATATTGCTGTACAAGTTCCGTGCCAATGGGTTGCGTAGACTCGCCATTCAGTATTCGATGTAGTATAAACATTTAAGGTCTATTTGGCTCCGTTTCGTACAAAAAAATATTTGCATTTAGTTAAGGCGTATGCTAAGAATATCACAGCAAGTACGTATGTGTAGTAGTGTGGTCTCAACCGTTGCTTTTCCTTTTAAAAAGCTAAAATTAAAAAATTTTAGTGACAGTTGTCCCTTGTGACCATATAGATATTATCTATGGTTGTCACTGTGACGTATAAATTGATACACAACGCATTACCCAAGTGACAAGTGTCGAAACATGTCCAAACAAGACATTTTTCAGTACAATAATTGCCGATTGTATTCATATTTCACATTTTTATTTCATAAACACGTTGTGAATTGACACTAACTTCCAATTGTATACTTTATATAAACACCAAGTAATGTGTATATTTACACGAGAGATAAACTTTGTCGGCTTATGTACTTTGTTTTGTATTTAGCTTTGGTTAAATACATACAGCTTTGAGGTGTCCTTTTTTACAAAGTGTGTAAATAGCGTTATCTGAATATTTTATAGTATACAATCATTGATAATAAGTGCAATTTTATTACATCATAGAAATGTCCGAGTCAACACCATTTTTCGTTGATCGAGCAAAAGGTGGCCGAGCTTCTTGCAAAGGCTGTAAAGGTAATTGTCCTAGTGGAGAATTACGTATGGCAAAACTAGTTTATAGTCCCTATGGTGAAAATCAACAGATGAAGTCTTGGCACCATGTAGATTGTTTAATGAATGTCCTCATTAAACAACGGCCTACTACAAAACGAATAGATTCGATAGACGATATCGGGAATTGGGAAAATATAACCAAGGAGGATCAAGAATTTATATTAAAGAAAATTAATGATATGGAAAAGCTTTATGCTAATAAAAATAATGGAAAGTACATAGCAAAGATCATAAAAAATGAAACACTAAAAAAGTTAAATAATTCTGATAATACCAGCATATGTAGCAGTAGTAGTAGTATTAACAATACTACTAGTGCTATGATAGAAAATGATGATAATATGTTTAATAGTTTTTATTCACTGTGTAAGAAAATATCTAAAGTAGATGCATACACAGAAAAAACAGCTGTGGTAAACAGCTTCTTCACTAAGGGCTGTGATGGGAAAAAATTTGAAGGTGATCTTGCATTATGGTGTAAATTGCTTCTGCCACAGGTATCAAAGAGAGTCTATAATCTTAAGAGTAAACAACTTGTTAAACTTTTTTCAAGAATATTCCACCTGGATCATGATGACATGTTGACACATTTGGAGCAAGGTGATGTTGCTGATACTATACAGCACTTTTTCTCTAAATCCCAAGCATTTAAACCTTTATTGAAAAGCACTTTAACCATTCAAGACATTGAAAATTTTCTGGAAGACCTATCAAAATTAACCAAAGAGGATGAACAAATATACCATTTTAAAAAAATTGTTAAAATGTGTACTTTAGATGACTTAAAAATGCTGATAAGGCTCATTAAAGGAGATTTACGAATCAATGCTGGCCCTAAACATATATTAGAAGGTGTGCACCCTGATGCTTATAGTGTATTTCAAACGTCTAGGGATCTGAACATGGTTTTAGAAAGGGTATTGCCTCAAAGTAGTGCAGTGAAACATAAAGATGCAATGCAAAAGAACGTGCTAGCAAAGTTAAGTATTATGACACCAGTATTACCAATGTTAGCAGAAGCTTGCAAATCAGTCGAAATGGCAATGAAAAAATGCCCCAATGGTATGTTTTCCGAAATTAAATATGATGGTGAAAGAGTCCAGGTTCACAAAAAGGGAAATGAATTTAAATATTTCTCTCGTTCATTAAAACCTGTGATGGCGCATAAAGTAAACCATTTCAAGGATTATTTACCCAAAGCCTTTCCAAAAGGCAATGACTTGATATTAGATGCTGAAGTTCTAATGGTGGATATTAATACTGGAAAACCTTTACCCTTTGGTACATTGGGCAAACATAAACATTCAGAGTTTAAAAGTGCACAAGTGTGTTTATATGTGTTTGATTGCTTATATTACAATGGAGAGATACTAATAGATATGCCTATAAGAAAGAGACGTAAAATCTTACATGATAGTATGGTTGAAGTTAAAAATAGAGTGATGTTTTCAGAGCAACAGCTTATATATAAACCTGCTGATTTGGCTAATATGATTGCAGAGGTAAACATAATAACATTTTTTTATAAAGTTATTTAAAAATCAGTATATATTTGAAAAAGAAATCTTAAAAGTAGTAATTTTTGAAATGCTTCAAATATTTTTTCTAAAGGATGTGATCATAGCTAGTTGTCATCTTTCTAGCAGAGATGTACCAAGCTAACCATACCAACAAAAACCATTAGAGGATAATCACCTAGCTTATATTATATTATCACTTAACTTATAAAAATATTTTGATTAATTTACAGGTTCTACAACATGGCCTTGAAGGCCTTGTGTTAAAAGATCTGGAATCAACATATGAACCTGGGAAAAGACATTGGTTGAAAGTCAAAAAAGATTATCTATTTGATGGTGCCATGGCTGATACAGCTGACCTCCTTGTTGTGGGAGCATGGTTTGGTATGTATATATTATCATAAATATGTATATCAGTTAACACATATAAGTATTATTTTAGTTGATGTTATGGTTTTGTAATTTGCTAATAAGAAAGCAAGATGTTTTACACATTCATATCACATATTTTGTTAAAATTTTCAATTAATAATAAAAACTTTTTTATCCAAGTTCAAATACGTTTTTTAAACTTGTAGTAGATTTGATGTTAATACAGTTTTTTAAACATTAAATCATTAAATTAATTAATTTACCAAAAGTATTGTATAGTATCATCTATAGAATGCTTATGGGTTTCTTTCTATAATTGATGTATAGTTTAAAAGTTTTATGGTATGGTAGATGGTATCAAAATTTACATTAATTTTTTATGATTAAGTTGTATCACTGTTTAGATGATTTTGTGATAGTGTTGTATGTTCTATCACTTGGGGGACCACAGTAATGCCAGGTTGACGTGTTTCAGGTACTGGTAAAAAAGGGGGCATGATGTCAGTATTCTTAATGGGCTGTCTCGACAAACGACGAAATTGTTGGGTGACGGTTACAAAAGTTCACACTGGTCATGATGACAGCATGTTAGAAAGACTACAGAAAGAATTAGCCCCCCTTATGGTAAAAATTTCCCAAGAATATACAAAACTACCACCATGGATAGACTGTAACAGAGGCTTGGTACCTGACTTCATTGCTATTGACCCTAAAAACCAGCCTGTTTGGGAAATTACTGGTAAGTATCATTGAAGAAAAGTTTCTCTATGCGCATATGACCTGGGGAGTGAGGTGAACAGGAATCTCGCTGGTGCAGTGGTGCGAGTACTCCTTTTGGTAGCAGAGGTCCGAAGTTCGATCCTGTTAGGGTGAATTTAGAATATTGTATTTTCTGGTTTATCTGAGTCTGAACTTGTGGGAGGCTTCGCGCGTGGCTATTTACCACCCAACCAGCAAAGACGTATCGCCAAGACAGAGATTTGTGTTCCAGTATGATGCTGTGTAGAAACCACAAGAAGTAAATTGCTTTTTATCAAGTTAGCATGCTTACATCTCAGACTGTATCATCACTTACCAGCAGGTGAGATTACAGTCAAGCGCTAACCTGACAGCAATAAAAATAGAGGAAGGTGTAAAGTAGTGTATATAGAAAGAGAGAGAGTTATGTTTCGTGTATTACACTAGGGGCAAGAGAGACAAATGCAAGTACACATTCTCTTATTCTGTTTCTCAAAATGGGTATTTTTCGTATATCTAAGACACAATGCGGGCCTGTTGTCCTAGACTATAAATAATAATTATTTTACAGGTACTGAATTAACAAAAGCGAACATACACACAGCCGACGGTATATCAGTACGATTTCCTAGAGTAACGAGAATACGTGATGATAAAAACTGGGAGACAGCAACCAATTTGGATGAATTAAAACATCTGTATAAAACATCCAAAGAGAAAACAGATGTAACACTATTAACTAAACTGGCTGCTACTGCAAATGATAATTTTGAACCTTCTCCAAAGAAAATAAAACAGAGCCCAAAACAGGATAAAGAAAAGAAACTCATTGGTAGTCCTGTTAAAAGAAAGGGCTTGGATAACTTCTTTATAAAAAAAGGGAAATCACCCAAAAAAGAAATAGATATAGTAGACAACAATCTTGATAGTGAAGTTAATAAATATGAAGACACTGATATAGATATACCTAAAGATCCCTTGCCAGATGTGTTTCTAGATAAAAGATTGGGATTCTATCCAGATTTCATAAGTATACCAGAAATGGAGAGGATATCTTTTGAAAGACATTGGTTAGCTTATGGTGGTACTGTAGTGAAATCATTTAAATCAATGGACGTTGATTTTGTTGTGCACAATGATGATTTCATAGAATTCAATAAAATGATAAAGTTAAAGAGAAAGGTACCTGAAAATGTTAGGCATGTGACTAAAAATTGGTTGATAAAATGTATTAACCATGTCAAACTTTGTGATACAAAAGATTTTGCTGTGATTCTTGAATCTTGATTAATTATATAATGATGATGAATTGTCTTGCCATCAAAAAAAAAACGATGATTGAGCTTGATAAATGGAGTGGTATATTTATTAAAACTAGTGGTAACCTTTGCTAAATGTCTTTCACAAACAATTTTAACCTATTCTTAACTTTGACCACAGACTTCAACAATAAACAAATTAGTATGTATGTGTATCAAACACGGTAGTGTAATGTAATATTGATTTTTAATGAGTTAATGTATTTTTTATGCTTTATTAAAAAAAAGTATTAACAATGTACACTTCTCTATATAAATTATAAGCGTGGGAATATTCATAATCCTTTGTCCGCCCAATTTTCTTAAAAATGGTTAAAGTTTTGCTTCATATAAATAGATTACAAAAAGTGGTAAAAATACGTAGCGGTATAAATACGCATTAACCCTTTCGCTGTGGCTCCTTTTTTTCAATGTATCTATCTATCAGTGCAAGCGGCTTTTTACGTAAACCGTTCTGTATTACAACAGACGTGAAATGATGTTCCAACGAACGTTCTTCCCCGTAATATTATGACTTCCATATTATAAGTCAACAATCTGTGTCACCATAGGCGATACAAAATAATTTGTGTAAAACAAATAAATAATACAAAATTTATAACATGTGAGTATGCTAAGTATGATAATGCCTTAACGTTAACACCTTTTTCATTATAATATACAACACATTAACAATATAAATAATAAATTAGTTTCAACGTGTCCCATACTTAAATATTTCCTAGCATATTACACGTTTATGTATAATAAGCATATTTGATCCGGTTCATAGAGGGTTTTGTGTCAAAAACCTCCCATATATGACAACGGTCTTTGTTTCTAACTCCATATACGGTTAAGACGCAATAATTCGTTAACCGTAAGGTAAAGCGTTTTATGTAAGACCTAATAAGCCTTCCGTAGCTAAAGGGTTAAGTAGTATAACCATAAAGTTATGGCACAGCATGCCTTCGACCAAAGCCTCTTGGCCACTTGGTCCTAACTTCACCAGTTAGGACCAACAACAGACTATTTTTGGAGATCTGACATAATCTCATATTGGGGTAGTTTAACATCATAATTTGATGTTATGATGAAATTATCAAAAGTGAATTATTTTTCACATAAACATTTAATCTTTAGAAATGCAATTTCTGAAATATGTTCAACAATATAAGTATGTAAAAAAAACGCCTATGCTCTATATAGAGATTATGTGCTGTCATTTTCAAAACTGCCAACAGATGGCACTAATTTTAGTGTTACTAAAAAAATGTAATAATACCTTTACAAATTTACAGTGACCTTTTTACATTGAGATTTACAATTATGTCCGTATATTAATAATCAATGATGTCATAAGATGACAAAGTATTTAAATTCAATGTAATGTTGCCATTTATTATGAAGCAATTTTAAATTGTGTTAATAAAATATTTAAATCATATTCAATTAGTGTTTTTTTTGTAATTAAAATTGATTATGATACTTTAATTATTTTAGTATTAACCCAAAAATAAATCCGAGCTTTTTAACTTTTGTGTAGATATTTAAAAATCTACATGTTATAGGGAGGGTAGAGAAGTGGTTTGAAACAGTGACAAAGTAAGAAATAGTGTGGTAAGAGAACGTTGTGGTATAAAAGAACACGTAGTAACTGAATTTGAGAAAGGTATGCTTAGATGGTTTTGGCACGTTGAGAGAATGAATGAAAGGAGACTGACAGAAAGTACTTATGAGTCAAGAGGGAATGGGAAAGTTGGAAGGGGAAGACCAAGGCGAACGTTCTTGGACCAAATTTAATACATTTTAAATAAGGGCCAAGTCAAAAGTACTCTAAACTGATGAAACTTGTATGAAAGGTTTAATGAGAATGAAAGAAGGGAAGGAGATTTGCAAGGATCGTGGCAAGTGGAATGGCGTGGTATCTGCCCACCTTTATGGGAATAAGGCTATGTATGTATGTTTTTGGGGAAGAGGGGATAAAACACAAAATACTAGAAATGAGTTATTTTTTTTTATAATGTTAGTACATTATAAAAAAAAATAACTCATCGTATAGGTGATCGTCGTCGTCGTCATCGTGAGATGACTGAAATTACTGTTTTATATAGTTTTGAAATTTTTACCTGCATTTTGCGAGATAAAATACTGTAATATAAGCTCAATTACTCTGTGGACAATGTTTTATTACAATTATTAAATGTAAAGAACATGTATCCGTTGTCGTTAAATAAAATAATTAAAACATTACGTTTATTAGCCTTCATGCGACTGAGTAAAATGTCCTTAATGACGCTTAACGTACAGTATTTTTACCACTGTTATTATAGAAATTAAAATATATTTCGTATGCTTCCGACATTTGTTATATACAAAAACCTTTTTTTGAACAATAAAAATTTCCTTTTTCTCGGCAGGCGTACTTAGAATTTATTATCAGTTTCTATCAGGTGTGGTCATTGTTAAGCGCTATCCTGTCAGCAAGAAAAGAACTGATAATAAATATTACATTCATCATGGTCTATTCTGAGGTCCTGGGGTCGAATTCCGAGTCGGTCTAATTAAAAAATCAATATTGAGTTTTCTGTTAAGAAAATCTGAGTATTTGCCTGAAGTCGGGAATTTGGCCGTGTGCTTCACTCCCGTGCCTCGGATAGCATGTTAAGCCCTCGGTCCTGCTCCTGATGTCCGTTTGGAGGTGTAGATTTGCCATCCTATCGGACTATTAGAGTAAAGGAGTGTGCACTAACAAGTGCACTTCTGATACCGCATATAAGTGAAAAGGTATGCGTATGTGTAGTATATGGGACTCGAACCCACGATCCCAGGCCCGTTGTCTGTGGCCGAACATGCTAATCACCAGACCAATGAGAATTTGTGGGACGGTAACGGGCTACTACTTACTTTATCTGTTTTTAATTATTTGTCAAATTATTGAAACCTATGTAAGTTTTATACTTTAGAGCATGCTACTTGTAAAACAAAGTAACTATTACTATAAAGGTCGCCAATATTTTAGGTTGTTTTCGGGCGTCACGTCACATGTTATTTATTCACGGCAATTTTCCCGACCGTTGTTAATTATGACGTGGACGTGGCTCGTCGAGCGCAACTTTCAAATTGGATTATTCGCACCATTGGCAACACCGCTGACTAGTTAATAATTAATAGTAAGGCCTCTTTGGAATATTTATTTTTACCGAGTTTGTAGCTCTTTTATATGAATTGACTTTGGTTTAATCACAATGTTACACTCTGTGACTGTGGTCATCTTTACACAGCTCTCACTGTATAATTTGACAGCCTTATATAAAGGAGCATGGGTTCGATCGAAAATTGTATCTTCCGATTAATCTAGGTCTGGACTGGTCGAAGGTTTCAGCTATAGCTAATTACCAACCACCCTTCCAGCAATGATATCCCGTGTAATATTGTATAGAAATCATTACGTAGTAAATTGCCTCCGTTTACCATTCTAAAATGTACTTACCATTAGGCGAGATGACACTTAATCGCTAACTTGTGCGTGATAAAAAAAATAATACTCCGAGGTTTCATAGATACCAAACATTTGAATTTACTTAAAATCATTTATAAAACTTTCAAATTAGTTTTATGGGTGTCTTCAAATTAAAAAGTCTTATTTAACATTTAGAGCCCCTAACAAAATCCAAACCTTAATAAAAAGTTAGCATGAACAAGTATATTTACTAACTTTAATTTATAAACAGGAAAGTCATTGTTCTCTAAACAATAATTTTGAAAGACAAAGACGAAGTTTTGTAAGTTTTCTTAAACACACGTTTCAGTAGAAACAATATTAAAGCAATGTTATATCAAAAGTGCAGTTCTGAATTCCGACATGGAATTGTGTAATGTTATGCTTTTGTGAACATATAAATTACTGACAGCAACGCCTGAACGTAAAGCTACACTTTGAATTTAGTATTACTCTCATAAAGTAAACATGATCTCTGAGAGTGCCCTAATATTTTCTTGTAATTCCACGTGATAATTGTTATGTACAAAAACACACCCAACAACAGGTTAATAAATTCTTTAATTATAAATTATGTGTGTTTGATAATTGAAACTTGACAAAGAACGAATGACTTACCGTATTTAAATAATCTATGCGCCATGTCCGCGAATAGATTATTTAAATAAATCTATACCGAAATGATACCGATCTGTACCAGACTTTCTCTTGTCTATATATAAAAGAGATATCGAAGTATCTATAGACTTATCGGGATACCTCTGGAACCATAAGGCGCAAAAACTCGAAATTTGGTAGGAATATTCCTTTTGCAGAGTAAAGGTCAGGTAAGAACGGATTTTACGAAATTAATTGAGATTTGGTACAGCGATAATCTAGAGCCTGAAAAAGGACTAAGCTCTTTGCAGTAATACACAGCAAATAACTCATTGAAGTATTTACACGTATGTTTTTAATTTGTTAAGCAAATTACCTAAATTAATGAAAATGCTACCTATTCAAACCTATGAATAAAACATTCAACGCAGATGAAGTCGCGTGTTCAGCTTGTAATATATCACCTCTTTCCTTATTTAAAGAATTATTATACTTAATACTTGAATTTCTCTATATTTTATTAAATAAAATCACAATCTAGATAATTCAGTCACTTAAAATGTTCTTCGAAAAGGTCTGAAAGGAACATATTGCAAATTGTAAAGTTGTCACAATAATGTACCTACACGAAATTAACATTTCGAAGTTAAGCAAGCGGAATTCTAGAAAGTTTTCTTCAACAGAAATATTTCGTCCTCGTGGGGGAAAACAAACAGTCTAAATACGGTGAAACCGCCGAAATCACCTTTAGGCAGTGCACGCCACTTTAAATTTTCAACGGCTTTCAAACTCTGCAGTCTTGCTGGTGTGTGTAAAAACAAATTAATTATTAACGCGTACACACAAGCCAACAGCGTGCACGGGTTCATGTGACCAACTTTGCAAAACTGGAAATTGGGATTATGTTCGTTATGTAAATACACATGCTGCTTTTGCCTAAATTCAAATCCGAATATATCAAGTGGGTGCTTATTAATATTTAATTTACGAGTCATTCTGTTTATTGTTGGACTTTTGAAGGTACTAATTTTATATAGGATTGCGAAATTTTGTGTAACTTCACATTTTTCTTTTTTTTTTACTACAGACAGGTTAACGCTTCACTGTGCTCACACCAGATGGTAAGTGATTATACAGTCAATGATAAAAGCGAGCCAATGTGATAAGAGCCAAAATGCCTCTTATGATATCTAAACAGCATCGTACCGAACCACAGATCTCTTTGCTTGGTGTTACGTCATTGTATGTAAGGTGGTATCGAACCCGGGATCTCTGCTAGCTAAGCGAATACTTGCACCACGGTGCCAACGAGGCCAACGAACTACTTTAAGCTGCTTTTGTTTCCACTTTAAAAGCGACAATTGTTGGACAAGGCAATTTAATGTTCGTTTAACTATACGTATTCCAAAAAGAGGGTGACAAAAGTAATGTCGTAATCAAGCAAACGCTTTAGATCGATTTCAAAGGTATTTTTCAGGTATTGAAACGCTAGGTCGCTTTGAAACGAAATAAATACACATGTAACAAGAAGATCACGACATATATTAATTTCAAATTTCAATAGCTGTGGTGAGATATGAAATAAATGTTTCATGATCATTTTTCTTGCTATTATACAAAAAGTAATTTGTTTTAGACATCATTATTAGAAAGAAATATTTAACTGGTTAAGCAGCTCTATTTATATCAGATCATCACTCTAACCATTTGTTATCTTATTGTTAGAGACGATCTCTAAGGCTAAATTTACTTTTGTAAATTATCAGAGCGGTGTAATTATCAGGGAACAAAGCCCAGTACGTTCATGGTGATATTACATACGAGTATATTGTTAATAAAGTCGTCTGGACTTTTAAAAGAGATTATGACGTATAAACATTCATTGGAGATGTAAAAATCTAAATTAATAAGTATATTGTATCTGATTATATCACTGAAAAATATATGATGATGTAAATATGCGGTGTCTTTTAAATTGGACATGTATATTCTTGATCTTGCAATCTGCTAACTTTGGGATAAATTCGTAACCCTTTTGTGCGGCACTTTTAAAACCATGTATTTTATTTTTATGGTTATAGGTTCATGCGGTAAAACAATTTTATTGAAGAGGCTCTTCTATTTAGAAGTTATAATAAACTATCTTTATTATAGATATTATGATATATGTGTACTAAGTTAAATTGCCAAATCATACCATAAAGTGTGGTTAAAGTTCATAGGATACAAAAATATTGAGAAAGTTTTGGAAAACCCCAGCTTGGGTTAGGGCTCTTACAACCGTGTGTAGCGTTAAAAGCTCTTGGAATAAGAGTAGATAAAGATAAACGTACATGTATTCATATTAGCATATTTAAGAAAATAGCGTTGACATTTAAACCAGAATACTTTTTATCTTCTGTTTGCTACGAGTAAATCTCCGTATCTATTTCAGAATAACTCACGTAAGTTGAAATATTACTCGGTATTGGAGATTACATAATTATTACATTAATTTTAATTAAAGATTTGGACTGTATCCAAAATGATGGTAAACCTTCCATAATGCAGATTATTTTAAAAAGGCATATGAGTTTTGTGAAGCCTATTTTTACAACCTTGATTTTAATAAACGTGAAGATGTACTAAATATGCCAGCTTATACTAGGGAAGAATTTTTATATTCGTATTATCTTTTTTTATAGTTGACAGTTTGATTGTAATCTAACCTGATGGTAAGTGATGATGCAGTTCAAGATGGAAGCGTCCTGGCTTCTCTGGTAAGAGAAAATTTATTTCTTATGGCTTCTTCACAACATTGCACCGGAAGGCAATTATTTGCTTAGCAGCACCTCTTTGCAGGTAAGGTAATAGCTAGCCACGACCGAAGCTGCCTACCAGTTCAGCCTCAGACAAATTAGAAAATGCAATTTCTTAAATTTACCTTTTGGAAATCGAAATCACGACCTCTGTTAGAGAAACGAGTGCTCTCACAATTGCGAAAACGAGGCCATTTAGGTGTTTTGCCAAAAAGAAGATTATTTGATAGTGTTGTTGGCCAGTCTTGTGCAAATTTATAAGAAGTGTTTAAAAAATATTTCATTAGAATTTATAAACGGCGCGGATGAACTTCTCCATAAAATTTATTATCTGGCTATATGGCACAAGTTCCTCGTTGCAACTTTGCAGAATTTACATAAAACTCGAACAACTTGGACAACGGTGATCCATTTTATTAAGTAATAATTTTACTATTCAATTTTATTTTCAACTCGTAAATTCCTCAATGTCTTTGTGTCTGCAGATAGTTCTTCGTCTACTAAAAGGTTGTCTATGTAACTTTGACGAAAGTTTTTGTTATTTTTATTCCCTTATCCTGCTTATACTTATTAAATAGGCATTTATTAAATAAATAGAATGAAAGAATTTTTAAAAATACTCATAAATATAATTTATGTTTGTTTTATTTGGGAAACAAACAGTTTTATAAATAAAATAGACAATAAAATATACTAATTAAGCTTTTACTACACCTACATGAAGCAGGACGATAATAATAGACAAAAAAATTAAAGATGTGAATAAAGCTAAAATGTGTCGTAAGATTAAATGTTATCTGCTACAATATTATATCTGTGTTATATGTCTAAATATCATAAATGGGAAACATGTAAGTAAGTATCTATGTATGTTTATAAGGTTACACACAAAAACTACTAGACCGATTTAAAATTTTTTTTCATTACCACCTTGAAATCAAGAATGTTTAAATACCTGTAATTTTAAATTTACTAATGTCGGACATTCTACGTAAATGATGTTACGAATTTAAAAATGTATCAGTTACATATATACATTCGTTGTAAAGTAAAATCTGTATATTGATTAGATTATGAATGAGTGTTTCTAATAACCTGATAGGAAGTAAGTAAAAACCAAGTGAAATAAAACTTTTATGTTAAAATCTAGTGCGATTTAGTAGACTGTCCACGAGATCGGTTTCTGCGCGGGTAAAACCGCGGGCATTGATAGTTATGTACAATGTACTGGCAAATATTGGCATTTGACCATATACAGAAAAATACATGTAGTTGGTATATAAAATGTTTAAAAGTCAATTTCCTCTACAGAGGATCACATGTTTTCGGACACATTGTATATTCTAGAATTAAATATGTAAAATCATTGTATCTTGGTGCTGTGATATTCAATAAATTATTAAAAATTTAACCAAAAAATATAAATAAAATTTCATTAAAACTCGTAAAAGTACATATATTATCCACTACAAGTAAGAAATAATGTGTTTGAACTTGAGTGGAGATATAAAATGTTTTGTAAGAAGAATAATGATAACTAATAATTGCTATTGAAAAATACGAAAATTTTTTTGAAGTAAAGCATCTTTAGTTGCATGAGGGTAAAATTTTTACGGATGAAACGCGTGATTAGCGTCACGAATGTATAGCGTTTTTATACTAACTCGTTTGAAGGTTAGGTAGTTTTAATATTAATAAAAAACATGTGTCATTTTTTAAAGTTTAAATTTAATTGATAAATTCTAATATTGAGAAAAAACACGTCGCATTTTTATTTAAAATTCGTCATTTAAGATTTTATTAAATTATTTGTATTAGTTTTCGACATTTCTATGCCAATAAAAAAAAAAAGTAAAGAACTGCCTCATTGATCTAGTGGTTAGCATGTTCGACTACAGACATGAGATCCTGGGTTCGAGTCCCGGGTCGGGCCAATTCAAAAATCAATATTGAATTTTCTATTAAGATTTTTTCAATATTTGCCCGAAGTTAGGAAATTGGCGGTGTGATCCACCCCCGTGCCTCGGAGAGCACGTTAAGCCGTCGATCCTGCGCCTGACCTCTCTCCGGTCGTGTCGGATTCCCATCAATGCCAATAAAATTAATTAAATTCCTAATTCCTTCACTTTTCCCTCCCTCTAAATCTCGGAAATCTATTTCTTTAGTTTAATAGTATTAAGTTTAAACACAGGCAGTGTGGGATACAACATTGCAAATGATATTGGTCAAGAAGTGCAATGCCGTGTGAGAGAAGGAGAACCTCAGTATTAAGTCTGATAATATGCCTCTACACCAATAGGCGTTCTGACCCACTTGGTTGATAAGGCTAACTGGTATAAACCAAGGGTTAACTGGTATTTGATGCCAAACAAGTTGAAATATTTATGCCCATACAAAAAAATTAAACATATAACATTTTAAAGTGACGTAAAATTTATGTCTTTTAATTTATTACTAATGCCCCGCGGTTTTATCCACGTAGATCGTGGCAGTAGAAAGTACTAATTTAGATTTATTTTCTTACCTTGACTTCTTATAATTCGTCATGTCTTTTGTATACAATGTCCTATTTTAACAATTTAAAAAGTTTTTTTACAGGTATTGAATCGGTCTTTAATATGATAAGATAATATATACTATAATAATAAGTCTAAATTTAATAGCATAAGGAAGTCTAAATTTAAATACAGAGGTACGATCAATATGGTTTGATTATTGTTAGCCGTCTTATTATCTTTTAAAATGTAAAGTAATTATGTAGTGGCTTAGCTACAGTTTGACATATGTTACTATGATGTTTTTTTAAATATTAATACGTTCTATAATATTGTAGTACATTTTTTTGTCCTATCATCAAGAGTTTCTCCAGCGCACCAATTTTATGTGACCATGACAAAATTTTACACCTTGGGATGCATTAATGTACATTTATTAGGGATCCTATTTTTTTTTTTGAGAATGTAATATAGCCTGGGTCGCTAAGTGAAAATGCAGCTTTCCAATGGTGAAATTTTTTTATAAAGGTCCAGTAGTTTTTGTATGAAAACACAAATGTCTTTATAATAATAGTTTAGATTTACTACTAAGGAATTCAGGTGTCATCTTTATCTATAATATGTCACGACTTAGCAAACTCCGTCAAAGTTACGCAACCCCAGTTTAAGTCCATATTTGAAATGGCAGCAATGCAGTTCTCACTACGGCAAAACTTACGACGTAGTTGACGTTTCCGTTGTTCTTCTCCTTTTGCGTTTGTTTAGATGGCCTGAAGTTTGTATAATGATTTAGTACAACATTTCAGATTAGGTTAGACAATTTTGTGGATTTCTGTTGGTCTTCTTTCATTTCCCTGGTCATTACCATTTGTTTACAAATGCTTAAGTACTAAGTATAATGTGCAACGTAATATCACATCCCTGATCCTTTTTAAGGGAATGAGATCTCTAAAACCAACTGCTGGATTTGGTTGAATATACTCTTAGAAAATCTGATGTCTAATAGGCTACATCTATCATGAGATAAGGACAGGCCTGATGTGATTTAGAAATCAGATTTTAAATTTTTTATCATTTAAACTAACTTCATACCGCTCTCTTGAACAATTATGTTTTTTGTAGATCCGATTTTGTATTTAAGTGGCTTCACAGATATAAAGTAGGTGACCAAAGTAAGGCTATTCTTTTTCCCTAATTAAATAAATACAAATAAAAAAATCCTTAATCAAAAGCTTTTACGATCCTTTTTGAAATGATATACACACTAATTTTCTCAAATATTTTCAATTCCTGATGATATTAAGAAACAACTTAATATCTCGTGTTATGGGAGGTCCTATATACCCTAATCTGAGAAGAACCCACAACTAAGTCAGTCGAAAAGAGGAACACAACGAGATCAAGGATAGTGCGATAAATATCAAAGACGACGACAAGCGTGCTGAGATAGCTAAAAAACTCAGCAACTCGTGGAAATTTAAACATTAACGGAAATTTAAACGCTAGGCATTTTTTCTAGATTATAAAAAATACATTTAGTTAGTATTAAATGTATTTTTAGCAAGGTAAAATTAACTCGATTCGCTGTCTAATGTCACAGATACGATTCCCGAAAAAGGAAATTTGGGAAAATATATTTTCATTTTAGCTTAGGTCTAGAGTTTTAAAAGGTTTTGGCTGAGGACTGTGACGACTCAATCTGGAAAAAAAATCCGTTACACAGTAATTTGTATTCCGATAGCAAGTCTTTATTACTTACTCAATAAAGAACTAATATGTACGCTTCAAAAATAAAATCCTTTACTTTAACGCAAGCAGATTATAGACCAGAACAAAATTAATATACTGAAAGAATATATCAAAAGAAAATAACTAGCAACCACTTTATTTGTTGCCCTCGTTAAAATTGTCAAAGGTTATTTTGCATATCAAAAGCACTTTCGTTCTTTTTGAAAGTCACCGCAAAGCAATATCAAATGTCATGTTAACTTGGCCATAAGTAAACATGACGCTCGTGTTAAGTTTAAAATGAAATTTCACCATTTCAAATGCTGCATAGTTCATTGTCATAAAGTTTAAAACGCCGATCACACAAATAAAAAGAAGTTACAATATATTATAATTCTATTATAAATGCTACATTGTTCATGTTAGCACCTCATCATAAGTGGTTGTATATGCGAAGTTTGAACCTGGTACGAGGTAATTTACTTCTTACCACGTTAGTAGTATCTCTTTCTTACCCGCCTGCTGACTGACTGCCTCATTGGTCTAGTGGTTAGCATGTTCGACTACAGACATGAAGTCCTGGGTTCGAGTCCCGGGTCGGGCCAATTCGAAATAGATATTGAGTTTTCTATTAAATAGTTAAGTATATTTCTTAATATTTTCCCGAAGTTGGGAAGTTGGCGCGTGATCTACCCCCGCGCCTCGGAGAGCACGTTAACCCGTCAGTCCTGCGCCTGATCTCTCTCCGGTCGTGTCGGATTTCCGTCACATCGGACTATGAGAGTGAAGGAATAGAGATTGCACCTTTACTCGCCTGCTATGAGTGTGGTGCCGCTGTTGACTCAGCGCACCACACTTTAACAGAATGTGAAGCCTGCGCGCCTCAGCCTCACCTTCTGGTGGTGATTGGCGGGGATCTTTCCTTAGGAGGCGCGATGCTCTCCAGTTATAGATGCTGGGCGAGAGTGGCCCTCTTCTGTCAGAGGGTCATCTCGCTGAAAGGGACCCACGAGCGAGAGAGGGAAAACGCAGTCAACGCTTTCTCTCACCGCCGACACAGGCGGGGTTCCAGGCGGCGTATATTTGCACCCGTCATACCGCCTTCGTGAACTCTCGGCCTTACACATCCGGGACATCAGAGTGGAATGTGCGAGCACTCCTCTGATGTTCCACTAATAGATGAAGAGGGTTCTGCTGGGTTTTAGTGGGTATTGCTAGTCTCTACGCAAGTTGGGAGGCACAAATGCATTCCCCAGCGTAAAAAAGTACCTCTTTCTTGTAGTTATAACACAACATCGTACCGGAAAGCTATTTTGTACTTGTGGATTGCCTCTTCTAGTAGGGTGGAAACTAGCCACGGCCGAGGACTTCTATCAATCCAGAATTTGACAAATAAATAGGGAGTGAATCTTTTAGTGTCTATAAACGGCGTTGGGTCTTCTGATGTAAATTAAAGTGATTACTCCACCTTAATATTTAATAAGTCATGGTTTTAAATAGGAAATGTTTGTATAGAAAATTTTACTTACTATATTTTTTTGCGTAAAGCGTATTTACTGCGATAATGAAATAAGTAACAGAGTGTGATGAATGCGAACGAACGCCTTACACCTTAGAAAATTTCCACAAAGTAAAAAAATAAATACGTACGTATATATAAACATACTTTAAACGGTTAACTTGTAGTATAACTAAACAATATCTTTTATACATTCTTTATAAATAAATCCATGGAACTGTGGAGAAAATTGTGCTTTTTAGAAGTCTCGAAAGGAATATGTATACCGAATTCCGAATCATTTTTTTCGAGAATATTATTAAAAGGTATTGTGCTATTCGTGGCGTTTTTTAGTTATATAAATAAGGAACTATAATTCACAAATTAACAACTTTTATTAGTTATTTAGATAGTAAGGTAATATATATACTCAAACAATTCTGCCAGCACAAACAATCTGCCTCATTGGTCTAGTGGTCAGCATGTTCGACAACAGGCATGAGGTCTTGGGTTCGAGTCCCAGGTCGGGCCAATTAAAAAACAAGGTTTCTATTAAGATTTTTTCAATACTTGCCCGAAGTTGAAAAGTTGGCGATTTGCCCCATTCCCGTGCCTCGGAGAGCACGTTTAGCCGTCGGTCCTGCGCCTGATCTCTCTTCGGTCGTGTCGAATTGCCATCACATCGGATTATGAGAGTCAAGGAATAGAGAGTGCATTTGTGTACTATGCCTACCCGCATCCGCAGTGAAACAGTGTGGTGATTCTAAAACCCTCTCTCCTATGAGTGACGAGACCTGCACCCAGCTGTGGGACGGCAATGGACTTTTACTTACCTTTTTTATACAAACAATTTCTTACAAAAGTCACTCAGGCAGTAGTATTACGTACATATATTATAATTCAATATCCACTTGCTTCAAAATAAATCTAAGTCAGAATAATGCATAATACATTATTGGATAGCTTCATTCCAGTAAGCGAAGCGTAGCCAGGATTTAACTAATAGGATTTGGGAAATAATCTCTCAGTAGATGACTCGCTATATTTGATAGTGGTTTTACATCTTAATAGTTGCATGTTCTGACCAAAATTCTGCAGCAGTAAAAGAAATAATACGATTGTAAAGCGTTGAAACCAAGTTACCTCTCATAAATTTTGTGGCTTAACATGAATTGTTTTGTATTATTGCATAAACATGAATTTATTTATGCGTAAAAATAAAACACAACAAAGTTTCTATGTGTATATTATCCCCATTATAGAACCATCTAACTGATGTCCCTAATTCAGATACGCACTCACGAAATCTTCAGAACTACTTGCGATTGACTTAAAATTTATCATAGTGACTCGTTCCGCTATATAAATGATTACTAAGATTTCCCATAATCCAGCAGGTTCGGGAGAAAAGCTAGTACAAATTAAAACTTAATCTATAAGAATATGAGAAGAGCAACAAGAAGACTTAATAAATTTAAATATGCTTATGGCTATAGCGAACTATCAAGAAACTAAAAAAAATGGGTGCATACAAAGTACACATATCAGAAGTGAAACTTCTCTGGCAAATTAATTTTTAAGTCTTGTTTTGTTTATATAAATCTATAACTTTAGGTTTTCGACACTTGGTGGGAGGGAAAAAGGAAGATATGTCAGGAATTTAATGAATTAAATTGTCAATAAGTGTCGAAAATTAATACCAATAGTTTATTAAAATGTTAAATGACGAGTTGCAAATAAAATGCCACGTGTATTTTGTCAATATCAGAAATTGTTAATTAAATTTTGTTTTTGAATTTAAAATTTAAAAAATCTCTTTTAAATTTTAAATTTAAGAAATATTTATATTTTATGAAAAATAGTATATTAAATGACTTAATATTAAAACTACATAACCTTAAAAACCAATTAGCATTAAAACGCTGCACATCTTCGTGACGCACTCTATGACTCAAATTAATTATATATATATAGAATTTTTTACTTTCAGAAGGAGTTTTGGACGAAACACTACTTTTATAACTTCTTTTCACTATTGAAAATTGCCGTGAATGAATTCAAAAGTTCGGAGATTAGCTGAAATATGTATTATCTATATGTTTGTTTCAGCTAACGAAATAAAAAACCTGTTTTTATCTTCTGAAATATCACGTAAAGCGAGTTATTGTGACAAGTCGATATTTGAATTTTATTTATAAGTATAGTGAGCAGTCATTTAATGACAAACGTTTGAAATTCATAGCGAGAAATAAAGATTTGCTGTTGAATTAAAAACAAAGATATAAACTGAACGGCGCTTTAGTGTTCTATCTAAATGATAGCCGCCACAAACTAAAACATCGCTTGAATTAAAGCAATTACGTAACTTGAAACAGTGCCGCAAGAATAAATCGGATAACTGTATTGGCGCAATAAAATCCTGGACAACCAATAACGTGGTCAATAGAGTGAAATGGCTTGCGATAGAAACTCTTGTAGGTACAAGATTTTTGTTCTCTTATTTATAAAATCCCACTCCAGTCTATTGATTCGCAATATTTAATCCGATTGCCTATTCATTATTAAATCCTGATACAGAAAGTATGGTATGTAAGAAGAATATACGCAATGTTTCTCTGACCTTGAATTGAATGCCTCGCTGGGGCAGTAGTGCGAGTACTTGCTTTACTAGGAAAGGCCTTGAATTCTATTCCCAGTAGGGCGAATTTCGAAAGTTGTATTTTTTAATTTGTTTGAGGCTGGACCAATAGGAGGCGTCGGCCGTGGCGGATTACCAGCTCATCAGCAAAGACGTTCCACTAAACAAAGAGATTTTTGTTCCGGTACGATGCTGTGTAATAAACATAAAAGATATATTGCCTCTCAACGGATAAATAACTTCGTTAGACGCATGAGGGTAATATTTTTACGAACGAAACCAGTGATTAGCGTCACGAATATGTGCAGCATTTTTTATGGTAATTCGTTTAAAATAACATGTGGCATTTTAATTTGCCGCCCGTCATTTAATAATTTGTTATACTATTTTTCATAAAATATAAAATTAAGATATGACATATATATATTCTCTTTTCTAAATTTTAAATTCAAAACAATATTTCATTAATAATTTCTAATATTGACGAAAGACACGTGGCAATTTTATTTACAATTCGTCATTTGAGTTTCTAATAAATTATTTGTATTAATTTTCGACACTTTAATCTTTTAAATGCAATTAAATTCCTAACATATCTTCCTTTTTCCCTCCTTCAAAGTCTCGAAAATCTAAAGTTGTACATTTGCATAAATATAAACAAAACTTAATAATTAGTGTGCAAAAAAAAAGTTTCACTTCTGACACGTGTGTACTTTTTACGCACGCACTCTTTATTTTTTATTTACTTATTCACTATAATTACATGATTCGAGTTTCAAATCGAATAATAACATCTGTAAGTTCGAATTATTCGCACACCCCTGTTTTTAATCGTTTACTAAATTTGAGCGTTACCATCTTACCCTATACCATCACTTACTATGAAGTAGGATCACAATCTACCGCTAAACACTACACATTAAAAAATTGTCCAAGTTTTGCGTACAATGCTTTTGGATGAAAATTGTTTTCATATTACTATCAACGGAAAGTCAAATATTTCAGGCGTAGGTAGTCGCGGAGTAGTAATTAATATAATTGTTATTAATGTTAAACTGCGCTATTTTTAATTAAAGAGAAATTTTAAGCAGAAACATCTCGTCTGAGAGTGTTTAACCTGCCAACTTCAGCTTCCAACAATCTTTATGAAAATACCGCGATATTCTGTAAGTCTGCGCTTAAAGTGAATAATAATTATTCTTAAAATTTTCTTCATTTAAATATTCCGCATAATTAAAATGACATTTTGTTCAACTCGAGGAAATTATTGGAAAAGAAATAAAATGAATTAGTTATACTTTAAGATTAGGTTATCCAGTTCGGTATGATATAATTTATTCAGTAGCTAATAGCTGGCATGCTTTGCAATGCATGTGGCATATTTGCACGATTTGCGCATTACGTTATTTAATTGTACTGAAACCTTCGCCAAAATACAAATAGTACATTAACAAAGTTTTAATATCAGTCATTTAATTCCTATTGTTTCATATGCGCTTTTATGTCACAACCAGCTTTCATTGAAAATATTATAACAAAAATGTAGGAATGTACGTGTTTAAACGCTTGACCCAATGGCAATGTAGATATTATCTTAAAAATGCTTACGCTTATATTATTGCAACAAATATAAAACGATGTAAATTCAATAATACTTTTACTTAAATTGCATTAAATAAGAAAAAATAATATCGATAGAGAAAATGAGATTCTCATTTACATTTAAAACACTTAGGAATCTATTAAAGCCAAAATACATTAGTGTTTATGTTCGTACTATTACAAATAAAGAACAAGGGTTACTTTTATAAACTATGTCAATTACGTTCAAGACCAAATCACAGACATCAATGTCATGGATACTAACGAGACCGGGTACTTTTCAAATTGCCCAAATAGTTAGACAATAGCTTTTTAATATTACGAGAAATTTTTATTTAGACTTGTGGTCGCACAGTGGCCGAAATTCGATAATAAATAACTAATAAGTTCGAACATTATTAAAAAACTATAAAAAAGTTATACTTCTTTGGCGTAACAAGATAAAAATCTTTTCAAACAATGAAATTCATAAACTTTTGTCGCGGAACTTTTAAATATACGCTTGATTGCATAAAAAAATGCAAAATTATAAATATGCAACAGTTAGTATCTTCGAAATTTTAGCCATAAATGTACGGCGTAGTTTTTGTTGCTTGTTAAATCAAATACATCCAACATTCGTTCACTCAAAGCAAGGCAAAGGCCTAATATTCGAAAATAATAAATGTGTTTTCTATAGTTGAGTCTGAAAGATATAATTTTGATAAGAATGTCACGTTGACCTTTTCAATGTCACAATATATGTTCTTGTATGGTCTTTTATTAATGTTTATATGGTCTTTTCACGCGTGATTAAAATTTTGTGATCTGCTATATTAAGCTCTTTGTTTTGTCATCTTTTTTGGTCAATAAAAAATATTATTTTTATTATTATTATATGTAACAAATAATATAATAAATTAATTATCGTATTATATAATTATAAAATATTTAAAAAAAACTAAAATGTTTTCTATTGCTAGCTTCAGGGTGTCGGTTTTTTGTGATGGTGTGCCCGTGCGTATTACAAAAATTCTCTCATCATTTTTCCCTAACGCGCCAAAAGAAGTATAACTTCAATATTGCAGCTCCAGCGGCTACCGGATAATCAAAGACATGAGAGACACAAGCGTCATTAATATGATAAAAGTCTTTCTTCGTTTTCGGATGCGGTCTCCTAACACCTTGTCTATATATTATCTATATATAGAAAAGGTGTTTTTCTATATATATATCGATCTATATATATGAAAGAGATATCCAGGTATCTATTGACTCATCACGATACCTCTGGAACCATAAGGCGCGGAGACTAGAATGGTATGAATATTCCTTTTGCCGAGTAGATGTCAGCGAAGAACGGATTTTACGAAATTAATTGAAATTTAGCGAGAATCTAGATCCTGAAAAAGGACCATAAGCTCTTTGCAGTAATACACAGCAAATAACTCATTGAAGTATTTATACGTATGTTTTTTATTTGTAAAGCAAATTTGCCTAAATTAATGAAAATGCTACCAATTCAAACCAATGAAAAAAACATTCAACGTAAGCGAAGTCGCGGGTTAGCTTGTCTATAAATATATAAGAGATATCCAGGTATCTATTGACTCATTACGATATCTCTGGAACCATAAGGCGTAGAGACTTTAAATTTGGTAATAATATTGCTTTTGCCGAGAGCTAAGGTCAGCTAAGAACGCATTTTACGAAATTCCACCCGCAAGGGTTGTGCGGCTGGTGACACAGCAAATAGCTTATATATAAATAGCTCATTGAAATATTTATACGTGTATTTTTTTTGTAAAACAATTTGCTTAAATAATGAAAATGCTATCCAAAAAACTTTCCACGCAGACGAAATCGCGGGTTCAGCTATATTTGCGTATGTGTCATGCGTTTTTTATTGATTTAATATATTTTTTATGCAATTAAAAAATACCATTGTGCACTCCTACTTTATATAAGCTATAAATTTGGGTAACTTCATAGTCCTGCATCCGCGCAGTGTTCCTAAGAAGCTGTATAAAGTTTTTGCTTTACGTATATTAAACTAGATACTTTATATTTCAATGTATGCCAAATTGACAATTTTTTTACAGAGAAACTAAATTATCAACCATTACATTTGAGAGAGAGAAAAATGCCAAAAATGTTCCCTGTTTTTTAAGTTTAGATAACGTATAAATTCTTACGTTAACGTATTAAAATATTAAATTCAGCTATGTTAATACTTCCTTCGTGCTTTTACGTTCGGAATACCTTGGGTTCCTTTAGTGTCTGGCCTATATTTGTGTAGCTCTTACCAGTCGTACTTACAGTTCTTGAAGGCGAAGAAACTCATCTTTATTTACAAGATTCTATCCACAAGCGAGCAACTTGTTCTTCACTGGCTTTTAGTGCCGAAATTTGATAAGAATTTTCACTGAATTTGCTTCGCAAGTAAAAGTGTAATATTTTAAATAGAAATACATCATTGAAGTGTACCTTTTTAGGCGCATGAGGCTAAATTTTTACGGCTGAAACGCGAGATTAGTGTCACGAAGATGGGCAGCGTTTTTTATTGTAATTCGTTTGAAGGTTAGGTTCTTTTAATATTTACAAATAACATGCGACAATTTGCCACTCGTTATTTAATAATTGAAAATACTATTTTTCATAAAATTTCATTTATAATTTCTAATATTGACAAAAAGACGTGACATTTTTATTTACAATTCGTCATTAGGGATTTTAATATTTTTTTTTGACACCGTTAATATTTTAACGACAATTAAGTAAAAAAGTAAGTAAGTAGCAGCTCATTAATGTCCCACTGCTGGGCACAGGCCTCCTCACTCATACGAGAGAGGGTTTTTAGAGCATAGATCCACCACGCTGCTACACTGCGGATTGGCAGGCATAGTACACAAGTGTACTCTCTATTCCTTCACTCTCATAGTCCAACGTGACGGAAATTCGACACGATCGGCGAATTCGGCACGGAGAGAGATCGGGCGCAGGACCGTCGGCTTAACGTGCTCTCCGAGGCACGGGGGTGTATCACACCGCCAAATTTTTCCCAACTTCGGGCGAATATTGAGAAAATCTTAATACAAAATCGAATCGATTTTGAATTGGTGCAATCCGGGACTTGAACCCAGGACCTCATGTTTGTAATCGGACATGCTAACGGCTAGACCAATGAGGCAGTCAATGACAATTAAATTCATTAAATTCCTAACATATCATCTTTTTCCCTCCCTCTAAGTGTCGGAAATCTAAAGTTTTAAATCTTTTTAAATATAAACAAGACTTAAAAATTGGTTTTCCAAAGAAGTTTGTCTTCTGACATGTGTACTTTGTATTTACGCACTTTTAATTCAAAAATAATCCCAAAGCATCCGCGCGATATACTTATCTATATATATAAAAGAGATATCCAGGTACCTATTGACTTTTGACATAAAGCGTAGAGACTTGACTTGGCAGTACGTCTTCGCTTGGTGGACTTTAACTAGCCTCGACTGAAGTCTCCCCCCAGTCAAGACTCTTTTTAAAAATTCGGCCTACCGAGGATTGAACCCCGGACCTCTGCCAGCAAAGCGAGTACATGCATCACTGCGCCAGTTTTTATATAAAGTATATGTAATGTATAAAAACATAAACCTCCAAAAGATGGTATATTTGATTTATAATCTTTATTCTGTGATTTATTGTAACGAATTTGCTAGTTTCAAATGCAAGCCCGTGGTATAAATTTTTCTTTTATATCTGTGGCATGATTTATGTTTCATCTGCTAGCATTTGTGTATACGGTTGTACGGGAGATTATCTTCCGGAAAAAATATTACTTTCAAGGCAAGTAATAGAAGAAAAATAGGTCACAAGATTAAAATTTACCAGAAAGCCGCATTATTTTGTTTATATTTCGGAAACGATAAGAATTAAACAGGATTTTCTTTTTAAAGTTGATTGATGTTTGCGTTTTACAAATCAGTTACTATTTCATGAGAATAAATAAATATAAAAATGGCTAAGCATTGAAATCTTACCATTATCAGGTATAGGGCTAATTATACTATTGGAATTTACCAATGCTGTAGAAATTTCGCAATAAAAAGCAAAAAAAATACAGAAATTTTAACAAATGGTAATTTTATTTATTTGCTGTAGATTGTTTTACTTCAAAATCTAATATTATAATACTTCATATTCTCTCTCTCGCTCTCTCTCTCTATATGTATCATGGCCTAATTGGCGCAGTGGAGCGAGTACTCGATTTGCCACCAGAAGCCCCGGGATCGATCCCCAGTAGGGCGAATTTAAGAAATTGTACAATTCTGGACTAGTGGGTGGCTTCGGCCGTGACGAGGTACTATCCTACCAGCAAATATGTACCGCCAAAACAAAGAGATTTGTGTTCTGGTAAGATGCTGTGTAGATACCATAAGAGATAGTTTGTTAAAGGGGTGAAGTCTGTTGAAAGTGTGTTTAAATTCCACAGGGCTTGTTGTAGATTTTATAGATTTCATCTTCTAAAAACGAGCACGGCCATAAAAATAAACTAAAGTTGAAGAAAAGCTGTAAAACAACAAGGAATGTTAAAAAATGCTAATAAAAGAAAACTTTAAAAAATCAAAAGGTTAAAAAAAGGAAACGAGGCAATACTAAAGTGACTTACTTTTAAGGAAATATCTAAACGGCGCTACAGAACTAGAAAAAATGTCACAATTGTTTCTTTGGCAACGTGTTTAGCCAAATTCGTGCGACAAAATGACAAAGTAAAAGTTTTGTAATTGGAGAAGCGACTACCTTAGCGAGGCATAGTAAAAATTATGCGTTCTAAAATGTCAGGAGAATCGATAAGGCCGTTAATAATTTTATAAAACAGAACCATATCCAGCAATGTAAGCCTGCTTCCTAAAGACATAAAAATTTTGACCTGAATTATAAGACGTTGAAATACGACACTTATTATTTACGTATGTTAGTTGATATAAAAACAGTTTCTGAACTTGTTCTATTCTATCACAAGGCATATTATAACTGGGACACCATTGTTTTGTATTATGTTCCTCTGTAATGTGGTGCGGCACTTGTAGAGTACTTCTAGAGGGGTAGATTTTTTCTTGAGATACAAACTATTCCGTTGTCGTATTGACGAGAATACTTACTTCCCTTATGAACAAATATTCGCGATAATTTCCAACAGAACAATAATTAGGCCTTTTTTATTGCAGATCTGGGTAAGAGGCGATATACCCCTTTCGGTTTCGGTACAGCATCGTACTGGAATACAAATCTTTTTGTTTGGCGGTACGTCTTTGCTGGTAGGGTGGTAACTAGCCACGGCCAAAGCCGCCAGACAAATTAGATAATACATTTCCTAAATTCGTTCTACCGGGGTACGAACTCGGGACCTCTGCTAGCAAGGCGAGTACTCGCACCACTGCGCCAGCGAGGCCGTCTAATTCCGGACAAGGGAAAAATAAATTGTAATAGACAAGTCAGGGTCATGAAACGTCGTTAGTTGTCGTGAAATAAAACCAGACAATTTAGAGACTTTTTCCATGATATTATCATAATAAAATATACACCTAGATCACGGATAACTCTAACCTTTTGAAGTGGTATTCATTATGAATGTAATATCTATCATTTGTTTTAGCTTATTACCAGATTAGCGCGTTTCCATCTTAGATTGTATCATAACTTACCATCAGATGTGATCACAAGTCAGTTGAGTCAAGTGCTAACTGTCATCATATATATTTTTAATTGTTAACCTCAGTAAGTTTTCAATCTTTAATAAAACACTTTCACACATCCAAATATAATTTTATAAACACGTATTGGATGTCACTAGATATTAATACAACTCTTTCAAATATTAATTCATTAGTTAAATAGTACAGCTTCATCAGTTGGAAGCTTAAGTAAAAGTTTTCTTACTATGGAATGAGTGTAAGAAGTTCGTGTAGAAATTGATTCTGTATATATAACATGTTTGAGATTGCTTTTATCTTATCGTGAATGTCTAGTTTTAATTGGTCTGAGTCTTAGGAAATTAATCCTGATAATAGTGCTAAAATTTGAATATTTCCTTTTGGGTATTTTTAACATATTTAAAATTAATTTGAACTTAGTCTGGTTCGGTGGTAATGAATGACGAATGAAGCTTTATTGACAAATTTAGCATTTTGTACTTGATCATAAAGCGTGTGACTGAATGAATAATTTAAACGGGGCCTCCAAAGTTTGCAAGATATTTAGTGTCACAAGATCAAGTTATAAAATGTTTATCGTCATCTCCCAAAACGCAAGACGCATGAAAACTCGATGCTCTGAATAACTTAAGGCAAGCGAAATCAAAATATATTAGATTCTGAATTTAAAAGGCACAGTATATTTGGTAGTATTACTAACCAGACTCGAAGATACTTGTCATGAATGGGGAATTTTATCCAATACCTACAGTTTCAAATGTACAATCCATATAAAGACCCATACAAAAAGTGAGTTTTCATTCAATTTTGCGGTTAACTAGCTTTTCTCCGCGGTGTCAACCGCATTGTTACGGACTCCTTGTTAATATTGTGACAATCTACACTACGAAAGGAGTTACTTTGCAAAGTTTTTAATTTAATCAAGAATAGTTTTGAGCATCTCTTTACGAGTGAGTGAATTTTTTATACACACACACCGACACGCACATATATATATCGGAGTGCAGTAGGCGCCAGCGTTCCACAGACTACTGTGGAACGCTGGCGCCATCTATCTATCGGCGTGGGACAGAGTCAATTGCGCCAATTTGGCGCGCGTCTCTCGAGTCCGCGAGTGACGGTCCGCCAGGGCGGTCGACTATTGAAACTGTCGCGTTCCTAGCTATTATTGTTTGTATTTGTGTAAATTGTTATCGGGAACATTAAGTGATGGGACATAATAAACTGAGTTAATTAATAAAGTGTTTGATTGAACCAACATTACCCACCAAAACCCACAGTATGGAGATTGAATTATAGATGCCACTAATGATAATGTCGGCAGAGAACCCTACGCCCCTAAGCTTTATGCTCCTTTCTCTCTTATTTTCCGACACACACACTCACACACACATATTTATATTAACAATGCCACGCGGCTTCACTCGCGTAGATACCGATCTCGTGGCAGTGGACAGTCTGCTAAGTCGGACTATAGATTTATTTTTATTAACATAAAAGTTGGATTTCACTTAGTTTTTTAAATATAAACTTACATTTATAATATAATTTCTATCGGTACTTTTATTCACTTTTACAGCGTAAAACAGTAGTTAAAGTGGCATAACTATAGATCGATATATGGTATCGCCGACTTTTTTTATAGATATTAATACGTTTTATAAAATTGTAGAACCGTCTTTGTTCTATCTTTAATAGTTTTCGCAGCGCACGCGATAACATATTTTTTGTTTCACACCTTGGGATACATTAAAGGATTTTTATAAGGGATCCCTATTTTTTTAAGAAAGTAATAATGTGAAAAAGTAAGAGAATGCAGCTTTCTAATGCATAAAAAATTTTTGAAATCGGTCCAGTAGTCCAGTTGTTTTTGTGTGCAAACGTAACACATATATGTCCATACAAAAACACAAATGTTTCCTCTTTGTAATATTAGTTTAGATAAATAAATTACAAGGTTGTAAGTAATCAAAATATTCGTGGATGATTTGAAAAATTAAGCTATTTTAATAACTTAGAATACATATAGTCCAGACTAATTGTTCAGTAAGTAATGTTGTAACACTATAAAGCTGATTGTGATATTATATAACTTTTTACTAAATGCCAATGAAAGTATACAGGATTTTTTTTACTCCTTTGCATTACATGATTGGAACGGTTGGACTGATCATGATTTGTCGTTAGGTGTAATTTTATAAGAAAAAAAGATTTTTTATCTCAAAATTTTCGAGAAAACGAAACAAAGTGTGAGTATAATATATAAGAATTATCTGAGCCACACTGTAACGTAAGCAAAATGAAACAAGAATTGCAATTAGGTTGTTAAATTAAACATCTTAATCTTTAAAAATACAAAACATATATATGTTATTATCCAAGAATAAGCTTCCATGTGTTGTGACGTCAATTTGACTTTTTGGTTTATAGTGTTAGACATGGGTATATTTACATATTATTTTCAAGGATACATGTTTTTAATAGAAGCCTGTAAATTTAATGCTTATAAATGTTATAACTTTTTGGAAATTAGGTCAACGAAAAACCAACAGCTCGCGGTGGTAATATTTTGTAGACAAGCTCGTTAATTAAAATATTGTTGAAACCAGCACGTTTTTACGCTTATGGGGATACTTTCTTTTACTTTGTATCCTGTGTAATTTTTATGCTGGCAGGTTGATTGTGATTGCGCTTGACAGTAAGTGATGATAGTCTAAAATTCTTCCGCTTTTGCCTGATAAGAGGTAGATTTATCTCTTAATTGTTTCTACACAGCATAATACTGAAAAGGAAAATGCTTGTTTAATTTTTTTGATTACCTTATAGACAAAGCAAAGAAAGCATTTTTGAGTGCGACCGTGATTATTTACCACATATAAAAAACAATAAAATACAATTCTATTAACTTCTAATGTACCCAAAATCAACAGTAGTAAAACAAAGGGCCGGTGAGATCGTTGAAAATTTAATGATATTTGGAAACCTGCTACAACTATCGCTGAAAATAATAATACATTTATTTTGAGTAAAACTGAAAGCTCAGGAAAGATTGAAAAGTTTTTTCTATGTCATATTTTAAATTACATGTATGGATGCAATATATAGTTGGTTTGGTGGTTGAAAACAAATTGATTGGACGAGATTTTAAAATCGCAATACTCTTCTCCCGATGCCAGCATTCACCTGTCTGTACTAAAAATGTTAGCAAAATATCACGTCACTGTAATAAGTATTGTATCCCTGAAATGAGCTGGCAACGAACACAATCCCCTAAATGTTTTCAGTGGGTAATGGAAAAAATATTATCTAGGTGTCTAAAAGAAAAACTATACAAAATATCATCTGTGCCAATATGCGTGTTATACAAGCGACGTAACAAAAATGCGTGGTATAGAAAGATTTGAAAAGCTCATTTTATGATAATATATGGAAAGCAAAAGACTTTTGAAGCGATGCTTCTTTAGGCGTAATTTTTTTTACGGATGAAACGTGTGATTAGCGTCACGAAGATGTGCAGCGTTTTAATGCGAATTAGTTTGAAGGTTAGGTAGTTTTAATATTTACAAATAACACGTAGCATTTTAATTTGCCACTTTTCTTTTAATAATTTAATATACAATTTTTTATAAATTATAAAAAAAAAGATGTTTCATATATTCTCTTTCCTAAATTCTACCTTCAAAAACAAAATTTTTATTTTTATTCCTAACATATCTTCCTTTTCCCTCCAAGTCTCGGAAATCTAAAGTTTTAGATTTGTATAAATATAAACCATACTTAAAAATTTGTTTGCCAAAGAAGTTTCACTCCTCACGTGTGTTATTTGTACGCATGCACTTTTAATTATCTTTATAGAAATATACATAACTTAAATCATTCCCGTTGCCCATAGACCTTAGCCCTACTGTTGGCAATAGTTACAAGCCCTTACACTACCCTTCGACTTCCTTTTCCTGCATCAACCCAACGATAAGCTGCAATATGGTGTTGCTACTTCACGCTTGTATTCTGGAACTGTTATACCTCCCCGGTTAAGATAGTTTAGTTACAAACGGAAGTCAAAGGGGTCTACTACAATACCACGTAGACTATCTCCCATAAACAATTACTATTTCAGTGAACGAGGAGGCCTGTGCCCAGCAGTGGGACGTTAACGGTCTGCTACTTACCTTACCTTTATCGTTACTTTTATACAAATATACTAAACAGAAAAATGACTGAACTTTCTCATATTATACGTATAAAATCCATTGTTATTTATTGCAGCATTAATTAAGCATTGCCTATACAACCGTACTAGGGCAATTACTGCACTGTCAGTCATTATACGTACAATATTTATTATTATTATATAAGAAGTAAATAATTTGTTACCATTTTAGCGTGCTACCTTTTAATATATATCATCAGGTGAGATTACAGCCAAGCAAACAGCTGTTAGCAATAAAAAAAACCGCAGTAAGGAAATTTTAGTACAGTCTATACATCTACAAAATGTATTAGTTAACTCACTGATTCTTACCCACCTGGCTTTGATTCCCGATAGTGCACTTTAGTCTAATGTAAATAATATAATATACGTTTCCCTAGGAAGACATATAAACATATAAGACTTCATCTTTAAAAATAATTACAAAATATGCTCCAATAAATGCTCAATTCAAAGAAAAAAATTATACGACACAAAGGACGCGTTCTGCATAACATCTCTCATCTTTTCCACTAAAGCCTTTTCAGGCTGAATAACTCTTCTTTATTCGCACGCCGTCACAACGCTTTTACCATGCAAGTTATTTTCATTGGCTCTAGTCGCATTTGACTTGAAATTGCTATGCGGTATTTGTTAAAATTTTTATTGAGGATTTGAATTTTTGACATTTTATTTTTATTAACGTTTTACTACCTTTTTTATTGACACGGCATGCGCACGAATATTGTATACAGAGTAAATAGTAATAAATCGCTGGTCCATATTAAGATTTATAATATTTATAAATTAGAAGCTCATTCTCTGAGAAAAGTTTAAAGTAAGAACATCTTTCTCGCGATAGCGTCGCTTATAGCGAACAACACAATTATTAAAAAGTATCAAAAAAAGCTTGTGCTTCGATTTTTTATCCTAAAAAAGTCCAGAAGTACTTGTCAGGTTGAACATAAATATCACTTATTACAGACGTTTCTTTCCAAATATTCGTACAATTATTCACGAGTTTTATGTTGGTTTCATTAACAAAAACTTTAAAATCATAAGATTTATTTTTTAAACTACGTATAGTGTAAAACGTTTCCTTGTAGTATATGTGGCCTAAATATTACACATTTAATATTCAAACCACTCTATTTAACTGTGTTTTGGTAGATCCTTTTTTCTTAATCGACATGTTTGCTTAATTCGGCAAATAATTCTGTACTTTTAGCTTAAAAACCGGAAGCACAAGCCTTTTTAGTAATTTATTATAATTGTTTTCTTTGTACCAAAACTAAGTGAATATTTTTATGGACACATGAGATAGTATTGAATAAATACTGCGGCGTTAACACAAGAATTAAAATTGGATAGCATGGTAACTAGCTACGGCCGAAGCCTTCCATCAGTCCAGAGAAATTAGAAAATAGTATATCCTAGATTCACGCTATTGGGGATCGAACTCGGGACCTTTGCTAGGAATGTGTGTACTTATGATACTGCAAGAGAGAGAAATCACAATCACAAATCACGAGAGAATAACACGAGAATTGCTATTTCTTTAAACTTTTCTCGCAGAGTCATTACCTTCTAATTTATTAATATTATTGTCATTTTTGTGCGATTTTAAAAAGGGTTTTATTAAGACATTATAATCTATGCGTTATTGCAATAACTATATCAGTACCTGTCTGTAATAGCTCTATTTTAAGTGATTCAGTTGCTTAGGTCCAACTGGTCATTCTGGACCAACAAGCAAATACAACACCAACCTATATATCTTACTCGCCAATAATTTTATAATAAAAATTTAAACAGATATTCTGTTATAGTATATTTTCATTTTAAATACATTCATAATACAAAGGCCGTGTCTAATTTGAATGTATATGAATAGAGCAATTCATCACCTTTGTATTTGTGTTTACTGAAGTCTAGTTTGCGTGACCGAGTAAAGCAAACTGCATAGTTAAACTGACATATTCTAACTACAAAGGACTAGATATATCGCAAATAGCGCCTTAACATTACTGATTAATTGAATACCTATGTGTCGCAATGGTACTACTTCGTCAGCAGATATGTCGTGTTCGATTCCCTATTGCAAGGCGAATATAGATTATTACGTTTTCTGATTTGTCTAGGTCTTTAAAAGTAAATTTCATGTTCGCACTGGCATAGTCTGATCCCTTTCCCATCTTGTCGAATTGCCGTCACATCGGACTATCAGAGTGAGGGAATAGAGAATGCACTTATGTATTATGCCCGCAGTGGAGCAGCATAGTGGATTAAACTCTCTTTCCTATGAATGAGGAGGCTTGTGCCGCGCAGTGGGACGTTAATGGAATGGCGCTACTACTGGCGTTGCGAAAAATTGGTTCATTGGTAGAGGTCCTGACTTTGATTCTTAACAGATCAAATTACAAAAATATTGTACAATTCTTTTCTAAATCAGATTTGGTGGGAGATAACTAATCGCAGAAACCATGTATTGATATGCAATTAATATTAGACTCGCACGCTATCACTATCTTAGACTGTATTACTTACCATCGGATGAGATCACAAATAACTGAAGCGGAAATCTATATGCAATAAGTAAAAACTAATACGTTGACTTTATGTATTCTAGAGAAAAATTATTAATAAAAACTTTTTTATTGCCACCAATTAAGCTTTATGATATTAAAACAAAATTAGATGTTAAAATTATCCTATTACAAATAAATACTTTATTATATTAAATAGGCGGTACTAATTTTACAAATATGTCGGAGAATAAGAAAAAAAGGAAGCATAAAGCATAAGGGCGTAGGGTTCTCCGCCGACACCTTCATTAATGGCATCCATAATTTCTACACTGTGGGTGTTGTTGGGTATTGTTTGTGCAATCAAATACTTTATTAATTAACTCAGATTATAATGTTCAATCACTTAATGTTCCCAATATCAATTTACACAAACTTATTAATAATAATAGCTGGGAACGCGACAGTTTCAAAAGTCGACTGCAGCGGCGGGCCGTCACCCGAGAACTACCGAGAGACGCCCACCGGACTATTGCACTCCGACATATATATATATATATTATATATATATATATATATATATATATATTTATATAATATAACCCTTTTTGTTCGTGCTGAATTGTGGCAATAAAACAACTTGTGCCGCGACAATATCCTGTTAAACTACGTTGAAAAATAAAAGATTTTATACTGTTTTTTTTTAATTGCAAAATTATACTATTAATAAATTTCCACGTTAATGTAGGAATAGTTCTTCCGTCTAGATACTTTCGTGACTATAAGTATATCTATATATATATATTGGTAAAATAGTCTGTAATATTACAAATATTATAAAGCTAAAGAGTTTGTTTGCATGAACGCGGTAATCTCAGGAAATTACAAGTTCGATTTAAATATATCTTTCAGTGTTAGATAGCCTATTTATTGAGGAAAGCTGTATATATTATCTCGTTAAGACCAATAGGAGCAGTACATAAGCGAAGAATGTTTCGACTTCGGATTTTTTTTTCCTTTTGAGAGCTTTCCCTGCGTGCACTGGGCAAACGGTAAAATTTTCGCAAAACTCATGTATGACAGAATTGTTTCTCTTAAAAAGTTATAAAAAAACGTCCACCACAGCATATGTCTATCTTTTAAGGTTATATCACTCCAACCTTTTTTATGCTACCCAAATTTATTCTTTCACTCCCGTATAACGCGCAAGCGGAGTTGCGCGGTATAGCTAGTTATTATATATATATTAACTTGTTTATAAACTTAAGTATTGCATTATTTATTGTTTTTATATATCCCAATAAAAAAAGTATGCAAAACGGGATATTTACCGAACCTGTCGTACCCTCTTCGTGGAAGAGCATTTGCAAACTGAATAAATCGTCTTCTACTATGCTGCTAATTTTTTATATTTACCTATAGTAATGTAATAAACCTACATGGTATAAAATGACGGCAATTTTAAAATTCTACCTTTATAAAAAAAACCGAAATTTATCTACTCATATTTCGGTATTGTAGACATACGGTTAGTTAGTTAAGTAAAACATTGCTTTTGTTATATCAACTTATTTTATTATTCACGAAACACGGTGGTAGTAAATTTATTCAGAATTTATAGCTTTTCATTTTCGGTGTGTTCAGTTCGTTAATTTAAGAGTACAATCACGACAAATTGTGTTTCATGTTTTTTTAATGTGTGTTACTGTTAAAATATTTCGAATGAAACAAGTACAATGGTTTTCGTCTTTCAAAGTGTGTGTAATCGGTAGTAGACAATGGGTGTTTTAATATCGCTATACGAGTGAACAGTATGGTTTTGTTATCATAAATTATAACTTATGGTTTCTACTTCGTGGGGCTCCTTCTACTAATCCAGTTACTTGCAAATTAGTAAACGAAATTTCCTAAATTTGCTCTGACAGGAATTGAATCCAGAACCTCTGCTAGTGAAGCGAACACTTGCACCATAGCCCCAGCGAAACCATCGTTTGTTTTTGGATTGTATATGTGCAATTTCTTTTTAAAGAAATATACGCCAGATGTCTATCATGATATTATAGCCATTGTGGCGGCGATCCGACCTCATCTGAAACAATGGTTTTCTAGAGAGTTCGGGTTGCTCTCCAACAGATTGGTGCAATTTCTGACCGGGCATGTATGCTTCGGATTGTCCTGCGTCGAGTTGGCCGGGAGGAGTTATCCGTTTGGCAATAGTGTGGTACAGCTATCGACTCAACGCATCACATTTGGATCAGATTGGATGCTCCCTCTCACCGCAGAAGGAGGCGGGGTACTAGTCGGCGCGCGTTTGCGCACCTCCTCCCGTCTCCTTGAATCCTCAGTCAGACTTAATACGAAAGTTAAGCACCTGGTACTTCACTCATGGGTTGGACCATTGCGCTGGGTTTTAGTGGGTGTTACGAGTTCTTCTCCCTCGCCGAGTCCAACACTCCTGACCTATAGATCGGGTTTCGTACATAAAAGCATTTTTCGGCGAAAAAAGTGATTATAAAGTATACCTATGGCTCATTTTAATATCGAAGTGGGATTGCACTTATTTATTAGGTTTCGGAAGGAAGACCGGTGACATGGCACCCGAGTGAAGAAAGTGAAGGGAAAAGTCCTGTGGGCATTTCACTGACGGAAGTGTGAATCTATTTCGACCCCCTGCTTTCGTCAATAAACGTAGACAGGTGCACTATTGAATTTTAGCCAGCAAAAGCAGTTGCAGGTATTCATGAGGATTTCCCGACAAAAATAGGGCCTTGTTTAAATAAAATAAAAAATAAGAAGGTGAGTATTAACAACTCAGTGCTGGGCATAGGCCTCCTCACTTATTGGAAGGAAGGAATAAAGTATAAAACACCTAGCAAACCTATCATTTACACGTTTCCTAGAAATGCTCTTCATGACGTCTGTGTAGACCGAAAAGCACAACAAAGAATTGGTAATAACTTTCAAGTACGCAATTAGTGGTATCTGCTGTGAACTCGAACTTACCACTTATCTGAATAAGATGCCATGCGTCTCATCACTAGACAGTTAGGGCTCTATATAACATCTAGTATAATAGAAGGTTAATAATAAATGACCTTTTTGTTTCTAAAAACGCAAACTTAGTGACAGTCGAACAATGCAACTATTACATAAACAGGGCAGTTAATTATTATTAATTATACCCAAATTAAAACTATAATTAATTACCCTGTTGTTTATATTTAAAGCATTTTTACATCACGATTTATGCCCGGTTTAATTTGAACATTGTAAGTTAGGACGGTAGTTTCTCATTAGCGTTAAATGATGAGGCAGCTTAGCGTCCACATTTTTGTAGATTTGTAGCTACCTGAGTTTATTATGTAAAAACTGAATAAGTTGTATCTGAAAAGACCTAATTTTTTTATCAATAGTAGAGATTTTTCGAAATAGGTTAACATGACGGTAGCTTTTTTCATAGAGGGTTCAACTACGTGAAATCTTAATGTTTATCCTAAGAACATTTAGTTTTCAAGTATATTAAATGACGCGTGGCAAATTAAAATGCCACATGTTATTTGTGAATATTAAAACTACCTAACCTTTAAACGAATTAGCATAAACTAGGTGCAAATCTTCGTGACGCTAATCACGCGTTTCATCCTTCGAAATTTTACCTTTACGTACCTAAAGAAGTCTCACTTTAAAAGTCTCATACATTGCAAAGTTCAACTTGAGTGGATTTATAAAAAAATATTTAACGAACCAATGAAAGTTGAATAAGTTATATTCTATATAGGGAGAGTGCGAGGTAATAGCAGGTATTGAAAAATACAGCTGAAATTGCCAGAGTAGGCAAATCACACGTAGCTATGCATATCCTTTGGGGGGCTTAAATAAATAATGCCTGTTCTTGAAAGTTATCGAGGGGCCTATTGAATTCTTTACAGGTTGAAAAATTTTACTGCGAAATCATATATTTCAATTTAGGAGTTTGTTGTGCATGTAGAAATGCACATTTATCATTTGTTTTAAATATTTTTTAACATTATTACTGAAGAATTTCAATACTGCATAAATTATAATTAACTTCTACGTAATTTTTGTAAGTAAAGGTAAGTTGGAGCCCATTATCGTCTTACTGCTGGACACAGACCTCCTCACTCATATGAGATAGTTTTTACATAGTGCACAAGTGCTCTCTCTATTCGCTCACTCTCATAGTCCAATGTGACAGAAATCCAACACGACGGGAGAGAGATCAGGCGCAGGACTGACGGCTTAACGTGCTCTCTGAGGCATGGGGATGGACCATACCGCCAACTTCCCAACTCCGGGCAAATATTGAGAAAATCAAAATTGAAACTTCAATATCGATTTTTGAATTGGCACGACCTGGGACTCGAACCCAGGAACCTCATGTCTGTAGTCGAACATGCTAACTATTAGGCAGCAATTTTGTAAGTAATTGTAGAACAATATATATTTCTTCAGTTTTCATATATCTTAATATAAATACAATATGTTTGTATTGTACGAGTATTCGTGATATAAAGTCTGAACCGATTTAGATATAATTTTATGGGTGTGTTCAGGTAAATTAAAAGTCAGTATTTAATAGCAGTTCAAAACGATAAATAACTGTTTTCCTCATATTTCCAGTCACGAACTAAGCAGGTGAACTGTTTATATCTATATAAGTGAAAAATGATCTCCCACTTAACTATTTTAAGATTTCAAAACCTATTCGTTCGAGTAGAAGTTTAGTAAAGTTTCACGATGTGCATGTACTAAAAAAATTAAATTCCTGCGATTGGGAATTACACGGTTTACTTTACAAGAAACAAATAATATTACACATAAAATCGAAAACTGGAGTTTCCTTTTTGATCTAGTGTTTTTCTTTAAATAAAAATTTATACAAAATTAGTATAAGCATAAGATGTGACAGAGTAAGATCTGTTAATATGGTGAACAAAGACAAATTCTGATAAGATATCTCTAAGACCTAATAAAATGTTTATCACGTCTCGAAACACGCTGTATAACTTAATGTTCTCAACAATTGACGCGAAGTAAGCAAAATTAACTGCAGTGATAACTTTGTCGCAAGTTTTGCTGAACTTTGAAACATTTTCTGAATTTCAACGCCATATTGTGAGAAATGAATGCCGTTTATTTTCACGGACATTTTACTTATTACTATCTGATTTTAAATGCATACTAATTTATTTACTTATTTGCTGCAAGTATAAACTAGGCTGTCAAGTAAAGGAAGTAAAGGCTGATAAAAATGAATTTAAGTGTTGACGATGATTTGAATTAGTAACCAAACAATGACTTTATTGAAAAAAATGTAGCCAAATCCATTATAAAATATTAAAATGAGTCTGGTGTATTTTATATTTGCTTGAGCTTAAAAGCTTTGCTGTGATTAGCATCAGTTGTTTATGCTAAACTGATATATGCATGCCACTAACACCAATATTCATATATTTAGCCAATATCCCGGATTTCTTTCTTAGGTGGACAATATGAAAACAAGAAATTGTGTTTTATAATTTTGTAAGTCTAGATTGATAGGTATGTTTGGCTAGTTAATACTAAATCTATAAGGGGAAGCCAAGTCAATAGAAATGTTTATTTACTTGGCTCGCGGCCTCGCTGGTGCAGTGGTGCGAGTAGACGCTTTACTAGCAGACATCCTGGGTTCGATACTCAGTATGGCGTAGTCACTGTAGCGGCTATTCGTCCCCACTTGGAGGATCGGCTTTCAAGGGTGCATGGTGTGTTGTCGTACAGGTTGGTGCAGGTTCTTACTGAATATGGTTGTTTTGGTAAGTACTTGCACCAGATTGTGGGTTCTGAGGAGGCTGCGTGTTGATAATATGGTGCGGCTATTGCTACAGCGCACCACACTTTGGCAGAAAGCCCAGTCGGGGGTTCCCAGCGATACATCCTAGTGTCGCTGGTTGGGATTGAATTGAATTGATCTCTTTGCCCAGAATAGTGGGCGCCATGCTAGGTATCATGACCGGTTAAAGGGCAGCTGCCTCCTTCTGTGAAGCCATTATCATGCAGAAAGAGGCATTAGAGAGGCAAATAGGATAGTGCGGTCGATGTTCCTCCCTCACGCCGGAGAAGAGGAGGTATAAGACGACACAGGTTTCTAATTTGTTTGAGTCTGAGCCTTGGGAGCCAATAGCCGTGGCTAGTTACCACACCACCGGCAAAGACGTATCGCTAAACAAATAGATCTATGTTCCAGTACGATGCTGTATGGAAATCATAAGAGGGAAATTGCTTCTTATCAGATTAGCGCACTTTCATCTTAGACAGTATCATCATCTACAATCAGGTGTGATTACAGTTAAGCGCTTAATCTGTCAGGAATATAACAAACATTACCATACGATTTTATGTAGAAACCTGTAAGCCTACTTTAGTTGCTAAAAAACTGTAACCAGGTTTGCAAACACATTCAATATTCTTTATGAAATATATACAATATTAATAATTCTCAATAAAACACCGAACTTGACAATAATATACATAAAACAGTAATAACATTTGACAAAAGTTATATATCTTTTATTATAAATGTTTAGATAGAAAGCTCGTTGAAATGCCGGGACTCAATTTGCGCAGACAAAGTGGAACGAGTAATGCTGTAATACATCATACAAACGCTGCCCCCTTCAATAAGCAATGACTGAAGAAACTTAATATCGTATTCTTTTGCTATTTTAATTAATTAACAAACATATTTAACAAGCGTAATCCTTTAGCGGCTGAACATTTTTAAGCCCGTTGACCTACTTTTATGGCAGGCATGTTTTGAATATGTTTTGTTCCATTATTATTGCGAAGAACAGCAAAAAATGTGTAGGGGACAAATTTGATAACGTGAAATATACTTCTTACTCAATATTTTTGCCTTTTGAATTGCAATATTTCCCCAATAAACGTTGCAGGATTTAGTAAGCTAGATATGTGTAGCAAAAGAAAATGATTAATTTGTTTTATTCACATTTAAAGTTTAAGTTAAGACTTTGAAGTTTACACCCAGTCAAGTTTCCATTAATTACTAAGACATAATATTTCTTTAGAATGAACGTGTTTTTTGGCCTTTCTTTGCTTATTAGTAAACTTAAACAAAAGAAGCAAAGGGCGAGTCTGTCAAATAAAAAAAAAAATATTTTTTAAAGTTGATAGAATTAAAACATTTTACCTACAAAACATATACAAAAGCCTCTAAAAAGCCTGATTTATTAAATTTTCTCGCTTTGCTGGCTGTTAATAGGCGTATAAAACTCTTAGTGACACTTCTCCATTATTAAAAGTTATATTATCCAGAGTAGCGGCTATCATAGTAAACATACTCAGCTCCTTAATAAAATCCTTTTATGCCTACTTTACACGCGAACGAAAAACGTAATCAAGGGTTGTTAAAAACTCTTTATGTTTATATATTTTTAGGTATTATACAAATTGTTATTGTTGCATTTTTGATTGGAGTTCAAGACGTTGCCCCAATTTTTCCTCTAAAATTCTAGCATCTTTGACGTAACAGAAACTAGGTTTATATGATTAGTTTGTGTGCAATTTCACTATTATACAAAAATTATATAGTTTAACTGAGCTCCATATATGACTTTTATATATATTAAAAAAAATAATGCTGACAACCTAAATAAAGCTCATGATAACTAAGCTTATGTTATGAAATAAGGGATTTTATGAACTACTTTTAAAATAGCTTTAACGGCCTCGCTGGCGCAGTGGTGCGAGTATCGCTAACCGAGATTCGAGACCGATCTAATCGGGGGTAATTGTATTTTCTAATTTGTGAAGTCTAGACTAGTGGTTTCAGTAGTGGCTAGTTACTACCCTACCAATAAATACGTAACGCCAAACAGAGAGATTTGTATTCCGGTACGATGCTGGGTAGAAATTGTAAGAGGTAAATTGCCTCTTACAAGATTAGCGCGGCCCCATCTTAGACTGTATCTTATCTTACCAACAGGTGTGAACACATTCAAGTACATTGTTTCATTACAATTTTTTTTGCGAAAAAAGCTTATATTCCTTTATTAAAGTACTGGTTGTTTCTTGAAGCATCACCTGCGTAGTTCGCAATCCAATGGAAATATAGAAAAATCCGTTTTTAATAAGTGTCTACGTCGCGTTAGAAATATGTATGTCTGATATCAAGTGAATGGCGCGATTCATTTTGGTGATTTCGTGATGAATGATGTTGTAATTTTTTGCTTATGTATATATATAAAAAATCATTGTTTCTAAGTTTTATACTATTTCTAGAGCACGACCAGAAGTATAATGAGAAGGTGTGAAATTTCGCGTAAAGAATAAAAGAGCATCTTTAAAGTAACAAATAAAATTTTAAATTCATAGAAACTTGTAAGAAATATTTAGCACAATTCTCGAGAACAATAACATATGAAATGAATGATCTGAGCGTCTGCCAAGAAAAATCAAATTTACCGAACACCATGTGCCTTTATAAAGATGCTAATTTTTGTTGTTTATCTTTGAAACATGTTTAAAAAGATACAACCTTACTTTTGAGAGTATTTTTTTATTAATTTTTCGCATATACATCAATAATATTTTTTCAATACGGTTGATAATCCTATCATAGCTGTCTAACCTTAAGTGTAATTATCATATGCATAATTTTTGCAACAATATTTTATTTATTAACCAAGTCATAATTTAAATATTATATGTACACGTGAAAAATACCAATACATTAAAATATATCGAATAGGTTGTTTTCTGTTATTATTTTCACAACTTCTTATTAGTATCGACTTAAATTCTGCAATGGCTCCTACCAGATGATCCTAGAATATATCAAAACAAATTTTTATTATTTGAAATTTAATGAGTAAAATGAGTAAATAAAATAATGTCGTGTATTTGAAAATGGAAGTTTGATTATTCATATTTCACTCAATCTATAAACATCAAAAAAGTTAAAGGATATAAGTGGGTTTCTTATTGTTGTAAAAAGACATTATTACAATGTGAGCTTGGCGAGGATAAAGGGATTTGTCTGTGAGAGAGACGTATTATCAAAATTAAAATGGCGAATAATAAATCTTCTGAATAAATGTAAAGTGGGTGGAATAATTTAGTGTACAGCGATGCGAAAGTCTGCGTTTAAAATACTGGCAAATTCGTCAACTATCTGGATTATTTAGCATTTTTTTGGCGATTTATACACCTGATGGATTATGTTTTTCTTTCGTTGCTATACTGGCTTTGATATATTATTGCAGATTTAATGCAAGACCAACATTTATATAACGCATCATTTTATTTCGACAAGAATGATGAATTATGATGCTGCTCTAACAAGAAAGTGTAGGATTTAATTATTTTACAGGAGCCTTGTAACTAAGTTTACAAAGATATTTGTACTAATATTAATATTCATAGAGATTTGTTCTGGCAGTTTATGTATACAAAACGTAATAGATGGCAACATAGACTTCTTATAGAAATACATATTATATTTATTTCAATAAAATCTTTATATAAAACTAAAATAAATTTTTACAGGTTTGTCACTGATGAACCAATTAAACCTTGACTTATTATATAAACTGATAAGACCCTTTCTTCTAATACCTAACGCATTTTCACAGAATTATATGAAAATTCTTAATCCCAAACAAACAAAGCGCTACGTAAAAAAAGAAAGTTAATATACTAAACAACGTTAAATCAATCTTTCTTCATTTTTTAACGCGTAACATAACTCTGAGGAAGGACGTTTTAAATGAACAATAAGGTAAGATCAAGTGAGAAATTGAGACATTAAACTTAGTGATAGGACCGCCTTTTCGTATTAATATTCTTAATATTACACAAGGTAAGTAGCAGCACATTAACGTCCCACTGCTGGGCACAGGCCTCCTCACTCATAAGAGAGAGGGGTTTCAGAGCATAGACCCACCACGATGCTCCAGTGCGAATTGACAGGCATAGTACATAAGTACACTCCTTCACTCTCATAGTCCGATGAGACGGGAATCCGACAAGACCGGAGAGAGATCAGGCGCAGGACCGACGGCTTAACGTGCTTTCCGAGACACGGAGGTAGAGCACACCGCCAACTTCCCAACTTCGGGCAAATATTGAGAAAATCTTAATAGAAAACCCAATATCCATTTTCGAATTGGCCCGACCCGGGACTCGAACCCAGGACCTCATGTCTGTAGTCGAACATGCTAATTACTAGACCAATGAGGTAGTCTAATATTACATACTTGTATTTAAACTTTCTTAGTACAACAAAATATTGTGGTAATATTGTAAAAGCAAAGCCATACTCGTCTCAATACAATTATTTATTCCTTCTTTATCAGATTTTCCTTAGTTAGTAACAGTTGTACAGCCATTCAATCTCCCATACGAAGTCGTAATTCAAACATAAATCACTTTCTCCTAATTTTCAATACGGAACATAATTCCAGCCTTGCTTGCCGGTTGCCAGTACCAACGCGCCGACCACTGAACTAAGCATAAATCCTCTTTGGCGCTCTGCATACCGTCTGCCCACTTGTCCGTCAATATAATATAATAGCTATCGCACTCCGCTGCTAAAGCTGCGCGTAACAATATATTATATGGTACATAAATTCTTTCATGTTTACAGTATCTATAACTTACAGATAAGGTAAGTACTAGTACCAGCCAATTGGCGTCCCACAGCTTGAAATAAGCCTCCTCTCATAAAAAAGAGAGGGTTTTTTGAGAATCGACCCGCCGTTCTACTTTTCTGCCGGTTGACAGGCTACTATTATTACAGAATTGCTTCACCAAAGCACAAGCACAAAGATGAATATTTAAACAATACTCAAGCGAATGAGTTTTACTAAGAGAACTCAGTGGTGCCAACTTATAACCCTTAACAAGAATCCACATGTTTTGAATCCGTCTATCACTCCATGAAGCCATCACGCTGTAAGTTATAGATAACGAAAACTTCATTTCATTTCCTTGATTAGTATTTAGGTTAATCTACGAAATCAAGTAGATTACGCCTAACCTCAATCGTCTAGGCCGCTGAGGTCAGACAACTACACTAATCAAGACTGAATGCGAGTATACTAAAACGGGGTGGCCATGAATAGACATAACTTTATCAGATACATTAATTTCTCATTATAACTTACGAATACGAACGACAGAAAACGAAGATAATTTTCTTGAAAATTTAGTTGTCAAAGTAGGTCATTTAAATCTGAATCAGGGTCCGAAGGTTAGCTTAACTGTAATATCATGTAATGGTAAGTTATTAAGCGTGCTAACGTGGTAAGGGGTAATTTACCTCTTATGGTTTCCACATAGCTCCTTGCAACTTGGACTGAACGAAATCAATATTATTTTCATTGTGATCAATAGTATAATATATATAGGACCAAACAATGTTTAATCATTATCCAGGTATATATTGACTCATCACGATACCTTTCGAACCATAAGGCGTAGAGATTTGAAATAATGAATATTCCTTTTGCCGGGTAGGGGGCAGCTAAAAACGGATTGGTGAAATTCCATCCGCAAAGCACAAAGTGGCGGGGGTGTTAATTACATAAAATTCAAATTTTCAAATTAAGAAAAATTCAAACCTCGCATTTATCAACTATATTTTATGGTAGGTATTTTTTTGACATAATGGAATAGAACAAAAGTAAATTTTAGTAATTTCCACCCTTAAAGGGCAGTGCGGTTATGTTTCTTATTTGTAAAACAATTTACCTAAATAAATGAAAATGCTACCCACAAAACATTCCACGCAGACGAAGTCGCGGGTTCAGCTAGTACCACACACACACACACACCGTACATATATGCCTCGTGCTTTGGAGAGCACGTTAAGCCGTCGGTCCTGCGCTTGATCTCTCTGCGTTTGTGTCGGATTCCCACCCCATCGGACTTTGAGAATGACAGAATAAAGAGTGCACTTGTATACTATGCCTGCTAATCCGCAGTGGAGCGGCGTGGTGGGTCTATGCTCTAAAAACCCTCTCTCCTATGAGTGAGGAGGCATGTGCATAGCTGTTGGACGTTAATGGGCTGCTACTTACCTTACCTTACCAATATATGCTTACGTTAAATATATTTATATATAACGGCATTTGTTTTGTTCCCATTGGTTACAAATGATATAGAATCCTGTAGCAAAAATAATAAAGCATGCAAATCAATAAGTTGTCGCGCCATTTGGCGTCGTATCTCACATTAACGATATTTACATAATGAGGTGCAATTAGCGAAATCAGGTCATTATCGCTTCTGTCTCTATTTAAATAGTTATCTGCAACTCTGTTGATTGCAGCGCGAAGCGAGCGATCCGTTTAATTTGACCTATTTTCTTGTTAGCCTCTTAAATTTATAAAGCCAGGCGTACTCAACGCTATTTTAAAAAAGAATACTTGAAATATATTACAGCATTTATAACATATATTAATTCTCTTTAAACAATATAACGTTTTTAGAAATATATTATTTACGAGCATATACCACGATTATATTTCTTTTTATACACGATTATATATATGAAACACATATTATTGTGCCGAAATGTCGACAAACTAATAAACCAAAAACACACTAATCCAAGAAAGTTTCAGTTTAAAATATTGAATGTACATAAATTGTTTATCATCATCTATTTATTTATAAATTTATATAGCAAATTGAACTGAAACTTTATAGGATTCTTTCTATGGAATTAGTTTAAGAAGCTCGTATTGGATGGCGTTAGTAATTTCAGTTATTCAATAAACTAATGGAAAATCTTAAATGACAAATATATCTTAAGTAGGAATTGACTTTGAAATTTTTTTATATGTTCGTTGTTTTGCATTGTGTAAATGCTAAGGTTTGACTGTGACGAGTTGGTTACTTTCACTTTTCATTGGAACAGGCAAGAAAATTAGAGAAAATGCAATTTCCTTAAATTACTAAGCTAAGTAAGTAATTCTACAGTGTCTCCAGCGAGGCCATAGCGGATGTGAGCTTGCTGAATTAAATCAGTGTTGTATGGACTAAACGTTTGGCACTATGCGACACAAACAGCATCACGTAAGCGTATTATATCATACTGTGTCCTCTGCAATATTATGTAAGAAACATTATTGTTTATATCTAAAGTGAAGGCCAATTATTCGAATGAAACGTGATAAAACAAATACCTCGTTTTATCATGATGGATTTATATTGGATAAAAAAGGTATGTAGGAGACCATTATTATCTTACGGCTGGGCATAGAGATCAAACACACCTCTCCACTGCAGGTTAGCACATATAGTACATAAGTGTTTGCGATAACCTAAGTGTACTGAAAAATAACGCTGAATAAAGACATTTGAAATCAACAATAACGTGAGATCATGAACTTGGGATTATGACGATTTTGCGAATAATATTCTAAATATTACTTGTTTTATTTATACTAATATAGTGCAATGAAGTATTTTGAGGTACTATAAAGTAAATAGCAGCCCATTAACGTCCCACAGCTGGGCACAGGCCTCGTCATTCATAAGAGTGGGGGTTTTTAGAGCATAGACCCACCTCTCTACTCCATTGCGAGTTGGCAGGCATAGTACTCAAGTGCACTCTCTATCTCTTCACTCTCAGAGTCCGATGTGACGAGAATCCGACACGATTGAATATAAATCAGACGCAGGACTGACGGCTTAACATGCTCTCCGAGGCACGGGGGTTGAGCACACCGCCAACTTCCCAACTTAGTACAAATACTGAGAAGTTGTTAAAAGAAATTCAATATCAATTTTTGAATTTGCCCGATCCAGGACTTTAACCCAGGATGTCATGTCTGTAGTCGAACAAGCTGACCACTTGACCAATGAGGTAGTTATATAATAATATTTATTTATTTGTCAAATGTGTTCAGTTGTAGATGTTACAATATACAATATGTGTCTATCACATTTTACCGTTTCCGGTGTACAAATTTTGTTCCTTTTTTATTGCCTAGTTTTAGCAATATTACAAATTAAATTATTTTATAGATAATTAGGATGCATAATATGTAAAATAAAGTCAATTAATAATAAAGTTATACAAAAAATTTCTTAAATTAAAAATTATGTCATTTTTAACTAATACTCTCTTCACACAAAATACTAATCAAAAAATCAGACTGATTCAAACATTAGTACCATTGAAATATTCCTCAACTTTACACTTACGTATCAATATCCCCTTATGCATAGGAGTACCGTTTATTTAAAATGGTCTGAACTTATGTAAAAGTAAGCACACGAAATTAATTTAAGTATTCATCTAGCGTGTAGAAAGTTTTTTCTAACAGATAGTCTCTTAATTTATCTTTAAATTTGAAAAAGTCACTAATTGTAATGATTTCAGCAGGTAGTTTATTATATAGCTTCGGTATCATAATGTATGCGCTGTTGCTGAATTTTGTAGTCCTGGACGCTGGTACGCTTAGCTTCTGTTTATGTCTATTGCTATTAATGTTATTATATAGAGTGATGTTCTTTTTTTACAAAGAGCATGGCTTCATAGATGTAGAGACTAGGTAACGTTAATATATTTAATTCCTTAAAATATGGTTTACAGCTATCAGTTTGTTTAAGGTGACATATTGATCTGATGTATCTTTTTTGCGCAAGTTCACGTGCTGTGGAATTACCCCAGAACATGATTCCGTATCGAAAAATAGAGACGACATATGCAACTAAAAGTGTAGCTCTGTTTACAGTTTTTGATAACATGTAAAGTGCATATGAACACTTTTGAAGCTTGACACAAACTGATTCAACATGCGCTTTCCAATTTAAGTCTTCATCTATTTGAACTCCTAAAAATTTTATAGTTTTTGTTTCAGTAATTACTTGATTATCATAATGAATTTTTAATTTTGGGCGAACCTTATTTTTATTTACAATTGTCATTATTTTAGTTTTGTCAAAATTTAATATTAATTTATTATTTACTATCGAGTCAATCATATCCATTAATGCGCTATTTATTTTTGTCTTAAAATTTATTTTACTATCCTCAAAAAGTATTATATTACAATCATCTGCATACATCGTCATTGAAAAATACAGGGAAAATCATTAATAAATATCAAAAATAAAAGAGGACCAAGTACACTTCCTTGTGGGACGCCACGTAGATTTAGCACATTAGATTTATACGTTACTTCTAATTTAGAATTTTGGTCTATATTTTTAACGTGTACTAACTGCTTTCTGTGGTTTAAGTAAGATTTCATTAGCTCGAGTACGTTACCCCTTATTCCGTAGTTGTGCATTTTGTGGCGTAATATGTTATGGTGTACGCAATCAAATGCTTTCTTTAAGTCCATAAAAAGAGCAGAAGTAACAAAACTTTTATCAACATTGTACATTAATTCCTTTAGAAATTGATATATAGCCATATTTATAGTATTGTTTCTATGAAAGGCCATTTAATGCTTAGAAAATAAATTATGTTTATGAAAATAAGAGTAGAGAGCATCGTAAATAACTTTTTCAACCACTTTTGAAAATATGGGTATAAGAGCAATTGGTCTATAATTTCCCATGTCTTCTTTATTATCCTTTTTAAGTAGAGGTTTTATAATTGTTATTTTTAATTTATCAGAATATTTTCCGTGCTCGGAAACATTTATTATATGACTGAGTACAGGGGCTATACTTGAAGCGACAAATTTTATGACTTTGGTTGAAATCTCATCAAAGCCGGTGCTGTTGGTATTTTTTAAAGATTTTATGTAACGGATTATATCATCGGATGTCGTAGGGTTTAAAAACTTTGACTTACATTTAGACGTAAATTTAAAATTTGTACGTTTGTTAAGACAGCTATATTCAATTTGATCAATGAAGAAATTGTTAATTATTTAGTATATAAATATGTCTCATGTAGATGCATATGAGAAAATAGCTCCTATTAACGACTGGACCGAATTCGGTGTAATCTTTCATGTGTGTTCAGTTTTAATGTATAGATTACATTGTTTTATGGTTAGATAAAAAAGGATTTCCGTAAACTTACTGGACCTGGAACTATGCGAGTAGAACCACCGAAAACATTTAGTATTATATAAAGTGCTAGCAATTTGGAGTGGGTCGGACATTATATCGATAATATCTTATGAGTTTGCAGTACACTATGGACGCAAATTAGTTTAGGCGTGATTGGGATTAGTGTCGTTTAACTTTACAATCGTGATGTTCATTCGCTAGCATAGCTGATCCGCTCTACTATGTCTGCATACAAGTAAACAACCGTGTCATCTGTTTGATCTCTTAAGGATCTTTCTGTTAAAAAAATGCAAAAAAACATATTCTATGTCCTAAATCGGTGTAAAAAAAAAAAATACAAATATTAAAATGGCTGACCTTCGCAGTTCATCGCGTTCGAACATTGGTACAGGGATTTTTTTATAGGTAGATAAAAAAGTGTGGACAGACAATATCAATAAATAAATTTCAATCATTATTATTTGGGAATATCACTTTATTCGATTTCTTTACAAGTTTGCAAATATTATCCCCAGAAAGTGAAACAGATTATTTTTAATAGAAAGGGGATTTAATTTTTAACATAAATATAATATAAAAAGTTTAAGCCAGCAAAAACTGTGAGCCGGTAATTTTTATTACAAAATTACCTCCACTCTAGCAAAGTCACGTATTTTTTAGTCTGTAACAACGGATTTCACCATAAAGAAATTATGAGTCTTGTTTCAAATGTTACCTAAGTAAGACGAAAATATTAGATAACTTAATTTAAAAAAGCACTCATAATATAGTCAAGTTTGTGGTTTTTGTTCTGGTAGAATAATATATTACATCAATTCAAGATCAAATATTCTTTATTAATACTTTAAATATAGACTATGAAAGCAACATGATTTAAAAATGCGTGTACATTTCGATAAATTGTATTTAATAGATTTCAATAAGCATTGGACAGACAAATGATGCTTCGTTTGATGTTGTGTGAAAAAAAAAATCAAAAAAGCAAAAATTGCAGTCCCTGAGATTATTAATGAAGCTGTGTCAATAAAACTTCTTCGACTTATAAACACATATTCACATATACGTACTTTCTTTTTAGAGTACAAGCCAATGGAAAAAATAACAAGAGAAATGAACCAATAACGCTTAGAAGGCTGTTACTATATCATAAAATAACATTAAGCGCTATGTCGTCATTTCTTAGCGGTACAGGTGAGTACACGAGTAAATATTAGTGTTTATTCTAATTTTTTTTTTTTACCATTTACAATGTCCACCTATAAGGTACAAAGTAATATTTAACAGCCTTCTAAGTGTTATACATGTTGGTTTATTTCACTCCATAATTTTTTCCTTCCTATCGTGCATTAAAATTTCTTAAAGAGTCACTTCAATATGACATGCGATGGTTGCTTGATATATTAAGTACTTATTAATGGATTGTATCACATTTGTTTCGAATGTACGTCCAACAGAAAAACAAAGTTTTAAGAAACCTTTGTCGATGTTTGCGGGGTACAAGTGGTCTGTATATCATGTTACAGATCAAAGACAACCTCACCTGCATGTGGTGCACCCTGCCGCTAAACTGACGAGGTTCTGACTCTGACTCATAACTCATGATAAACATGGTTAAACAGAAAAATAGAGAACAATGTTCTGAACAAACTCTCATTAACGGTTTTCCCACATGGCTATGATTTACAGGAATTCAGGAGGCGAATAAACTGTATTTATTAGGTCGGCAACGCATCTGTGGTCCCTTTGGTGCTGTAGGTGACCATGGGCGGCGGTAATCACTTAACATCAGGTGACCCGTTAGCTCGTTTGCCTGCCAAATCTATATAAAAAAAATGTTTATAGTGGAAGAACTTTAATTTCAGGTAATCACAAAATTATTAAAAATAATTAGATCTAGTTATGTTGAGTAAAATTTATTCTTGATTGATTTTGACTAACATGCTTTCAAGCTATGGTTATTACAATTGCACCAATAAAAATACTAATAATGAGTGATAAACGTTCATAGAGGTTATTTAGTGAAGAAATTTTCGTTTGCAGTTGATCGGTAACGTAGTAACACAATTCGGTAACACAGTTACTTGTAAGTGTAATTGTACTTGTAATTGTATTACTGTAACTTCTTTCGGATTGATTTAGACTGAATTCCTTCTGAGCTATGGTTATTACCATTATTACAAATGCAGAATGAATAATAAACATTCGTAAAAGTTTCTAGTGAATGAATGTGCGTTTGTAGAAGACCATACATTAATAGAAAATGAGCATAACCGATTAAATTGAATAAACCTTGCTTGGAACTGATTTTCAGTAAATTGCTTTCTACCTAGGAACAAATTTTCAATCATGTTTTACATTGCTTTCTACCTAGGATTATTGCAACAAATTTTCAATCACGTTTTACATTCGACTAGGCAGTTTTAGCACATATTAAATGTTTTAAAAATATAGTTTTAACAACTTGTAATAATAAGCTATACTTGTGCACCACTTGTATAATAAAAACTTTATATATAATATATACGATACCTGAACTCTGAAGGAATCACCTTTTATAGGAAAGAGAAGTTAAAGCACAAGTTATTAAGACCGACAGGAGAGATTTATTAGCTAATTATTTTCCTACTGATTAGAAATTAATTTTCCGGGAAAGTGTAATATTGTTTATAAGACTGGTAAATACTCCAGGGTTTGTTGATATAGTTGTTTGTATAATTTTCCATATTTAATTCATTCCAAACTGATTTTAAAATTTCAAATTATACCGTAGAGGGAATTGCAGGTATTTATCATTTCATATATGTATTTTGATAATTATGAACTATTCCGTAGTGCACAGTAGCCTTGGAATATTCGGCAAATTACTCGTGATATCGGGAACAGCTACAATAATAATTTATTTATACAAACATTAGCAGTATTAATCGAAATTACTCGTGTGCCATATACTAATATATCTACATTACTATATTGCTATAGATTATAAATTATGTAGTTATTATATCTAATTCTGCTATGAACTACGTTTATACATTTTTTAGCAATTTTTTATTAAATAATTGTGTATTATGAGTATAAGAGGGAACGTTTCCTTTAAATAAATAAATAAAGAATATAAAAGAACAAAACTTACTAAAGTGGAAGCTATTTAAAACAAAACTAAAACATAAATTGAATTTCGTGGATGTAGTTAAGTTATTTTTAAAATTCTATCATTTTTGTCTACTAGAAACATTATCATTAACTGTGTTTCTGAAAATATCTTTTAAATAAACTTTTAAATGTTAACGTCATAAAGCTACATTTTAAATACTTATTTATTATTTCGTTGACTCATCATTAGAAATACAATAAATATTCATTTAAAAGGGTGCAAACAAAAACTCTCGCGTGTTTTTCCGTGCACCCTGCTGTCGACAATTATTTTTGAGAAGTTATATAGTACCTAATAGTATACAAATATGCAATATTAGTAACGGTATGGAGAACCAATGCTGTAACATATGCATTTTTTCTTTATCTAGTGAGCATTCCTAGCTTATCTGCTTGAAAAACCAGCTGTTGCAATATTTTCCTCCAAAGACACTCTAGACGAGTAGGTAATAATAAAAGTCAATTGGTACGCCATTTACCACAAACTTCATAAAATTTTACATTGACAGACATATCTAAACTTTTTACATGAGCTTTCAAGAGATGGCACTGTATAAGTTTTTGTAAAACAACTTTAATTAATGAGTTAATATTTGAATATGCACTACAAATTGAAAAAAAAGTTTTTGAACTTGAGTGGGTGAAAAAAAAAATGATTTTAGTAACGTTTAAAATTAAATTAACATGATATATATATATATAGGGAAAGCGTGAATTATATAATATGGAACTATTTCCAATACTAGGAATTGAAAATCAACAAAGATAAAATTGACCGCACATTTTTTCACTAATAAAATTATATCACGTTCCAGTACACAGTGTGAAATTTTCCAGTAAATTATGAGGAACGTTATTAACCAAGGCCTGGGACCGGCACGTGCATAATAAAGACCTTGAGCGGACTTTGGATAAACCACGAATTTCGTGTGATGAAAGCCAACAAAATATTTAAGTACAAATGATAAGCTACGGTGGTTTCCGTTTCTTTTAGCTACAGATAATTTTAAAGCCTGTAAAATTTTAAACTGTATTAACATCATGTGTCATCCTCTACAAGTTTAAAATTGTATTGTAATACAAGAGTGTATATTGTATTACAATCATGTGCCCAGTGTTCGTTATACAATTCCTCTAAGTTGCTTGACAGATTTTCATAATTTTTTTGTGGATATTTGGTAGGTTTGAGAAAAGGTGGAAACATATTTTTCAGCCTCCTACCTCCTATCCTCCATATTTTAATCGCAATACTAAGTTGCGCGAATCAGCTAGTAAAAATATGTTTATGTAGAGTGTGAACGAACATAAGGATATTAAAAAAACATTAACAATGTTATGTTAAAATTACAGATCTCCTTAGTATATTATAACAAATATTATACCGTTAATAATTATGTAACACAATTAACATATACACACCGGCAAATTTAGCGGAATATAAAAAAATATTTGTTTTGTAAAAAGTTTTGTATTTTAATATGTTATTTCTTGATGTGCAACAATACAATTATAAACAAATATAATTATAGGCCATATATTCCGATTTATACTCCGAAATTTCTGTGCGTGTGGCAAATTTCAGCATTTTGAGCTAGTATTAAAATTTTTATACATAAATAGGCAGCAGATTTGAAAAAGTTTTTACAAAGTAAATTTCTCTTATCTCCGATCACTACAAGACTTTGCGAAAGCAAAGTCTTCGGCAGGAAATGAAAACAATAAACGCTAGAGACGAAGAGGTTTTGAGTTTGCATTGGAAAAGTCTTTGGGACGAGTGGAATCTAAGCTTAGGCTTTGCATGTGCAGATTTTTGATGTTTATTTAAGGTGATCTACAGTAGGAAATACTGAAAATGTTATAAATTGAAAAGCAACGTCCATGGATTTGTAAATTAGAGTCTATATTAACAAGAAGACAGAGTCGACATAATTTTTCTATATGCATACCAGTTGACCATATGGTTGTTCTATGCCGGTCTTCAAAATTGAAACTTATTTTTATCACACGATTAATTAAATCAAATTTTGAATGTATTAGGGCCACTGAATAAAGATATATCATTAAAAAAAAGTCATACATCAGATTTTCATATGATATTAATATATTTATTTTCTTTAAGAGAATACATGAATCTTTAAACTAAAACTTTAGACACATTTTATTGCTTTATCTATTATATCTATATTATTACGCGAGGCAAAATCTACACCTATTTCCGAAAATTGTGCGAATGGAGGAATATGAAATGTCCTACACTTTTTTATAGAAAAAGAGTGCACAATGCAATTTTTTTCAATTATGCATAAAAATACAAATCAATAACCACGTATTGGGCACACCTACCTATTTTTTTGTTGAAATCAAATTGGGAATAAATTTATATAGTTTGTCAAAGATATTTAACAAACGCTGAAAGTATTAAAAAACACAGCTTACCAAAAATGTATGCATTTTTTGTTTAAATAAAAAAAATATATTCTTTATTATAAACATTTTTTAATGTAAATTAATAGATATAGATGGAAAAAAGGGGACTTTAACAATTGTAGCCTTGGCCAACAAGTATATTTTGACGGCGTCGCTAGCGCAGTGGTGCGAGTATTCCCTTTACGGTAGGACGAATTTAAGAAATAGTGTTTTCTAATTAGTCTGAGTCTGGACTGGTGGGAGGCTTCAGCCGCGGTTAGTTACCACCCTACCAGCAAAGACGGACCGCCAAACAAAGAGATTTGTGTTCCGTTACAATGCTGTGTAGAAACCATAAGGGGTGTATCGCCTCTTACCAGATTAGCGCGCTTCCATCTTAGACTGTATCATCGCTTACCATCAGGTGAGATTGCAGTCAAGTTTATGATTTTGTAGAAATTTGAACTTATACATATTACAGAAGGTTGAAACTTATAATTTAATTAATTGTTCGACCTCTTGGCGATCACTAGTTTCAAGTCTCGATTTTTTTATCAAAGATATCAAAAAATGATAAATGTCAAAATAATGGTAATGTCAATGAATGGCGGTTAAGTTAATTGCATATTTATACATACAGAAATCTGGGTTCGAGTTCCGGATCGGGCCAATTCAAAAATCGATATTCCGGTTTCTATTAAGATTTTCTCAGTATTTGCCCTAAGTTGGGAAATTGGCGGTGTGCTCCACCCGGCACGGGCCTTGGAGAGCTTATAGATCGATGAGCCATGCGCCTGATCTCTCTCCGGTCGTGTCGGATTTCTGTCACATCGGATTATTAGAGTGAAGGAATAGAGAGTGAACTTGAGTACTATGCCTGCCAATCCGCAGTGGAGCAGCGAAGTGAGTCTATGCTCTGTCTAAAAACCCTCTCTTATATGAGTGAGGAGGTCTGTGCTCAGCAGTGGGAAGTAAATGGGCTGCTACTTACCTTTTTATTACATACAAATATAACAAATTAAACCTATCAAATAGACAATTGAAGGTCTCGCTGTTGTATTGAGGCGAATATTCGATTTGCCAGCAGGGCTCCTTGGGTGAATACTCGGTAAGGCAAATTTTGAAAATTGGATTTTCTAATTTCTTTGAGTCTGGATAGGTGGTGGCTTCGGCTATCGCTAGTTACCAACACAGATGTGTCATGCAAAAAAATTGCATTCTGATACATTGCTGCGTAGAAATCTTAAGAGGTGAATTACCACTTCTCATGATAGCGCGCTTCCACTTTACAATGTATCATGACTAACTTTCAGGCGATATCACAGACAAGCGGCAATTTGTCCGCGAAAAAAAAAAACCTATATGATCATCAAATTCCTTTGAGGAGTTTCGCAGAAAGGTGGCTATTTATATATTCGTTTATTGTTAAGTCTTACTACATAACCGATTTATTAGCGTACATAAAATATTTAAGTAATTTGAGAACAACATCAAAGTAGGGACTTGCGAGAAGCTCTTGCATTATAAAGGTCTCAGGAGGACTTAGAGAAAGCCACTGGATCCTCGTAATGAAAGGCTGCAAAACTCGTATCGGAATATACATTATATGTATACTATAGATAGTTTCCTAACTTTACAAAAGTTAGGAAATGTATAAAATAACACAAAACAAAATAGGGTGGAAATATTTGGAAATGTATAATAAATTCATATATACCGTTAGTATATTCGTATTAAACTTATATTGCTTTAATTAAAATAAAAATATAAATCTTTCATTATGACCGACGAGATATTGCTAGGGATCAGTCTATGCATATTAAACGCTTCTAATGAGTTGCTTATAGGCTATAAATTATTAACCCTCATATCAGAATAATGAATTTGTTTGATGTAGTTTTATCTATGTTATGTATATGCCACCTATAAGTATTTTTTACATGCATATTTTACAAAGTAGAAATAAGTGATATACATAAGATCGTCCGGCCTCTTGAGATATTTTTTTTGATTTAAAAAGATATCTTAATCAATTCCTAAGCACGATTTAACTCATATAACCTTTTACGTGAGCTTTCAATACATATCGTTTTACAATTTTACGCAAAATCTGTATTAACTTCAAATGTCATCCATTACAAGTTATAAAAAAAGTATTTTATTATATAATATAATGAACAAGATTTATTTAAAAAGAGATAATATTAGCTAGATGTTTGTATTGTTTCAATTACTTTAAAAAGAATTTTACTTTACGTTAAGAAGCAATTGAAACAAAACTAATATCTAAACTGCCTCATTGGTCTAGTGGTTAGCATGTTCGGCCACAGACATGAGTTCCTGGGTTCGAGTCCCGGGTCGGGCCAATTCAAAAACCAATATTGAGTTTTCTGTTAAGATTTTCCCAAGATTTGCCTGAAGTTGGGAAGTTGGCGGTGTGATCCACCCCCTTGCCTCGGAGAGCACGTTAAGCCGTCGATCCTGCGCCTGATCTCTCTTCGATTGTGTCGGATTTTCCGTCACATCGGTCTATGAAAGTGAAGGAATAGAGAGTACACTTGTGTACTATGCCTGCCAACCCGCAATGGAGCAGCGTGGTGGGTCTATGCTTTAATAACCCTCTCTCGTATGAGTGAGGAGGCCTGTGCCCAGCAGTGGGACGTTAATGGGCTGCTACTTACTTTTACTTTTTTAATATCTAAAAGAATTATATAAATTTAGGGAAAATCCTGTACGTTACGGGACGCCTGAAACGTCGAAATTTTGTAAGAGAAACAAATGACGATTAGCCGAAGTGAATGCGAAGAAAGGCGACGTGGCGACGCTTCGCTACAGTATGCGTTAGACTCATGCACTGTTATAAATGTTTCCTGTCGATAAGCCTTGTTAAACTATATAGGAAAATATCAGGGTAGATAAGGGTGCGATGAGCTGGGGGAATGAAGAGATGCCGTCCGATATATGGGCTTTTATACATTATTAGGTTTCATTATATAAAATTCATGGACAAACAAGATTTGTCGGTGATGTCATAACAAACACCACCCCAGGCCCATGCATAATAAAGAACTCAATTGGACCCCTTGTCAACCACGAAGTTCGAAAACAAAGTAAATTCCACACAATATTTATATAGCGACTACAATTGATAATGTGTGTTCAACTCTTAGCCGTATGGAAGTCATGAGAATCCAATTCAAGTTCATAATATCTTTATTAAAGTAGACTTATAAAACACTTTTAAATCGACAAAATATTTTTTTTTTCTACGTATTATGTACGTGTATGTAATAAACGACTAATGATGAATTTAAAGTCTGACCTAAAATTAAATTAACGAGGGTTGTATATAAAATACTCGTGGTGCGATATACACTAGCAGGTAAATTAAATTTTTGAAGTTATCTTTTATTAAAATGTTTGTATGGGAGTAAAATAAATAGCGATTTGAAGCTTCAAGTTTTTAATTTTAGGATCTTAGTTCCTTTTTTAGAAGTTCTCAAAAAGATCTATTTTCAATGACATTTCGAAATCTTGTTAAGGACAAAAAAATATATTTTTCTTAAAAAGCATCCAGAGACTTTTTTATTTATGTCAGAGAAACCTATAGTAGATTTTCAGTGTGACCATTAGTTTCGGAGATATGCATGAACAAAGATCGGTAGCCCCTCGAAAAATGGTCGAAGCGAGACCAAAAATAAACCACATTGAAGACAACCTATCCAATCCATATAGTGTTTAAATTGAAAAAAAAAATAAGTCCGTTCAGCAAAAATAATATCCAAAAGAAATTTTGATTTTTTTATCATTATGTTCATAAAGATTTCGCGTGTTACTTGGAAAAAAAATATTTTAAAGATCCCAAAATCAGAAACTTCTAGCTTCAAATTGCTCTTTATTGTACCCCAATACGGTTATTTTTCAAAAAGATACAGCCATTTGAAAAATCGTTAAAAATTGAGATATTTTTATTGATTTTCTAATTTTTTTCACTACTATATTTCACTCAGTAGATGGGCGCTCGGTAGTCTAATTACTTACAAAACTGTCGCAAATTGTTAGCCTAACAAGAATAAACACCGTAGAGAATGAACGAGATGCGAAACCTGAGCCAAATTGAAAACAAATATTCTCCTCCTATCTCCTAATTGATCCAGTAGAGAACCGCGCTCCTGATAGTCGTTGCGGAGCCTCCTCCGACAAAGTAATGTAAATACTGCGTCAGACACTCGACTCGGACGTTTCAAATGAGCTTGACGATTAAGTAATAAACGTGCAGTTTACTGTATAATCAAGACATCTTTTCGGAACATGAATAAAATAATGATAGTTCACTACGTATACATATTATGTACATAAAAGAACTGACATTTTCAACAAAATGAAAAGTGCACAAAGTACAGATGTGAAGTAAAACGTCTTTGGCAAAGTCTTGTTTATATTTATATAAATCTAAAACTTTACATTTCCGAGACTTAGAGGGAGGGATTAAGAAGGATATTTAAGGAGTTTAATTGTCAATAAAAATTATATTAAAAGTGTCGAAAATTAAAACAAATAATTTATTGAAATCTCAAATGAAGAATTATTAATTAAATTTTGATTTTATATTTTAAATTAAGAAATACTTTTATTTCCTTTTTTATGAAAAATAGACTGCAAATTAAATTATTGAATGACAAGTGGCAAATTAAAATGTCTTATGTTATTTGTAAATTTTAAACTTACCTAACCTATAGTTTCATCCGTAAATAAATTACCCTCATGTGCCTAAAGAAATTTAACTTCAACATAAGAAAAAAAATTTTATGAAGGACTTAGGACCAGCTAAACATTGCATTGGTTTTAGAAATTCAAAAAATAAAAATGACATATCTATTGATAAGTATGTTTATTTAGAAAATATAGTTATTTGATTTGGTATGAACAATTGCAAGCCAATATGGACACCTGCTGATGCTAATGTAAGGGTGAAGGTCAACAGGATATAATTGCTGCAATCCATGAAACCTTCTCACATCAATGTGATTTTAGAGCATCTAGGAGAGGATGTTGGAACTATGATCGCCTTAGCTAAATTAATAGCAATGTATGTAAAACGGGCATGTCATTTTTACTTTTATTCAGGCTTTCTCTACGTCACATAATTTGTGCACTTTCAATTGATCGTAGAAATAACTTTATGAGGTTAAATGTTTTCGTTTTTTAAATCGCTTTAATTATTATTTCATCCATCCTCATTGCAAAATTGTTGTGTAAAATCCACGGGTCATGACATTCTAGAAACGTCACTCAATAAATTTAAAAACCTAATTAAAAAAAACTAATTGAGAAATCGTACTGTAATTTTAAGGACTACAACTAAAATGCTCCAGTTATTAGAATAAATTAAAATCACATTGTAATGTTTTGTTTTATAATAATTACAAAAAATGAAATTGTATTGCATGAGATAAGTAAATTTATATGCCTATATAATAAAAATTCTCCGACAGAAAAGAAAACACCAAATAGTTTGAACCGTTTTTGAATCCAACCAATAAAATGAAGGCAATTTCTAAGACATCTAGTACGAGCTTCTTAAGCTCTTTACATTGAAAAACAAATTTAAACCTCATACGCGAGCTTTCAATAAAAGGCGCTGTTTTATTCTGCGCAAAATAATTTTATTTAATGGATTAATATTTTAAAATCCTGTGTAACATTAATTGTCATTAATTACAAATAAAAACTATGTTTGCGATGGGATGATTGCACAAATATTTAAATATTGAAATTTTGAACACGATAACATGTATATATAGAGGCTGCGGGAATTAAGAGTAGGAATTAAAAATAAATCCTCGTATTGAAAACCACGTTCTCAACAAAACAGTAGCAATGTTTTTGTATCTCTAACCACAATAAAACGCTAACAATTTTATATAACCAACAGTTACAGCTAGTTTCAGCGTTTCATAAACGTAAAATTTATGAAAAAGAAACAAATCTGATATAAAATATCCAATATACTGTCACACTAGAGACGAATTTATATTCAAGTAGGTTATAAACCGATTTTACGTCGTTCCTAGCGGGTCGAGATCTCTGCGAAAGACATGAGCAGGATTTGCGACCCTTGTGCGGTCGAGGGAGTAACATCTAAACAGCTTTACTTACCTTTACCCGTCATCTATAAAGCATTGTCCACACCTTTGTAACTAATGTCACATGGGAACAGATATATGTATGTTCTAGACGATCCAGTGAAATTGGTATCACTACATTTATTTAACTAGGAATAGGTACTTTAGAAGAACAGTGACATAATTTAAAAAAAGCTCATTTTAAAGGAGAGCATTTTGAGATTTTTTTATTGGTGACAGGTTAGCGGTCGATTGTAATCTCGCCTGATGGTATTTCCTAGAAAGAGGTTATTTACCTGTTATGGTTTCTACAGCATCGTACTGGGACGCAAATGTCTTTGCCGATCGCTACTAGCCACGCCCGAAGCCTCCCACTAGAACACACTTAGACACACCAGAAAATGAAATTTTCTATATTTTCCCTGGCTGGAATCAAATCCAAGGCCTCTGCTGGCGAAGCAATTACTAACATCACTGTGCCAGCAAGACTGTTAAAGAAAATGTTAAAATAAATCAATGTCATATTAACATTTCGTAAGGCCACAGCGATATTTTTCCCGATTTGAATATATAAAATATGCTGAATTATTTGGTAGGTTAGTGACTCATTTCAAAAAAGCTTATTTTACACATGTGCTATTTGACAATCAAACAATGTTAACCAATATTATTATGACATATTGTAGAGCCAAAGCGTCAGTTTTGGCGTATTCGATATGAGTTTTTGGCACAAGAAATGGACTGTTTTGTATTTTGCTATTTCCTCAATTAAAATTTGGAAAATTGTGACTGTTTGATTAATTATCCAAAGCAGCGTTATATAGAGTAGAGTTTAGTCAAACAAAATAAATTATGCCATTTATGAACATTTAATAATCAATATTATGTCGACCCTTTGCCACGTAGGTACATTTTGTATTGGAACACGAATTTCTTGAATGTAATTCTTTACTTGCAATCTCCTCAAAAACAACGAATGTTCCTTATGGTACAATATCATATATGTCAGTGGACTTGTACTTTTATTACAGAATCATGATTTTCTGTTTATTGTTACACATAAATGTTAGTTTTTTTAAACGTTTTTGTTTGTTTGCGCTTTGTTAATCTATCAAAAGTTATTGGTTTTGGGGCCAGACAGCTTTAGTTATAAAAACCAATAGACACCAGATAAAAATCAGATAAAAATCAATCTGAGATTTCCAAATGGACGGGGATATTTAGACGCAGTATCAATTGAAAGTTATAATATAGTTTTGTTTTTTGACTACATGAAAAAAATATATCTACAAAGAAATATAACTTCTCCTATACACAAAAATTGTTTATTTTATGAGTTTGTCATTTTGTGTAACATATAAGATCTTAAGAGAGAAATTCAACCAAAGAAGACAATCTGACTACGTTTAAGTTCTCTATCTCAATCTATATTATGAAAAATGTAAGGGGCCGACACCTTCTCGAAGTAACGGATAATAAAACGTAAAAGCTTTGATTTATTTCGTGCAGTAGAATTTTCCCTCGTAACTCATACGTGTACGTAGCTTAACTTAAACTTGGCAACTGATAAGGGTATGCCGACAGAACCTTTCTGTATGATTGCACCGGTTCAAAAGCCTACCTTAATTAAACAGGAACACATTTCAATGATTGCAGAAACATTTAATTGTTAACTTAATATTTGCTTTTGACTTCACTCTAACGATAACTTTAACTTTGAGAGGTTTCTCAAACATTTGCGGAACTCAAAGTGTTTAAACCACTAAGAATAGGTAATATAAATATAATATAAGAAGGTTTGAGTTAAGAATTATGATATAATAAGAATTAAATGCCTCATTGGTCTAGTGGTTAGCATATTCGATTACAGACATGAGGTCCTGGATTATATTGGATCGAAATAGATATGGAGTTTTCTATTAATATTTCAATATTTGTATAAAGTTGGGAAGTTGGCGGTGTGGTCCACCCCCATGCCTCGGAGAGCCTGTTAAGCCGTCCGTCCTGCGCATGATCTCTCTCCGGTCGTGTCGGATTTCCGTCATATCGGAATATGAGAGTGAAGGAGTAGAGAGTGCACTTGTGTACTGTGCCTGCCAATCCGCAGTGGAGCAGCGTGGTGGGTTCATGCTCTAGAAACCCTCTCTCATATGAGTGAGGAGGCCTGTGCCCAGCAGTGGGACGTTAATGGCCTGCTACTTACTTTACCTTTATTTTAAGAGTTGAAAAGGTGATTCAGGTATATAGATGATAAAGTAAATTAATATTTGTTTGACATTGCATTTTATCTTACACATATGCGGGTCCACTACAAATGATAGTAGAATTTTGAAAAAAAATTAACAGATCGTGGGTCACTAGTAGGTCCTGTAATTGTTTTTTTTTTTTTGTAATTCTGTATAAAGTTCTAAAAAACTCTTGGAAGCATACATTGGCATGTCTTTAAGCAGTGTTGTTTAACTTTAATTTGATTTGATATATCTTTAAATAATATTAAGAAAAGGTTTTCCTTGTTAATAAATTACAAAAAGGAATTTATAAGTCATTTACAAAATTCTTTAGGAGATACCGAATATTATTCAACCAAAGCATTCTACGTATATTTAAATTACGAAACTTTGTTAATTACATTAGGGTTTCATAACCTACGGACATCGATTCGGGTAATTTATTGATATTGCTTGGAATGTCTAAAATATATCACTATTTATAGCGTTTCTGTTTCAGGCTATATTGTTATGTAGACAAAGATTGTAATCAAATATTATTGTATATTCTTGAAATACCTAATTGATATTAATAAGTGACAATTGGTGTTAATTTAACAAATATATATTATTTAAATTTAAAAAGTTGATAGATATTGTTAGCGATCATGATTATTTTATTTGTGGTTTACTATTAAATTACTATATTTGTTTATTATGCTGAGGTCTTTATAATTATATCAGTGAAACGTTTACATACACAGTCCGGAAATTCTCAAATTTAAAAGTCGTCGTGTTAAACACGAGGACTGTCATTGTTCGATTTATTATTTTTGAGTGGGGTAATTATTTGGAGTGGAGAATGAAGGGATATTCGCCTAGTGACAGTTCTTAGTTTGTGTGAACGATAGTATTGTGTTTTAAACCATTCAGAGCATGTAATATAATAATGAAGAATTTAAGAATAGTATTACTTAACCTGCAAATTAGTAAGCGATTCTAAAAGTATGAATATGAATTACTGCTATTTTAATTTCTCAAAATAATTTTCAACTTTTAGTAACAAAAAGCTGCAAATGTTTTTTTTTTTATTAAAAGTTGTTAACATTAGAAATGATGCCGTCATCGCCAATTATCTAACAAACGTCGAGGCCTCTCACCAATACAGAACGAAGAAAATAATAAGAAAATCTATATTATTCAATTTGAATTATCCGGAATCAAACTCGGTGTCCATATTAGTGAAGCGAGACAAATTTTTTCATTATCTTTTAATCGCAGACGCTTAGTTTTCACTAACTTAAAATTTCTCTTCTTTATATTCTACAAACTCCATAATTTTGTAAAACCGTCAGCACAAAATGCGAATAAAAACTTGAGCTTTTATTTCCTTCGCCTGAGGATTACCAAACATTATTCTTATGTGAAAAGTTGGAAAAAAGACTGTAAGAGACGTGTCTCCGTGAATTGAGCTATTTATACGCACGCCAATATTTGGCTGGAATTTGTCAAGTATATTTATTAAAGTATAACTAGCTTTTTACCTACTAACATGATTATTAGTTCAACAAGCTAGTTTACTTTTTTCTTGGATCTTGGATCTTACCTCATGTGACCTTAAATTGCATTTACATAGACACTTTGCAATCAAAGATAAACTGCAAAAAAAAAAACAGTAATATAATGTTTTTATTTATTTTAAACAACTTCGTACACTAACGCATATTTTTTCGATAGGATTTGTGTTCTGCGAACTTTATTTTGTGAATATTGATTGAGACTGTGCCGTCACGCTTGTTCGAGTACAGTCGATTCTGCTCGACTAAGGGACCTAGAGAGAATTATAGTCAACGTTCAAATCTGCTAATTTATCATAATATTATTGATGATAACTTATATTGTACATGTCGTGGCTTTATAAGTAAATCATTTAATATAGTAGATGTATTTATATAACCTCTACAAAAATTTATTTTCTATCGTGTGTTCTTAAGCTCACACTAGTTTTTTTTATATCTAAATATAATATCTGTAAAAAAAGTTCTAAAATTTTGGAGGAGTTAAATAGGCAAAGTACGCGTATTATTGTGCCAGTGAGACTTTCCTGTAATAATATTTCTATTCACCATCCCGTTTCTATCAACGACATCTTCACACTATAGGTTGACTGTAAAAGATTGCTCAAAACAATAGGGACGCTTTTCCACTCCTTTTGTATTATGTGTATTGTTTACATTGTCTTTTTATTATGATGATATTCTCTGAAAGTAATTTCATAAAATCTTTGGAAAAGTCTTTCACTGTTAAATTACTGTGGCAATATTTGTTGGCCGGGTTTGGCTTGCTAGTTATATGAATGCCTTGCACGCCCATTTATGTAATTGTAGAATGATGTTACTATTTCAGAAATATTTATTTCCGACAAATTTACGTTATTGTAAAATTAATGTTACTTTTATTTATAAACTAATTGTCCCCTGCGATGTTTCTAAAATAAAAATAGCCCAAGTTACTCCTTATTACATATAGATATTAGATATTTGCCAATTAGAGTCTCATCAAAATCGATTCAACCGTTTCAAATATTGCCGGGTATAAAGATACAGATTTTTGTTATAAGTACTTAGTAATCCAGATAGTTAAAAAAGTAAATAACGTTAAGCCAGCTTACATCACAGTCTGTCAAAATAAAGTTAGTGTACAGAAAGTGACTTAATTCTTTTAAACAGTATAAAGTCTATATTAAAAGCTAAAGATAATGATATATATTTACACGTCTTTATAACTGGGAATTATAAACTGTTACACGTTCTTATTAATACGTAATGAAGTCACTAGTACACCCCGTTCAAATGATAATGCTTCCTCCAGTCAAGATGATATGTTCGTCGACAAGTTGAAACTCTTGTCACAGCCCTTTGTAAAAGTATTATGAGCTACCCCAAGCATTCAGCGAGATCGTTAAGGACTTGTTTAAATGATTTGCTCAATTTCCACGTCATTTATNGTCGGCATAAGTGAGAGACATGAGTATCAAAATAACGCCACAAAAAATTCGAAATTCGAATATACGTAACCCGCGAAAATTCAAAATTCGCGATACTTTTTGAACACACCTCGTATAAACATAACTTTGTATATTTTTTATTTAAATAAATTTGATAAAAAAGGAACTTCCAGGTAGTTGTCTGTCAAAATAAAGTCCAAGTGTACAGAAAGTGACTTAATTCATTTTAACAGTATAAAGTCTATAATAAGACAGATAGAACCATTTTTTGTCTTTTATATTATAAGCTAAAGATAATGATATATATTTACACGTCTTTTTAACTGTGAATTATAAACTGTTACATGTACTTATTAATACATAATGAAGTCACTAGTACACCCCGTTCAAATGATAATGCTTCCTCCAGTCAAGATGATATGTTCGTCGACAAGTTGAAGCTCTTGTCACAGCCCTTTGTAAAAGTATTATGAGCTACTCCAAGCATTCAGCGAGATCGTTAAGGACTTGTTTAAATGATTTGCTCAATTTCCACGTCGTTTATATTTTAATGTATGAGACGTGGAACATTAGTCCAGTTGAGCGAAATGTCTTATTTTGTACGGTGATTCCAAATGCTGAATCTTGCGTCGTTTATCTTTCTACTAAAGTCAGAGTTACTTTATTTTGTTCTAAGCTTTAAGTTATTTATGGTCAAAGTCACTGTAATAAACAAGTTATTATAAGATGGAAGTAATATAAAATAAAGGATATTTAAATTATTTATTAAAAAAAAAGAAATATAAAAAAAACAAACCAAAAGGTTATAAAAGGTAGAGTATCTGATAATCTTAAGGTAAAAAGATGCCGCCAGATCGGAAGCGACACTTTCTTTACAGAATATTATTTTGAAAAAACTTGATAAAACGACATTTATCTCTTAACGTTTCTATGTAGCATTGTACGCAAATACCAATAACACCAATATTTTCTTATTGGCCGCTGATTGTATGGTAACAATTTCGACCAAAGTATCCCGTTAATCTAAAGTTAATCAAATCAAATTTCTCAAATTTGCCTTATCGGAGATGGAACTCGACACCTCTGCCAGCGTATCATTAGTATTGGACAGCCAAGCGGTAACTTACTTACTTAGCGGTACTTAAATAAACTCATTCCTAGTAAGAAATAAAGGTCTTCATAACATACATATGAGCCGATATATAAACAACATATTTCGCAAAATGTCTAATCCGAAATCTATCAAATATTTCGACATAGAAATAAAATAACATCGAGTTAGTAAATGCGTTTATCAATGCAGTGCTTTTGTGTAGCATTTGTGTGGATTAATTGAACTCGGCTTTCAATATATTAAACGTTAAAATATGTCTGTATCTGTCCAGGAACTGAACACACGCTCTTTTGAATAAACACTTCATGTGTTAAACACACAAACATTGTGACAATACCAAAAAACTTACGTCATTTATATTTATTGAGGCCGTAATGAAAATTTTTATTAAACAAGAAATATTCTTTATAACTAGAAATACTGATTTTCGATACACAATATAAAAAAAGTGTGATAACCAACCGCACTGAAAAAACTTACAAACAATGATTCGAGATTGAACATCTCGAGATTAAAGAATGTATTTTATCTTTAAAAGTTTGATATTAACAAATTTATTTCATAGCTTCTAACAATACTTTCAAATTCGTATAATTATTCTGTACAACGCTTTAAAACGCTTTATTCGGCACAGCTTCATACAATTTTATTTCATTCGAAGCTAAAAGGCAATAAACGTCGAGCATAATGCTTAAGAGATGACTTTCAACATTGCTTTAAGCAATTTGCTTTCATTGGTAGCAAAAAGACTTTTAAAGTCGGATATAATCCGTAACAGACGAGTTTCCATAACTTTCTAAACGGTTACAACGCTTTAAACAATACTGAATCAACTTACCTATATACCTGCTCGCGCTCTTTGCCATAGTTTCCGTCAGTTGACAGCAAAAGGAAAGGGAAACGAAACTCAGGAACAATCCTTGATAAGTTTCTCTGATCATTGCTTCACTTTCGTCTAAACTTTTTGTAAGAAGCGAAACCTCATAACGTTGTAAAAAAAATTAAGTCACGCGATAAGATATCACATGTTAAGGTGTATATATTTAAATTTTAAATTCGAAATGCGAAGTCACTTCAGTAGAATGGTGTCGAATGGTTTGCAAGGTCGAGTGCTCTCGGCACCCTAGCACCGACTGAAATGTTTCCCTTTAGGAACGGGTGAAATGGTACCGGCGCACTGCAGACTCGGAGCCGACTGTACCGTGTACGTTGTTTCATTTTAACAAGCTTTTTTAGATGTGTATTTGCAGCTAGTTAGCCTTCGTTTGCATGGATGACTTTTACCTAATGTCGTAGTTGATATTAATGAGCCTGCCGGCATTTTAATTAAATGCATTCGACATGCAAGGCGACGGAACCGACTTTATAATATTCATAATGTAAACTTCACATATTCCAGGGCCCACAGACAATGTAACTTTCGAAGATTGCTAACGCTTCGCTATTGAAACATCATTCCCATACGTTTTTGAAACGTTAGCAATCTTCGAAAGTTACGTTGTCTAAAGGCCCAGTAGTACGTTTCTGCGAAAGTGAAAAGCAAAACTTATTCGGAAACCACTTTGATGGAATTTACTTTAATTTTACGGTTTTATCTACTGGTATTTTAGCGGCATTTTTATTATTTTAACGAAAAAACAATAGAAACTGGTTAGAACTGTAAGTTTAAAAATAATTGTATATTTATCTTCACTTATAATTTTTACATGAATACCTATGAAAATTAAAGCCTTTGGATACTGGAAAAAAAAAGAAATTTGAGTTAAAAATATCTTTACGACGTAAATTTTTCAGGATTTGCTTGTATAGCGCTCCTGCCAAATAAAAGAGGGTCATTTATCAAATCCTAAATTCGAACAATTTTACTTACAATAGACGATTAAGTTTATTCTTTGAGTAGTTAATGTTGTTAGTTAATTGACGTTTATTGAATAATTTCTGTTAAAAACATGTCTGTCAGATATGTTTTAATTAATTTAATGATTTAATTTTCTAGGTAAATGGAAATTTTAAAAAGGTGGTTGGCATATCCATCTTTAAATTGATGTTTTGGGATAATAGCTAATTTTACAGGAGAGTTATTGTTGTATAAATCAAGCACGTTATTATTGTATAAAGAGACACGCGTATAGATAATCAAAGTAAGTTCAAGTGAGGTACTACTGCAGGTACGAAAGAGAAATTAACAAATAGTGAATGGACCAATTAAAAAGAGCCGACATCGTCGTTTACACTGCACTTTTAACAAAAAATTACTTTAAAATTACCTGAATTGTAAAAGCTTTTGTATGAAGGCTACAATTTTTTTATTTTACATTACAAAATGGCCCTGGAAATTTGATTTAAAGCTCCACTCTGCCGGTTCTCGTAACAGTCGAGTTGCGTTTTCCTAGCAAATTTACGTATGGCTGGAACTTTGACTTTACGAGCTATGTAAAATACCTACACACTCCTGGCTCTGATAAATAATTGATGGTTCGTGTGTATTAGTACGAACAGTATTTTGGTACGTAGGGTTGATACGTATATATCCATTATTATGAGTGTAGTATTGTAATAAAACAGTACCTTTGTGTATAAATATTGGAACGACTCAAAATCATATTATATCTTCGATATTAATTTAAGTTATAATAAATTTGAAAATATGTTATAGCTATTATCTTATTGTGTTGTTTTAAATATTCAAGTTATTCCTTTGTTTCATGAATTAAAATGATAAATAATTTAATACATAATTAACACGATGTTTTATCAATTCGTAATAGTTTAGTGTTTCGATTGTTCACGTGTCAATTCTTGTTTAGATATTGGGAATTACATTATACTTAAATCAAAATTGAACCTATTCTGAGTTAGATATTTGTAGCCTGTCAAATCATGATGCATCAGCGACTCGGGTTAAAACTCCAATTAAAACTGAGGACGATTATGTCCAGCAGTGGGACATTCATAGGATGTTGCCTACCCTAAGTGTCATTAGTAACAGCACAACGATATAAGAAGAAAGGTAAAGTGAAAGTTTCGTTTAATACAAATACATTTAGAGCAGCATCGTGACGAATTTAAATGATGGATCTTTCAATTTGTTTAAAGTTGCTTCAACACACTTCTATATTTTCCGTAATGGCATCTGAAATTTGATTTCAAATCCACTCGAACGAACTACCTGTTACAACCGAGTCGCTCGCCCGTTAAATTTATGTATGGCTCCCAACTTTGAATGTACGAGACTAGAAAAAAATGCTCACTCTTCCACACTGAACTTTGCCTGATAAATAATGAATGCTCGTAGAATTTTTTAGAATACAGTTTGTCTACAACGTGCGCGGTGTTGGTTGTGAATTTATGCACAAAATAAGCAATTCTTTTAAAGGAAACAAAATATGGCATGCAGAGAATAAAAATTGCTAAAAAATCACACATAACTCATTTTGAACATGGTGAGGAAACGTGATTTTAAATGAAAAATGAAGTACATTAGTTTCAATTAGGTCTGGACGTTTTCTGAGAAAAACTCGTGTTATCTTTTAGAAACATTCTAACTTGCATGTTATTCAGAATCTCCAAAAAAAACCTGTCTGTCTGTAAAACTTCCCATTGAGTCAAATCAGCAGCTTTTAGAATAAACAAATATAAAGAAAGTAAGAAAAATATCTCAAAATATTTATCGCTTTTTTAACTAGTCGAATACAACATAACTGTATAATATTACATTATTTAATTTAACAAGTAAAAAGATTGATGAAAAAGTTTCTAGTTACCACGTGAACTAGAATCTGTATTTAAGAATGAGAGAGTTTGTAACAAACTTAAAATCTTAAGACTTATGTAGTGTAGGAAACTGTTGACCCATTTATATCTGTAGTTTGATGTTAAGAGAAATTTTGGTAGAAAGCTGTATAATATAGGAAATATATCAATTTACTTAGAAATTCTAATGTATTACTATTGCATAGCCATTTGACGAACGAAGTGAATTTGTTTTTATAACACGCATTCTTGTTCCATTATAGCAAAAGCTATATTTAACTAAAAATGTAATGGAGACATTGTGTTTTTTATTGTTTGTGTTTATTTAGCAATTTCCCTATAATTATACAATATATTGACTTACACTTTGTATATGTATATAATTTTTTATTACTTTATTTCATGTCATGATGACTATTTTTGACAAATTAATATATAATCGTCAGTTTAAAGGCTTCTTTTATGTAATGAGTTGAAAGTTCGTGGTTGATGACGTTGAAAGTGACTTAATCACTGGTTTATATTATTTATTTCTAAATTATTCTAAATAAATAAGTCTTACGATGAAACAAAAATATGTTTTATTGTCTATACAGCAGTATTTTAGTATTTATACTGCAAAATGAATTTACAAATGGACGTAATTTAAGTTTAGTAAAAAAAATCGATACCACACGGCCCAAAAGTTACGATTTCATTTATTTGAATAAACATTTATGTCAGACACTTGCAATAATCGTTATTCAATTATAGGTATCAGACCGCCCAATATTGAAAACCCGCTAGCTCGTGACTTTAGTAATGAATCCAGTCAAGCCGCGTTATTACAAAAATGCTATTAAATTTTTGGTTATTTGTTCATTATTTTCGGTACCAGCTCAATAAATATAAACACAATTTCAATGGCTGAAAGGTTGTCAATATTTAAAGAATAAAATGAGAGCTGTAATTGATGTTTTTGGTCTTTATTTTGATAGATTAATTATATTACCTAGGTTCTACTGAATTGCTATATCAATAGAGAAAATAATTTGCTGAAGTAGTTTCGTAGCCAATAAATTCAAATAGCAACAAGTCGGCGCCTAAATTTTGTAGATTTATCTGCCCAGGATTCGAATCCACGACGCTAACAAGAATCTATGCATTTTTTCATTATGCGATTCCAATACATTTAAGACGCTGAGGTAATAACAACCGACTGAAAAAATTTACTTCTCAAATACGTGCCTATTGATTGTAGTGATTAATTAAATCTTCGTACCTGGTATTATTGTAATTTTATATAAAGGTTAATAAGTATAATACTTAATTTTCCACTACTTGATATGTTTGTTTTACTCTTCGGTTCCAATTTATATTACTTTTTGGCATTTGAACAATGAAAAAAGGAACCCTTGTAATTTCTTTCTGCCCTTCTGTCCATCTGTCCATGTGACATAATCATTTTTCCTTGGAGAATTATAGACGCAATTTAGAAAGAAACACTTTTCTTTGAACAATTGTTATACGGTGTATTAAAACTGTAATCAATTCTTTAAAAAAATTTTAAAAATATTTAGTATAACGAGTCAATTTCATACTGTTTGCTTATCTTAAAGCTCATTTGAAAACTGGTTGACTATTTTATATTGTAGGAATAAACGGTAAAAAATTGTTTTATAGTTTTAACTTAAACTAGCTATTTCCTGCATGACACTTGTGTTCCTGACCTTATAGAAATATGGAAAAACCCATATTTAGTCACTATAAACATTTCGAAAGGGGCTTTCTTTCAAATCAATCTCGAATAGTTTTAATATTTTGTGATGAGTGGCCTATTTAACATGTTCACTGCGCCATCGAACTTTCAGCTAGTGATTTGGAGACCTAAAAGATCTCGTAACCAACTTACCCTGTCTTGCGTTAAGGATGTAATCAGTCTCCTAAAAATACAGTTTTCAAGTTTTCAAGAGTATCGACTACTGGGCGTTAGGCACCTAATCCATCAAATTCTTTTGTCCTTGAATTCACCTTTAAGTAGGAAGCAAATATATATATTTGTCTTACTCATACTAAAAGAACTTTACACGTTAGAGCCTCCACCAAGGAGTAACATAACACGATTATAGTCAACGCACGATACGAAAGTCCTGCACGAGATTTGATCTCGTAATGCAGCGAACGTGTTAATGAAAACAATTTTGGTTTCAAAGTCACACTAAAAACAATTTCTGTGTTTTAAATACAGAAATTTGCTTGCATGTATTAGAAATAAGACAAAACAGATCTGGCTATAAATGAAATTGTATAATATACAGTTAATAGTATTGTAATTGAAGGGACAAAGGGTCTTTCTGCTAGTGAAAGCTATACTATCCATATTGAATATATCGATAGTCTTAATTAGCTGACAACAGCCTTGTTGGTATTATGGTTAGCGTGTTCGGTTACAGATTGAGTGGGTCTGGGAGTAACGTCTGAATTGAATATAGATTTTCCAATTCACGTATTTATATACGTATTCAAATACGTGCACTCTCAATTCGCTTTCGACTATGAAGACTTAATTCGTTTGCAAAAATAAGCGTTACATATTTTCAGGCTCTTACAAGTTATATTTCATACTTTATTTTTCTCGTACCACAAATACAAATTTCACACTCTTGTGATACGTGCTGATTTTCTCTTCTCATAAAATCCTCCAGTCGTTAAGCAATAATAATCTAACAATTATAATGATAGTATGGCGACCAAAAGTGTGAACAAGCATTATATTACTTTGTTAATCAAAATATTACAGTTCCTAATTTAACATTATCGCCCTGTATCTATCAACTCTAATCCTAAAATCCGCGTATTACAGCCTGATGAATTTAATTGCATGACACCTATAACATTATTAATGCATGTTTATATACAAAACAAACTGCTCACTCACAAGCGAATGCTAATTACATACACGATTATATATTTAGACTAATCTCGCTTTGAATTACCAGCAAAATGAAATTGTTGGATTTAATATTTTACAATGATAATCTTATGCGCGCATTACGCAAATTAAGCTGTTTAATTACTGTATAGATTTTTTCAGAGAAGACAAGACTTGCTTTTGCACATATATGGGTATTTAACAAATATGCTTACCAATTATTATAAAAACACCAACTTACATTAACTAACAACTTTTATTCTCTCCACTATTTAAATAACAACTTGCGCTATACTAATGATTACTTCAGTGTTTGAATTTACAATTTAGCACAATTTCTTTTTAAAAAAACTAGACCATGAAACATCTGGAATGACTTAATTCTCACAATTGTTCCGCTCGTTAAAGTTACCTCATAGTGCATAACATTTCGTAATATTACACATTTTTAATTTTGTATTTTTTAAGTGTTGCAACTCCTATATATGTTTGTATATGTTTGTATTTTCTAAGTGTTATAACTTCCAACATTTCAGAGCTATCCGTGTTGTCACCCAACTATCTAATACAATTGTTTATTTAAAGAACTCTCCCACCAAAAATATTTAAGATCTCAAAGAAAATTGTGTAACTGCAAATTTTATTTTATATTTAAAGTAGTGTAATTTAATGATTATGTTTGAAATCTATTTTAGAGCGTGAACTTTTAGAATTTGCATATTTTTGCCGAAATTTCGACACGGTTTCAATTTACACATTGCGCGTTGACTTTATATTTGTCTTTATATTCGTACATTACGAATAATAAAGTTTAAAGTCTTAGGTGTTATCTCTTGGTGTAAAATTTGTACATTCCATACTGTCGGTAAATTGAGCCCATTACATCGTTTTGTATATCAAATTGTTAGATTATGGGTAGTTAGATGTTGGGAGTTATTGAGTAATATAGAGGCGACACTTAAGAGTACCAAATACATTGTGCAATATTATGAAATGTTGTGCAATGCGAGGTAATATTAACGAATGCGACAATTTTGTTAATATAGTTTTTCGAGCTGCATCTCGTGAAGTAGTTGTTTTAAGAGAAATAATGCTTAATTGTATAAATTCAAATAGTGGAGAGAATAAAAGTAGCTGGTAAATGTAAGTTGGTGTTTTTAATAATAAAATCAATATCTTAACGACTTGCGTTGATAATTTTCCTACAATCTTTTTTCATTATTAAATTGTACAACTATAATCTTTATATTACATAATTGTTCTGCCCTTGTAACTAAACCTGCCGTCCTGAGCGACTGAATTTATTTAGATGAAATTTTGTGTGTTAAATTCGATACAGAATAGTGTTGTGGGCAATTGTTTCAATTGATTATAGTCATAAGAATGTTATGTTACGCATGAATTATTTTTCAATTTTTTCAATATTTGCTGGTTTTACGTATTTTATGATGTTTAAAAATGTACATTTTTCAGTTTTGTTAAGTATCTAAAATTGCAAGTAATAATTGATTACAAATACATGAAATTACTACAAAATTTGTACAGATACCTTTAGTCTATTTAAGATTTAAAATTCCCACACTAATTGGCATTTACCTAAAGGGCTATAATAATTAGCACATTGCACATAAAAGCAAATTGCAAGGTCACGGCGAATGTCTGAATAGCAAATTTCCTTATGATCGGTCGTTAGTCGGGAATACCAAGAATATTTACTTTAACTTGCTAACAATGCCTCGTGTGCTTGAATTCAAAACTGATAGGTCTGTAGCTGAACTTTAACCAGCCAATTATAACTTTCAAGTATTCACTTCAAATGTGTACAATACGTTCAGGAAATTGAAAAAAAGCGAGGAAAACGTCAAGTTGAAGTTACCGTTACTACCAATTTCATTATCTGTAATACAGCCTCGCATTCTTTTAAAGTCAAAAAGAAGTTTAGAAAGTGGTTTACGACATTGAGTACAGTCACATATCGCTGTAAGTTTGACGGAGTCGCTGGCGCAGTGGTGCGAGTATTCGCTTTGCTAGCGGAGGTCCCGGGTTCGATCCCCGGTAGGACGAATTTAGGAAATTGTATTTTCTAATTTGTCTGAGTCTGGACTGGTGGGAGGCTTCGGCCGTGGCTAGTTACCACCCTACCAGCAAAAACGTACCGCCAAACAAAGAGATTTGTGTTCCGGTACGATGCTGTGTAGAAACCGTAAGGGGTATATCGCCTCTTAACAGATTAGCGCGCTTCCATCTTAGACTGTATCATCACTTACCATCAGGTGAGATCACAGTCAAGCGCTAATCTGTCAGCAATAAAAAAAAAAGTATTAAGTAATAAAATAAATAAATAAGGTGTTAAGGAGTAAGATATTTTTTCGTAACAACTATAATAAGTTATCAACATGGCGCTACATCGGATGTGGCAACTTGATGTACTGTAAATAGGACTTATTTAACGTAAATGATAAGACAGTTTAAGATTGAAGCGCGCTAATCTGGTAAGAGGTATTTTATCTCTTATGGTTTCTACACAACATTATACTGAAACGAAAAGGTCTTTTTTATCAAATGGTTGCAACCATTCTACCAGCAAAAATATGTCAACTTTCGAATATTAAAAATATAAGATCTCTAAGAGAGGTGAATAATCATTTTCAAACCATTGACTATGAACTGTTCAACAGCCGTGAAAGTTCATTCAATGACCGTTAATGTGTTCAGACTGTGCATTACACATACTGCCGGTTTAATAGCAGACTTATCTAAATATGGAAGAGGTTCTACTAGAAATTGGCTAATACTGGTCCGCAATAATTCCAATTTAACAAAATATTGATACAGAGCCAAAAATTCGTGAAAAAAGATATGCATCGTGGTGGAACTTTCACAAATAAGATATTGTTATGGAAATCACCCAGTTTTCAGTTTTATGTTTTTGGCATTTACTAAAAACAGTTTTACTATAAATTACTCTTAATTCAGTTAGTAATACTAAAGACGAAAAGATGATAAAATTTAAACTGTCAACTATATCTTAAAAAGAAGCGTATATCTACTTTTAGGATATACTTAAAAATCCCAATAATAATTTGATATTGATTTACTGGTTTATGAGGGAGATTTTACTAAATTTATATAATTAACTGCGACTGCCTCATTGGTCTAGTGGTTAGCATGTTTGCCTACAGACATGAGGCCCTGGATTCGAGTCCCGGGTCGGGCCAATTCGAAATAGATGTAGAGTTTTCTATTAAGATTTTCTCAATATTTGCCCGAAATTGGAAATTTGGCGGTGTAATCCACCTCCGTGCCTCGAAAAGCACGTTAAGCCGTCGGTCCTGTGCATGATCTATCTCCGATCGTGTTGCATGTTCGTCACATCGGACTATGAGAGTGAAGGAATAGAGAGTGCACTTGTGTTCTACGCCTGCCAATCTGCAGTGGGGCAGCGTGGTGGATTTATGCTCTAAAAACCCTCTCTCATATGAGTGAGGAGGCCTATGCCCAGCAGTGGGCCGTTAATATGCTACTACTTACTTATATAATTAATATTTCAATGTATAATGCAATGAATTTATGCTGTACATGCCTCGACCTGGTTTAGTATTAGTCACGCTGGATCTTATATTTTTTTAAATTAGTGTGGGCGTGTTTTGAGATAAATGTTGTACTTATAATCAATCCGGATTGCTTGGATTAAATAAAAGCAGTAGCAGTCCCTTAAGGTCTCACTACTGTACATCGGCTTCAACTTCTAAAGAGAGAGGGTTTTAAGGTGTAGGCCTACCACACTCTTTCACAGAGAGTGGGTAAGGATACATATATCCATTAATTACTCCGTGATACTGTAAGTTTCCTCACGGTTTCCTTCATCGAAATGCACGATGCTGTATTTTAAACAATTACGATCTCAAGTTTTACAAAGTTAATTTATTGGTTTCTACCCAGGATTCGAACCCGTAAATCATAACTTGATCCTTTAAATAGGAAAAAAAAATTAAACATTAATTGAAATCTTATCACAAATTTTTGTTAGAAAATCAAAGAAATAACACAATGAAAAGGGCAAAAATAACTGTACGATAACGAGTTTAATCCAATGTTAGCCAGCAACTCTTCAAGTCAAATAAAGTACAGATAAGAAAATAACATTAGGAACAAAGAAAAGCGAAATGATAGCACAAACAAACAATGTTTTATATTGTGTACTGGAATGGTTCATTAAGCAAGTTAATACAAAAATATAATATCCAAACGAACTTTTACGGCCTCACTGGCACGATACTTCGTACTTGCATTGTTACAAGTTCGATTCCCGTAAAAGAAGATAAATAAAACATTTTTCTAATATACTTACTTTGTTATTGTAGGAAACTGCCGTTACTCATCCCCATGGAACACATTCATCAGGTATGTGAGTCATACCAAAATACCCATTAAAACTCAACGGAGGCTTAGTCATCCTGGACTGAGAATACCAGAGGGTCTTTAATATTTGGCATAATTCCCGTTCTAAAGTTTCTAGGTCTGGACTGGTAGATAGATTTGGCCGCGGCTAGTTGCCACCCTACCAGTACATATGTGATGCCAAGCAAATTTACCGACTGCTACGTTCCTGTGTAGCTCGAGAGATCCAATGGCGTAAAGATGCGAATACGCGTTTAGCTGTCAGAGGTCCTGGGTTCAATTTCGGGCATAGCAAATTTAGGATCCTGTATTTTCTAATTTGTATAGATCTAGATTGGTGGGCGACTTCAGCCGAGAGTTATCACCTCCCGATCACTAAGGACATGCCGTCAAGAAAGTAAGCATTCCTATACGATGTTGTGTAATCCCATTATGAGGTAATTTACCTTTTACCGGATCACAGCGCCACCATCTAGCACTGTATCATCTCTTACCATCAGGTTAGGCCTACGGCCGCCCACCCGCTCAAGCTTACTTGAACCTTCTATTGGAAACAAAGAAATGAAAAGCGCGTGCGTACAAAGTGTCAGAAGTGAAACGTCTTTGGCAAATTAATTTTTAAGTATGGGTTATGTTTGTTACAGGGCCAAAAAATTACATTCATGCACCTAAAGTAGTTTCACTTTAAAAACAGTCATGCGCTAATTTAAAAACTTAAATTGGGCGTCATGTCCCTAAATTAGACCTTAAGTCTTGTTAGTAAGTTAAGCAATAAATAAATACTTCACCAGACTTATATCTCGATAGCTGATTTTACCTCAGGCTAGTTCTTTAGGACGAGATTTTCCATATAATTATGTCTTCAGGCTCATTAAACTGAGAAAAACTTCCGTGCACCTTTTCTATCGGTGCAATGCACTAGTCGGTCTAACCGTAAAATATATTTCGAAAAGAAAATTTGTTATAAATATCATATATTTTCTATTCCGCAAACCATTACAAAAAAAGTTGTTATACTCTTACCGTTAGTTTATATTCTTCCTATACCTGTCAATACATTAAATAATATCAAAGGCTTCTTAAATAGATACTTGCTTCGATAAATAATATTTTCTAAGGCCTAATTCTTCTTCTTTGTTTAGTGGCTTGCAGGTGTGCCAATTGGGCACAGATTATCTCGTCAGTGTCAAGTTTATTGGAGAAAACACAAAGGAAATTATGAGTACGTCAAACTTTGAATAGCTTCTACAGATGTCAACCTATAACAATTCGAAAAATTCGACTAGAATTTCCTTTCCTATATCTAGCTATATATATCGTTCTCCAAGTGCACCCTTCGCTAAATTGAATATTTTTACATAAACTCAAATTTTCGATGACTCTACGTGAATATAATGCAGGAATTTACTTTTGCCAACCCGTGTGCTGAACAAAGTTACCCTCCAAATTGGATTGTCCTACGGGAATTTTTGTTTAGGCAAGAAGGGTCTGTTTAAACATTAAGTTGAATATTTCTTTAAACAAAGCTAGACATAAATACAATTGCGCAAATATCTTGCCTAATAGTCAACAAGTGAGCTTTCAGTGTATTATATTAATTTAATAATAGATGGTGCAGTATATTTTTTTGCAAGTGCGGTTCGTCGTCGTCGTCGCTTCAACCGATTGACGTCCACTGCTTGACATAGGTCTCACGAAATGGTTCCCACAAGGCCCGATCTTGCGCCGCCTGGTTCCAGCGGCTACCAGCGACCTTCTTTATGCAGCGGTCCACACTGTGGGGGGTACACTGCGCCGCCCGATGTGGGGTCGCCTCTCCAGCACCTTCGGGCCCAACGTCCATCGGTTCGTCAGAATATATGCCCCGCCCATGCCCACTTTAGGGTCGCGATTCGTAGGGCTAGATCGGTGGCTTTGGTTCTGCTACGGATCTCCTCATTTCTCATTTGATCACGTAGAGAAACTTTAAGCATAGCCCTCTCCATCGCAAACTGAGTGACTCCGAGCTTTTGTATGAGTGAGCATTTTTCGGAGCCGAAGGTCAGCACTGACAACACGCACTATTCGAAGTTTGAAGTGCGGTTAGAATAATTAATTTAAATTAATGAATGACATATCATTCACTACAAGTTCAAAGAACGTATTTTTATTTGAGTGGATGAATGTGTTATATTAACCATTGAAAATTTGTACAATGTATACGTGAATATATATATTGAGGGGATGTAAACTAAAAGTACAAAGTGATAAACAGATCTTTCCTTTTTGAGCATATGTCCGATTTGAACGTGTTACCATTCTAACCAATCTTTCAGTAGTCAATTAAAAGTTCGTAGTAACCCCTTCGCGTGTTTATTATACAGGAGCTAGGAAAAATTCAAATGCCATTTACTGCGACGCGACGTCTAGTTTCAATGCCAAAATATTTCTAAATAAAAGAGTATTATTTTCATAAAAAAATAGCCATTTATAGCATTCCAGAGAGAAGAACGGACGGATAGAAAGGATATATTTAGATACACTGTTAATAAAGATATTCTCTCGTACAATTTTGACATAAAAAACTATTTTCGTGTGTTTTTTTACAGGATTAAATATATCTATATAGCAGTTTCTGTATATTCTTTGCTTAAAGAGTTCATATATTTTTATATTAGCATATTGAAATTATTCCAACAAATTATGTGCTTTTATTACAGGTATAATTTGATTTAATTTCTTCATAATTACCATCAATCAAATCTATTTGGACTACTTCACATCATGGTACATGTATAAAGTTTATTACCAAGAGTCTACGGTTCGAAAAGTCGTGCGTGAAAACAAAATTCTAAATGATTTTCTCTCATTTAGAAGTAGATAAACCTAGAATTATTCTCATGTCGGGAAAAGCATTACAATGCGGAATTTTTTGGCATTGTGCGTGAACCCAAAAAATATTGAATTTTCGCACATAACATGAACAAAACCTCACAACACAGCGCCAGTACTCAATTTTCCTACCAAAGTAAACATTGAATGCAAATTGATTATTGTTGGAATTGCTAGCATGTAACCGACAGTTTGGTGGGTTAACTGAATATACCTATAAGTAAATAAAAAATTCAGGAGTAACTCCCATATGTTGTAGGATAATATCCATACATGAAAATATTGATCCAAGTTCTACAAAGTATAATATGCTTGGCGATACGGCTTTATAAACATGGCAAATAATAACAACTGAAGATCACTTTACCTCTTGACGTCTTATTTTTCTTTCCATCTTAAACTTTGACGGCCTCGTTGACGAAGTTGTGCGAGTACTCGCTTTGCTAGCAGAGGCCCCGGGTTCGTCCCCGGTAGGGCAAATTTATAAAATTGTATTTTCTAATTTGTTTCAGCCTGGTCTAGTGGTAGGCTTCGGTTGCGGTTAGTTACCATTCTACAAGCAAAAAGCGCGCTTCCATCTTAGACCGTATCATCACTTGCCATCAGGTGAGATGACAGTTAAGCGATAAGCTATAAACAGTTATAATATATTAAGAGGTATTGTATCTTTTAAGAGGTTGGATTTTTTTCATCTAAAATATTTCATCACTTATGATAAAATGAGATTACAGTCTAGCTACCGTATCTGCAATAAAAAAGGCCTAATTATATCATTATAGTTCTGTTGGGAATATTTACTGCATAAGGGAAGTAAGTATTCTTACCAACACGACAAAGAAATAGTTTGTATCTCAAGAAAAAATCTACCCCTTTGGAAGTACTCTACAAGTGCCGCACAACATTGACTTTACAGAGGAACATAATACGAAACAAACACTCCCGACCTCTATTCCGTGGGCAAACACTGGCTGCAACGTAATCATTCGTGAAATTGCAAAGTCGTAGAGGCTTTACCCATCGAGCGTTGTTCCGAACGGTTCACTGAGCAAACTGGAGATAAACCAATAACAATACAGAGAGAACATAGACATAAAAACGGTAAAGCAGTTGTTCTATCTTTGATCAGCGAAATGGTAGATAATATTATTAAACATCGCTGAACAACTTATCTTCATTATATTAGAGAAATGGCGAAATGTATAATTGAACTAGAGTAGATAGGGTTTACGTTAATCGCGAAGCTGAACAGATATGGTGGTTATGCTTTTCAATTTAATAAAAACCAACGAACATCATAATATTTTATTAGAAGCAATGAACAATATTTCATAAATTATTTAATAATATATGTCACATTTGCAATGATTTATGAAATATTGTAGTATTTTGCATATCAGGAACCGTAGACAACGTAACTTTCGAAGATTGCTATCGCTGAAAAATGTATAGAAATGACGTTTAATTATTCGATTTCGATTTTCGATTCGATATGAAACGTCATTCCCATACATTTTTGAAGCATTAGCAGTGTCTTCGAAAGAGACAGCATCATATAAGGGCCCAGGTGGCATTGCTCTGTAGGCTGGCTGAATGTCATGATTTTCAATTATTAATAAAAATAAAACAAAAAACAAAAAAGGTGAATGGACTCTGTGGTCGGTTGTCAAATACCGAACTGAAAAGAAAGAGGTCCAATATTTAATTAATTGTAAGAGATACTTTTGTAATGGTATTGTGCAAAGAAATATATTTAAGTTATGATTAACACGATTCGTTTTTCTTAATATATTTGTAGAAGTTGTTCTTATTTAAGAAAAGTTATGTTATTCCGGTTGTATATTGGCATAATGAAGCTCAACAATATTAAAAAATAAAAATCTATTAGTATATTGTAAGAAATCAACTAATATCCATTTAATTTTGAAAATAAAACCTTAAATTTTTCTAAGAAAATTTTAAGTTATTTGAAAATAAGGACTTCCAAACCCGCTTTCCCTTATCTAACTATATAGTCAGTCAGAGTTTCAGAATTGCATTGCAGAGAGAGTTGGTCAGTCAGTCAGAATTTCAGAATCGCATACAAAAATATATGTTGTGCTCTTGCTTAGATGGGCTATCTCTTTTGAATACTTAATTATGTATATACTACAGATTTAGAAACACCTTGTACGGATTTTTTGTCAGCAATTATTAAAATTAGTTTCGTTTTTGTAAAATCAACTGTTGATTTTCTATACTTTCTATACAAAAATCACCATGAAGATGTACCGTTTCTTTCAATATGTCATCATCATGAAAGCATACATTTAAGCCTGCCTCATTGGTGCCTGCCTCCTTGGTCTAGTGGTTAGCATGTTCGACTACAGACATGAGGTCCTCGGTTCGAGTCCTGCGACGGGCCAATTCAAACATCAATATTAAGATTTTCTCAATATTTGCCCGAAGTTGGGAAGTTGGCGGTGTGTTCTACCCCCGTGCCTCGGAGAGCACGTTAAGCCGTCGATCCTGCGCCCGATCTCTCTCCGGTCGTGTCACATCGGACTGTGAGAGTGAAGGAATAGAGAGTGCACTTGTGTACTATGCCTGCCAATCCGCAGTGGAGAAGCGTGGTGGGTCTATGCTCTAAAAACCCTTGCTCGTCGGAGTGAGGAGGCCTGTGCCCAGCAGTGGGACGTTAATGGGCTGCTACTTACTTACTTTTAGCTATCTAATTTCTATTGGCTTAAACGCACCTTATATCCTCAAGTTATTTCTTATATAAATTCTTTATTTAAAATTAACGAATTCATAATTGTATTTGAGATAACTGTTTAGAGTTAAATAAAAATCAAAACTAATATATTCTTTATTGAAGTAGGATCAAAAAGCACTTTTGAATCGTCAGTAGTCTGTTCGGTTCAGAAAGTTGATTCCAGTGAGATGAAACTGGCAAGAAACTCAATGCAGTTTTTGTACTTTACAATGTGATTATCTTTCTCGTGCAACTGGAATCAAGTCCAAACACCATTGTCACTCAAATAATCTTCAATATTGTAATATACTTTTTTAATACGACATTTTTACATATTTTTAAAAACTACGTGGAGGCAAACGTAGAAATGATTCGGGTATTTTATTAAAAATGCGTATGCTCAACCTGACAAATGATTTCTCTTAAGGAAACGCGAAAATGGTTTCATTGATGGCTGTCTTACCCCATAACAATATGCCGTAACACATAATGCTATGAAAATATGCAAAATACACCATTTTAGCAGTTTCAAGATCAGTGTACTGCCTTACTTTTCTAACAGCAAATGCAGATGAACTATGTTTAACCATGACCCTAGGTCATCTTAATATGGGCACCTCACTGAAGCCCTTTTTTTACTTACTTACTGAAGCCCAGCGCCTAAGGTTATTCCTAATTAAGATATTCCTAAGGTTATATATTGAAAGCTCAGTTACGAGGTTCAAGAGCGTCTTTCTATATTTATAACGAATTTAAACGTTATTACTAGACGGCGTGAAAATTGTCTTAAATTTCTTTTATATAACGTCTTTTTTAATTATTTCAAATACACGTTGTATGAGGTTTCGTTTACAGACACTGAAAGTTAATTTGTCTACAAAACTAATTGCTAACTGTAGTAAACACTTTTGAGCTCATTTCTACGAGCATTAGGTGAAACTTAATCGCACATGAAATTGCACTGTATTATTGATCGAGCATTTTATCCTATCTTTTACTGAGCTGGCTGGAGATAAAACAATAACAATAAAAGGGTATTGTTATCATTTCATCTTAACGACTTCGCAATTTTAAAAGGGGTATAAAATATCTAACCAATAGAATCCCAAGACATTGGAATTATTTGCAGGTATTTTTATTCTCAAATACGCAAGTAGAAAAAAATTAAAAGATGAAAAAAAAATCTAAATTTTTAACGATTTTACAAATGGTTGTATCTTTTTTAAATGCTCATATCCGATTTAAATAAAAAGCAATTTAAAGCTTTAAGTTCTAGTTTCAGAATCTTGAAACGAAACTCGTTTTCGGTCTCATTTATGGTGTACAGGTCTCCATATGGCCATTTCTAGCTAAGCAATCGGTCTTTGAATGAAAATGGATCATTTTCTTTACATTCAAGCATATCTCCGAAACCTATAGTCGCACAGAAATTAAACGGTGGGTTTTTGGGGTCTCCTAGAAAATTACACACAGCATAGTTATTCAATTTACTAATCCAATTAAGAAGTGCCGATGCGAAAACCCACTAGTACCCAGTTTTTTTTAGAATAGTGTTGAGCTGTTGGCTCTACTGTCTTTTACAGCGTAACCGGAAAGAAGGACGGCTTTTAAGGAGGCCGCCAGTATTAGAGTGCGAGCCCTGAAAGGGCTCGCTTCCAAGGGAAACACCGCTCCAAGGGCGTCTCCAGCGAGACCGAGCCTCGGCTTGGAACGACGTTATCATATAACATCATATCGGACAATGGGGGGGGGGGGGGGTTGGAACTGATCAAGAGCGTCCCCGGGAGCGTGAGAAATAATGGTTCTCCCGAGATAATTTTCGGAGAGCGTTTTTAAATGTCTCTTTATCGTGGGGAGTCGTATGTCCCTATGTAAGTCGATGTTTCGGACATACCAGGGTCATCCCGTAGCCGTCCTCATGAATCTATTCTTGAGCATCTGCAGGTGAGCCAGTCTGCGCACTGGCACGTATGCAAAAACGACGCTGGCGTAAGATATGATGGGGTGGATGCAAATTTTGTAAAGTTTCACCTTGTGGCGAAGTGACATTTTGCTCTTCTTGCATATCAGAGGGTATAATCTATCTAGCAAAAACGCTGCTCTGCCACGAATTTCGCGTATGTGCTTGTTAAAGAGCATGGACTTGTCCAGACATATTTAGCTTCTTTACGCCATGGGATATCCATGTCGTAAAGCTTAATGTTTGGAAGTTTATAATACCAAATCTTCTTTGGACCTTTGAAAAGCACAGCTACTTTTTTTCAGGGTTCACCTAGATTCTCCATTTGCGGATGCGATTGGCCGCTTTTTGAAGTTTCGAGATGATCAGATTGTTATCTCCTGAGGTGGTAAAGAGAGCGGTGTCATCCGCGAATTGGGCAAAGTGTACACGCCCTGTGCTTGGGAAATCACAGGTTGTACACCTGTGATTTCCCAAGCAGTGTATAGGAGTGGTGAGAGCACAGACACCTCGGGGCCTCCTTCTCTAAGAGGGCGCGCTGAGGACAGAGTGCCCTCGACGCGATATCTAAAAGAGCTGGTACCCAGTATAAATAGCTTGGTTATCAAGTATCGTGGTACATAAGTATGAGGTAAATATGTAATTCATTAGAATTTTAATTAAGAAAATAAAGTCAGTGAGAGGAAGAAATATGTCTTGTCTTGTCAAGCAGTTCTCGGTTTGGATATAAAAATCATTTACATGTAATTGAAGTCAGATTCAAGAACTATGCTATGAAAATAAATCCATCACGGCTAGCTAAATATTTAATTGTACAGGTTACTTAATATTTCATATAAAATTATACAGTTAGACAGTTACTAAAAAGTTTTAGAATCCACCATAATACATTAATGGGTTTTCCAATTTAAAAAACGTTACGTAACGTTAATTATTTTAAATACCTACGTCGTCGTCGTCGCTTCAACCGTGGACGTCCACTGCTGGACATAGGTCTCACGAAATGATGCCCACAAGACCCGATCTTGTGCCGCCTGGCTCCAGCGGCTACCGGCGATCTTCCTTNTGCTGGAATGGCGACCCCGCACTGGACGACGCAGTGTAGGAAGACCCCCCACAATACCTACGCATTCCTATCGAATTATATAACAATTAGAGTCAACATTTCCATTCACGTATCATACAAATATTGACGTTATATTTGTTCACAGACAGTCCTTTTACAACAACTCTGTTTCCAATGGTTATCTGAACAAACTACAGATAAACTAATAACAATACTAACAGAAAAAGAGAAAATGAAACACATACGGGTATATGGAAATCGTTATCTTATTTAAACAAACAAAATAATTTGAATGGTAATGCCGCAACGCAATTATGAACTGAATGATTCTGTAGGTAACTATTATACTTCCTTATAATAATTGCTGCATAATGGTGAGTCATAAACTATATTGTATACCTGTGGTTACACGTATTTTTATGCACCTCATTAATAACGTTAATTATTTTCCCTAATAAGAACATTTTCATTAAGGAAATTACACTTTTCCATCTCATAAGACGCCTTGAATCGTAGTGTATGTATCATATCGTAAACATTGCAGAACTAATGTTGATTGTTAATAATATGCTTATTGATGTAGTCTTACATGTAAAATTGAACATATTTAAAAACTACCATAGTGGTTTAAAAAAAATTATAAAATTGCAATGTACATCTAAACGATTTTATAGTGAAACGGAGAAGATTTTTGAAATATTAATCGAATAAATAACAACAGAATTCATTATTTTGTGACAAGCTAAATATATAATAACCCAGGAAAAAATATTTCTTCGATATATACGAGTATGTTATTTGTATATTATTCAATTTTATTGAGGGTTAAAGAAAGGTAGATGAAATTACCATAAGATCGGCATTGGGTGCCGGTTTAGCCTCAACGACTTGAATAGTTAGCAGTCTTGAATACTGTGTTTTTATATTTAATAAGTTTTTATTTTTTTTCAGGAATAGTACAGTGGTATTTTAAATAAAGAGGAACGATGATCCTGCAGTAGTATAAACTGTGTTGCAGTGATCAACGTCTTCCCTTATATAAAACACAGGTTGTACATAATANGTGTGTGTGTGTGTGTGTGTGTGTGTGTGTGTGTGTGTGTGTGTGTGTGTGTGTGTGTGTGTGTGTAGCACGGATGTATGTAGTGCGTGTATGCGCGGTGTTTATGTGGTGAATGGGTAGTCTTTAAAATGAAACCGTTTCATTAGAAATGGTTTGAGGTGGATTAGGTATAATATGTAGACATATTACTCGAGGTTTAAATATGTTTAGGTAAGTAGCAGCCCATTAACGTCCCACTGCTGGGCACAGGCCTCCTAACTCATATAAGAGAGGGTTTTCAGAGCGTAATCCCTGCTACTCCACTGCGGATTGACAGGCAGAGTACCCAAGAGCACTCTTTATTCCTTCACTTTCATAGACCGATGTGACGGAAATCGGATACGAGAGGGGATCGATCAAGCGCAGGACCGACGGCTTAACGTGCTCTCCGAGGCAAGGGGATGGGTTCCACCGCCAACTTCTCAATAACTATTTTTGATTTATAAATAGATAGATAGATAGATAGTATGCTTTATTGAACACCACAAGAGAAACAATAATAATACAAAGACTTAACGTAAGTAATTCTAGTGTACAATGGGCGATCTTATCGCTGGTTAGCGATCTCTTCCAGACAACCCAACGTATAGGGAGACCGTCAGAAAAAGGAAAGAGTAGGTAGGCGGTGTTAATAAATAAGTAGACACACGTATATTACTTAGAGTATAAACATATTCATAAATACTTACTACAATTATAATACGAAGAGATATATGTTTATAAACTATGAATATGCCTATATAATAGATTCTTCAATATTGGCCTGTTCATAAATAATAGACAAGCCAAGAGATCTCTGCCAAGTTATTAAAGTTGCCGCTTATCAATTGCCTATACTTCATGAAAGTTTTCCAAACACCATTACAGCTTGTTATATTCAGCTCGGCTGTAATGACAGTTCAGGAATGACTAGATAAACTTACAAGCTTGGTTTCATGGAAAAGCTTGCTCATTTTCAGATATTGGGTTTATTCTGTGTATAAGTATTAAAAGCATTATATAATGCAAAACCTGTTTGGATAATCTAAATTCGGGACGGCTTAGCTGGAGTAACGTGATACGAGCAGGTTTGACTCTTGCTATGTGAAAGTTAAGTAAATGTATCTTCAAATTTATTTGCGCCTGGAATGAGGACAGGTTTCGGCGGTGGGTAAATACTACCACTCCAAAAAAGACGTGTTGCGAAGTAAAACAATTACGTACCGGTGTTATGGTGTATGGAAAGGCACAAGTTACCATGTCAAGGCTACCATCTAAAACTGCATCATCACTTACGCGCAGCTTTTATTATTTGTTTTCTTTATTACTTATCACACAAAAATTCCCTGAAAACACTTGTAAAAATTAACTAAATAGCGTGAAAACAATGTATTGCAATCCGAGCTTATTATACCAGACGGTATCATTTTTCAACAATTTTAACATTCAATATATATAAATATAAATATTTTTATTTGTATTAACTAATTTGCTACCTATGTCAGAGGGTCTCGCTAGTCTGAATTACAAGTTACACTAACAACTGCCTTATTGATCTAGTGGTTAGCAGGTTCGACCGCAGATGAGGTCCTGGGTACGAGTCTCGGGTCGGGCCAATTCAAAAATCAATACTGTGTTTTCTATCAAGATCTTCTCAATATTTGCCCTAAGTTGGGAAGTTGGCGGTGTGATCCATTCCCATGCCTCGGAGAGCACCTTAATCCGTCGGTCCTACGTTTGACCTCTGTCCGGTCGTGTCGGATTCCCATCACATCGGTCTATCACAAAAAAGAGTACACTTATGTACTATGCCTGCCAATCTGCAGTGGAGCAGCGTGGTGGGTCTATGCTCTAAAAACCCTCGCTCCTCGGAGTCAGGAGGTCTGTGCCCAGCAGTGGGACGTTAAATGGCTGCTACTTACTTTTACTTTTTACTAACAACTAAGTAACAATTAGTGCAACTATGTTTTATGTTAAAATTACAATGAGAAATAATAATAAGTTGATTTATTTTAATATTTTTTAACGAATTTAACACGGTACTAAAGTTGCGGTACTAAAATTTAAATGTATTTTTAAGTCTTCAATGCGCCAAGTGTATATTACGAGAAAATTAGGAGACATCTAAAATTACTTAACCGCTAAAATTAATCTCCACAAGATACTACGACTATCTATTTGTAGATATTGATTAGCAATCTCAGACAAGAGCGGTGTTATAGATCTAATGCAGTTGTTATTTTATTTACAAAAAATTATCACCTGTACTTCTGAATTTTAAAAGGATAAAAATCTTTCGTAACCTATTTCCTGAGCTTTTCTAAGCATGTTTAATGCAGCGTTGCAGCAAGTTGTCTGATTATTTATTTAGCAGCGAGTCAGATGTTTTATTCCGCCACTATTTTCCCAGAAAGCATTTCAAAAGAGGAGAAATAGTACATTAGTGTAGTTATTTACATTTTTGGACACACGACCCGTTACTCATTATATTTTCGTATGTACAAAATGCTATTTTGAATGACTAAACATTAATTAAAAGTAAGTAAGTAAGTAGCAGCCCATTATCGTCCCACTACAGGGCTCAGGCCTCCTCACTCAGAGGGGCGAAGGTTTTTAGAGCATAGACCCACCACGCTGCTCCACTGCGGATTGTCAGGCATAATACACAAGGGCACTCTCTATTCCTTCAGTCTCGTAGTCCGATGTGACGGTAATCCGACACGACCGGAGAGAGATCAGGTGCAGGACCGACGGCTTAACGTGCTCTCCGAGGCACGGGGGTGGATTACATCGCCATCTTCCCAACTTCGGGCAAATATTGAGAAAATCTTAATAGAAAACTCAATATTGATTTTTGAATTGGCCCGACCCGGGACTCGAACCCAGGACCTCATGTCTGTAGTCGAACATACTAACCACTAGACCAATGAGGCAGTCAAACTGAAACATTAATTATTTTCTTATAAATCATCTCATTTTCCCTCTCGACTTTCTGATTTGTCTAGTGGTCAGCTTGTTCCGCGACAGACATGACGTCGTAGGTTCGAGTCCCGGGTCGGGAAAATTCAAATATTAATATAGTTTTCTGTTAAGAAATTCTCTGTGTTTGGCGGAAATTCTGAAGTTGACCGTGTGTTCCTCTGCTATACTTCGGATATCTTACCAGTCGCGTCGGATTTCTGTCCCACCTGACTATGAGAGTGAAAGAATAGAGATTACACTCGTGCTATTGCATACACTTAGGTTCTATACCTGCCAACCCGCAGCGTGGGGGTTTATGGTCTAAGAACCTTCTCTCTTAGGAGTGAGAACAGTGGAACGTTAATGCCATGCTACTTATCTTTATAACCATCGTATTTTTGAAGCTATTTTCTGTTGCTATCCATGTAATATCTAGTTACTTTTCTAATTTAAAATTTACCTCACAAAACCCTACATAAAAGAAAAGTCATGATATCAGATAAATAATTATTTTGGCCATATTTGTATACTAGATATTGAAAGTATCCAACCGTTGCCCCATTTCGCTTTCATTAAAAAAGCAATGATGCGAAGATAGTTCAAGACAATAAATTCACTCACTTATTATTATTATTATTAACTGCTTCATTGCTCTAGTGGTTAGCATGTTCGACTACAGACATGAGGTCCTGGGTCCGAGTCCCGGGTCGGGCCAATTAAAAAATCGATATTGAGTCTTCTATTAAGATTTTCTCAATATCTGCCCGAAGTTGGGAAGTTGGAGGTGTGATCCACCCCCGTGCCTCGGAGAGCACGTTAAGCCGTCGGTCCTGCGCCTGACCTCTCTCCGGTCATGTCGGATTCCCGTCACATCGGACTATGAGAGTGAAGGAATGGAGAGTGCTCTTGTGTACTATGCCTGTCAATCCGCAGTGGAGCAGCGTGGTGGGTCTATGCTCTGAATACCCTCGCTCCCTGCAGTGAGGATGCCTGTGCCCAGCAGTGAGACGCTTATGGGCTGCTACTTACTTACTTAATTATTATTATTCCTACGGGGTCGGGAACTACGCGGGTGTCACCATTGGAAACAGCTTGTGAAAATATCTCAGATTAATCGTTTAAAATTTCATCACATGAAGCGAAATGCGGAAACCAGACTACTTTAAACTTGTCGAAATCAACCTCGTACATTATAATTTTCAAACACTGCATTAATATATAATTCGAAGTGGAAAACCGGGGGTTGTTATTTGAATATTTAATTTGTTCCATATTAATCTGTTAAGTAGTTTATCAAGCCAAACTTTGGTATGTTCGATGGTTATATATCTAGGAACTTGTTAGCTGTTAGTTATTCACTTTGAAAACGTAATTTGTCACGAAACTATTCCCAGAGCAGAATATCGTTATCAATTTGGTCATGTCAGGTGAAAGCTTGCAGATATTTCAGATTGTAATATTCATTTTATGAATCCATACCTAACTTAACAAATGCTTAGGCTATTTCACATTGAATATTAATTACAGATGTTTTAGCATTCCTATTAGTTACACAATTTTTATTTATGTATTATTGGAATTCTCATTCATCTACACAAGTTCAAATGTTTTTTTTAATCTTATAGTGGATGCCATTTGATGTTACTGTAAATGAGAATTTACTTTGATCTTTTTTGTATTATTAATATATTTTAGCTTACGACAATTTACAAAATTAACGCGCTCATCTAATACGAGATGTTTTTTATACATTACAACGTAAACAAGTGATTAAATTATATTCCCATTTACATTAGCGTTGGCTTGAATGGGAACACCTTGAATTTAGTCTTAAGTTAATGTGTTCGATCCTCACTTCGATTCGGTTAGTAATTGTATTCTGTCTTTTCTCAGCGATACGTCTTGGTGTCGCTGATTGGAGGGAACCTCTCGTTGGTGAGCATAGTTGGCGGAATGCTTGCTAACGTGACGGGCTGGAGGGCAGCCGCTACCTTCTGCGAATCCGTAATGTCGCTGAAGGAGGCATTAGAGAGGGTGAGACAGAATGTCATCGGCGTTCCACCTATCCGACAGAGGAGGTGGAGAAGCAGGAAGCGTAGATTAGCGCATCTTCTTCCCCCTCCATAAACTATTGAGTTGAGGCGCCTACATCCGGGGTACCAGAGTGGATTGTGTACTCGTACCTTTAGTTCTCCACTCAGGGATATCGAGGGTTCCACTGGGTTTTAGTGGGTATTCTGATCTTTCAGTTCCACACTCCCTACCCGGGATGCGTAAATGCATTTCCCAGCGTCAAAAAAAGAATCTTATGGCAGGGGCTATTATAGCTGATGCGCTTAACACACTTAACGGCAAGTGATGATACAGACTAAGAAGGTATAGGTGTTAACCTGTAAAACTAATTTACTTCTTAAGAGTTTCTATGCAACGTCTTATCGGACCACAAATAATTCGCTTGTGATGTGGCTGTTAGTTACTGAAGAAGCGTTCCACCAAATTTACCCAAATAAATTAGAAAATAGCATTTCCTAAATTTATCCTGCCGCGAATTGAAACCATGACCTCCGATAACAAAGCAAGCATTCTCACCAACAAATTTATTTTGAGAAACCTTATATTTTATCGGACTTTAAATCATTCTTGTTAGAACATCGTAAATCGTATTACGTCATTTTTTAAAAACTTTTCTATTAAATAAAATAATTCGGCTCACATAGACCCAAAAATTCGTAATTTTTATTATAAAATTTCTCGAAACTCCTCTATCTATAAAAGTTTATATATATTCAATAGAGCATGATATTTCAATACAATTTAATTGTATAAACTGACTCGCATACATCATTGTCGGTATATATATAGCGAAATATGACGAACATATCAAATACCGCATTTAATTCACGACATAAAGCATTTTTTCTCATGAAAACCGATTTTGTCGTTCCTGAAAAAGCTTACGTCCATTCTTTCTACTACAAATGGAGCGATATATTCCAATTCCTAACTGCGAATAAATTTGCTAGTCCACTTGGAGATGCTATCGATTCAAGAAATAAAACACCAATATTTGTCTCTTTCCGTTTCTAATATCAGTGTAATAAGATACTTCTAAAAGTCTCAACTCTCTATTGATGCTTCTGAAAGCTTAATTGAGTTAAGGTAAAGCTCCAAAGCCATCAGGGAGCGAAGTAGACATTTCGCTAAAGGTAAAATGCAATTTCATGAAAAATTCTCATCTAGAGATTATCAGGTTCTGAGACATGGAATAGAATTTTTATTTTATGTATTAAAATTCCAACGGATGTGGTTTCTAATTTTTAATCTAATTTAGCCCTTTTATATCTTATGTTAGAACTCATGAAAAGATCTTCGGTTTAAAATTTTTTTACATTTTCACTAATTTCACATTCAGCAACTGCGAAGCGAACAAATTTAAGCTAGTTTCAAAATAGAAATAAATATGTCAATAAACAATATATTATAAAAAAAAAGTTAAAAGTGCCTGCGAACAAAGTACACACGTCAGAAGTGAAACTTATTTGGCAAACTAATTTTTAAGTCCTATTTATATTTATACAAATCTAAAACTTAGGATTTCTGAGACTGGTAAAAGGAAGATATATTTATCATTGTCATTAAAATATTAAAAGTGTCGAGAATTAACACAAATCATTTATTGAAATCTCAAATAACGAATTGGAAATAAAAATGCAACGTGTTTATGTCAATATTTTAAATTATTATTTTAATTTAGTTTTTGATTTTAAAATTTGTAAAAGAGAATTTATTAAATATTTAAATTTTATGAATAATAGTATAATAAATTAATAAATGACTTGTGGCAAATTGAAATGCCACATGTTATTTGTAAATATTAAAACTACCGAACCTTCAAACGAATAAGCATAAAATCGCTGCACATCTTCGTGACACTAATCCGTAAAAATTTTCCCATTCATGCACCTAAAGATTGGTCTACTTAAATATATAAAAAAAATTTTGATTTCACAGTAGTTTTGAATTACATATAACATATACCAGTTGTCATCTGTTCATTATAAAAATGATGAAAATGTTTTCTCAGCAATCTTTCATATATCTGCCAACATCTTAAAAATACCATCAATAATAAGTACTCTTATTAGATATGATCGTAAGAGTCATAGATAGTCCATGTTATGTTGTACAGCATTTGGTTTGTTACTATCATATTTGTTGAAGGCTTAAATAACACCATTATCCGATTCTTCAAAATTATATTGCACACCTTAGTCTTCTCGTACCACAAATAGAATAATTCTCATTCTCATGTCAAGTTGCAGCCATTAACGTCCCACTGCTTGGTACAGGCCTCCCCACTCCTAGGAGAGAGGGTTTTTAGAGCATAGACCCACCACACTGCTCCATTGCGGATTGTGCATTCCACAAGTGCACTATCAATTCCTTCACTCTCATACCTGATGTGGCGGGAATCGGACACGATCGGAGAGAGATCAGGCGCAGACCGACCGTCAACTTCCCAACTTCGGGCAAATATTGGGAATAACTTAATGAAAAATTCAATATTGATTTTTGAATTGGCCCGACCAGGGACTCGAACGCGGGACCTCATGTCTGTAGTCAAACATGCTGACCACTAGATCAATGAGGAAATTAGGCAGTTATTGGCAGGCATTCTCATGTACTATAATCGATTATCCTTCCTTGTAAAACTCCCCACTCAAAAATTACTACCTCCACCAATCACACACGACGTCAAAACAACTTTCAACGGAAGTTGTACTTAAACCTGAGATAACTTCCGCACATAGCACAACAATAGAATTTAGACTGTCAAGCACTTTATTGGCCGTAATTTGCCCGCGATTTTTAACGGAAGTACACGTCGCCTGCCCCGTCCTGCAGGGATGTTTTAGCGTCTTAATTGTTTATAAAAGTCTACCAAATGCTTTCATTTATGTTTCTTAATAGTTAAACTATACAATTTAATCATTTATTTGTAAAATTAAGCCTGGTGTAGCGTCATGTTGCGCTAAACTTTGAGATAGTGAAAAAAGTCCGTCTTGTATTTATAACTTTAAAACTTATATCAACATTTTTCATTATTATTCAGATAAAATTAGTTAAGTAAGCGACACACGCACCGTTAGTAACGATGACTTTGTAACAGATTTTTATAAACTATATTTGATGTTTTATTTTTTCAATTGAATGGTGTTACTTCTACGCATATTTTGTTACGACAGTTACTGAGAGGCAAAATAGATACTACACATTATGACTTAAAAAGAAAGACATGCTTATATTTTTGATTGCAGGAGTCGAGACAGGGTTATCCTATCATGTCAACCGGTAGTTGGCCGGGGCAGTCTAAAGGATAACCGTACGTAAATAATTACAATAATGTTAGCATAATATAAAATTAATCTAACTGACATAATAATAGTAATATTTCGATTTTTCAATGTAGGTATAATTAACTGTCATCATAGACTTTGATATAAATATTACAGAAAATATCACTTACTTGTCGCACTGACTTCGGGTCCAAGCGATTCGAAGGCTTTCCCAAAACTTAGTTTCAGAAGTCGATCGGAATCTAAAAAGAAATAATTGAGTAAAATCGTTGTAAATTTATTAATTCAATTTTAGTTCTTATGCTCTACAGCGCCATCTTACAATTCAATGCTAATTTATTTAAGGGAAACTCACCAAAAATAGTAAGAGCTACAAGATTGTAATAGTTTGACACTGAAATTCTAGATGGCGTTATTATCAGATATATGAATTAATTTCTCTATATTAAAATCTAAATCTTGTATGAAATGAAGAAATATATATTTTTAAAATGAAGTTTTCTTACTATAAGATCATAATTGTATACATAAAGGACAATTACTTAATGTTTATTATTTTGAGCCTTAAGTTATGCGTTATAATGAATCTAGATGGCGCTGTTACGAGACTTTAAACAATGTTCTATTTCATCCGACTTTGCTATGTATTAAAAGATATTATCTATGTTAATTGTATAACAAATGTATCTGTCTGTCTATTACGATGTCATACCTAAACTGCGTAACTAAATTACATGAATTATAATATATACACTACAACTACACAGGTTCCTTTTTGTTGCGTGCATATGGAAAAGGAGACCATGATTTATATTGCGGTCCATAAGCCTCCAAGTTACTGATATATTCTCTAGTTCTTAATATTTAGTAGTATAAGTGTCATCGCTCACCGAGGTAATATATGACTAGTTTATAAATAGCCACATTGAAGAGTCATTCTTTAATAAAATAAATAAAACGCAGGCAGACCCGCGGTATAATGTACAGGCATTACTACCACAGTTAATATGTGTAGTTATAAGCTATTAGAGTACTTTAAGCCGTCTGGAAGTTCGCCAAAGCTATTCATACTGAGTTGGGTGCTTTCGCAGTATATTATACAAGGACTCAAAGATGTTATAAAACTTATCCTACAAGTTTGGCAATTTGAATGGTATTGTTCACAAAATCCTGATGAACTGATTGAATTAAAAACTTCTTTGGAAGCAGTATTGAATGAGACAGCTGAAACGCTCGGCTATGTAACGATTTTTCGGGTAAAATCGGTTTAAGTCGGCTAAAGGAGCCAGAGAAAGTTATATGAACACGACACTATAAATAATTATTTAATATAACATTGCTGACAATTGTTATTGTTGTCTTGTTTTAATGAAGTTGCAACTTCTGTCGCGGTATTTTTATGTTATTTCTAATTCACAGAGGTCTATTACCAGGGTACCATGGAAAAAGATCTCGAGGCCGTTTCTCAACACGATGGGCTGACCAATTGAGCCAGATCAAACAAACTACCTTTTATAACCTAGCAAAGATGGCCACCAACAGAAGCGGGTGGAAAGCGTGGATCTGTTCGCGATTGGGATCTTACCAGGACCACGATCTTCAGTCATGAAGAAGCGATTGGAGAAAGAGAGATTAGTAGGGTAACTAAATTAAATAACCTTGAATACTACATCTATCATATAATTCGTTAAAACGATTGTGTTAGCAACACCAGACATCCGGTTCTGGCCTGAATTGATTGCATGATTTGCTTTGAAATTGGGCATCACAAAGATGAGTTGAATACTGAAGCTCTAAATATCCTACTGACTGCGCCATGTTAAGTTTGTATTAAATTTAATATTTTTAAATTACCGTACTTAATATCTCTCGGTTAGGGTTCAACAAATGTCTTATTCTAGTTGACCACAGATTACATATAGCTATAATGGTTACAATAGATATGGCTACCACAGATACCATAATATATAACAAGGGCGTTATGTCAGTTTACGTCTTAGCAACGATTGCAGTGGCATCGCATCCGTTTTTGGCGAGTAAATGACTATCAAGCCAAGTCAAATGTCCTATATTTGTATAATCGTTATAATATTTCTCTAAGAAATTGACATAAAATATAATAGTTTACCAGCTGCAGTTGAGTCGGGCGGTGGTTGAAAGTGGTAGGTGGCAGCGAATCCTTGACCAGGTGAAGCGGAATTGGCAGTGAACTGTAATAGTAGGGATGGCCCAGTTGATAGCACCTCATAGCCTGTCGATGATGAAATAAGAGAACATTACACAAAATCTCTTTTTTTTCTTTTATAATTTGTCTAAGAATGAGCTTGTGGGAGACTTCTACTATTTTTCTTTGGTACTATGCTGGGTGGATAGCAAACAGCTAGATTCTCTTTTATTATAGTTATGTGAATTACACGTTATAAAAACTTTATACATTATAGAAAGTTTTTAATGATAAACACACTTAAAATTACTTATTATGGTTAATAAAAGAGTAATATAAACAACGGTGTAAGATACACTAAGGACAGTGAAATATCCTATCTAGGTCCCTAACCCAGACCCGTATCATAATTGCTTGCGGTTCACCTAGGTCTTGATTACCGTGTCTCAATATCTAATTCTAGCCTTTGCTATCGAACAATGTATTTATTTAGTAACGAACATACTAGGGTGTGAAATGATTTATTTTACCCCTCGTTACATAAATTCAATTCAATAAATGACTATCATGATCATCGTTTGAACATTGAGATAATAGTTTATAAAATAATATGAAAATGTGTTGTAGTAACATAGAGTGATGTAAACGGTAAATATATATGTCGGAGAATAAGGGAGAAAAGGAGAAGAAGCATAAAGCACAGAAGCGTAGGGTTCTCCGCTGACATCGTCATTAATGGCATCCATAATTTCCATACTGTGGGCGATTGTAGGTAATGTTGGTGCAATCAAATACTTTATTAATTAACTCAGATTATAATGTTCAATCACTTAATGTTCCCGATCTCAATTTACACAAAGTCAATAACAATAATAGGAACGCGATAGTTTCAAAAGTCAACCGCACCGGCGGGCCGCCACCCGAGAACTACCGAGAGACTTGACTGCCACTTATTGACTCTGCCCCACGCCGATAGACAGATGGCGCCAGCATTCAACAGACTATTGTACTCCGACAAATACATATAAACAATATATGTGGTGTCAGTTTATATTGTTAAAATTTTCGTGTTCATAAATTTCACGTCTACAAATCAAAAACAAAACTTGTGATATTAAAAAGGATCTTGTACAATTTTTGAAGATCATACTTCTTTATATCGAATCAACAGCCTAATAAATAAGTTTCAAGATTCTATCTTATAAAATGACTATACTTCTATCTCTTACAGCTCTCTTTTCGCTTTATTTAGTAGCCTATTTCCTTTTTCAGGCTCAAGATCAGTGTTTCCCAAATTAGGTGGGCCATGTCGCATATTAATATTTCAAAAATTTTGAAGCACCCCATACATCATTTTAAACCATAAAAAGTTTATTTGTTCGTTTAAGATGAATCGCTGACGAAGTTTATGGATTAAAGTAGTATATTTTTGAATTGCCGCCTCTTTACTAACAAATTGCCACCCTGTAGGGCGTGGGCCCCACGTTGGGAAACACTGCTCTTAAATATCCGTGTATCAAATTTTAATAAAATCATTTCAGTAGGACACCGCAACAAACAGACAGACAGAGTTATTTTCGCATTTATAATATTAGTAAGGATTTATATAGGGAAACTGTAAATTAATAGCAGGAATTGGAAAAGAACTAAACCCTCCAATATGTTCCGAACTTAGAGAAATTATTTGCCATAATACATATATCGGAGAAATTTGCACAAAAAGAAACAATGGTAACTTAATTATACACAAAATATAATTTAAATCATATTACAGAGTTGACTTAAACCTAAAACCACTTATGCGATGTATAAGTCAACAGAAAATTTCCATTTTAAATATTGTTTTACTAAGGATAACGTTACTTAATTACAAAGTTAACAATCCATTTGATTACTAAGTTTCTTAAGAGGGCACTTTATCTCACGTAATAAATGCTTAATGAAAGCAAAGTTATTTGAATACAACGTCTTTGAAATCGGATGTCAAACTGAAGACCGAATTTTAATTCGACGCGATTGGAGAAAATTAAGTTAGGGTTGATTCTCGATTTTAAATTACCATAAATATAATTGAATGCTTTGCTTCTGTATAAATATTTCAAATGAATACTATCATTACTTACTTTAAATAAGTAATCTTTATTTTTATTAATGATCTATCCATTACTATTTATGTTCAAAATAACTCAAAACCAAAATATTCTTATACAAGTAAAAAAGGTAAGGTAAGCAGCAGCCCATTAACGTCTCAATGCTGGGCACAGGCCTCTTCACTCATAGGAGAGAGGGTTTTTAAAGCATAGACCCACTACGCTGCTCCAGTGCGGATTGACAGGCATAGTACACAAGTGCACTCTCTTCCTTCACTCTCATAGTTCGATGTGACGGGAATCCGACACGACCGGAGAGATCAGGCTTATTCAAGTAGCCTTACCAAACTTTGATTCGTTGAAAGTTTACACTTTGGTAACAAATCTACAGCCAGATAGTTTAAAAATGAAATTTTGCCTATAAGTTATTTTAATGTGAGTATGGAGTACGTCTAAAAGAAACATAATCATTGTGAAATTGTGAATACTTAACAGAGCGACATAATCGTAAGCGATTAAGCTTTTTAAAATAAGATTTAAAAAAAAGTTATTTTAATAATAATCTAATGAAACTGGAAATACTAAAGAAAGTTTACAAATACGGAGCTTTGATATGCTCGATTTCACCAACATTCCTGAAGCTTTATGAGTCCGCTAAATACTTTTAGGAGCCAGTTAAGTGGATTGTTATTGTAGGTAAGGGGTCCGCTAACTACGTGATAATTTAGGGAATGTTGAATAAATTGGGCATTGGTTTCGTATTTATATACAAAGGTATTCTGCAACATTCAGAAGAAAACAAACGTAAGACTGTTATTTGAGACACGAGTGTACTCCAGTCTAGAAATTGTACCACCATAATATCCCTCAATCAAAAAATCTATTATTTGGACCAATGGTTAGCTTTTTACTAACTTAGTAAGGGTTCAATATATTTACCACTACTTGTATAATCTTCGCACACACGACCATATGATGTAGCGTCTATAGAGACATTTCAATTTCCTGTTATCGTTTACTATTAATATAAATCTATCTTATCCAATACTAACGCACTACATTGTAGCATTACAAAAATACAAGAAACAGTGTATATATACTAAGGAAAACCCATATGATCCGTCGAAATTTGAGATAGAAACTTAAAACTGTATATTATTCAGTTGATATTTTTTTATAGAGAAAGGACAGATAAATAATTATTTTAAATTGAAAGTTGGTCGAGGATGAAATAATTAATATGCTTCAAATGGAAGCACAAGTTAAAGTGGATGGATCTAATCATTTTTTTAAATCGCATTCGTAAACATTAGTATTCAAAGTCAAGTAATCTCCGGCAATACAATTAGATGTGTAAATGTTAATTATTTTCATATACTTCAATATAATAACGGAAATATCTGGAAATATTAATATCTCTTTCAATTTCCGGTAATATTAATATATCATAAATTGCTTCCTGCCACAAGTTTACTCATCGAAATGGATTGACCGTGGTTATTGTAAGGGCATGCAAACATTGTATTATAAAAAAAAACTGTATTATTGCACTATCCTTATGAACATGGCATATGTTACATGGATTTTTGGTATATTAAACAAATTAGAAAATAAAATTTCCTAAGTTTGCTTGTCGGGAATCCAGCCCAGGATCCTTGCAGAGCGACAACTTGCACCATTTTACGTATTCAAAACCATAAATGCTAAAAAACTGCAAGGCTGTTGCAGTGAGTGCTGTGATAATTCAAACGTAACAAGGTATTCATCAAGACAGCGGTCGGAAGTTTTAATTTAATTACATTATTAAGTTAATACCTAAAGTGGCGTCTTTTCAAACTTATTTTAATTATCTTTATTAATTATTCATGCAATTAAGCGCTCCATGGGTCATTTAGGAATGTCATTGAGGCACAATGTTTTTATAAATGTTTGAAAATTCTTTTATATGATAAATAGCTGAACCCGAGCTAATTGCCGATCTCAAGGAAATTTAGAGAAATCCGTTAATCGAGCCATCTATTCTAATTGTCAATTAGAACTACTCGTATTATTAATCTACTTGGACACTTACAAAAACTTGCATCAAAATTGTTCGAGCTGTCTAGCTGGAATTCCGACACATACGCACGTACAGAAGAATTAAAAATGATATAGATAACCGAATGTAAATATCATTTTCATTTTCTTAATTGTAGCTCATATATGCAAATTACAAAGAATGAGAGAAAATATAAAAAATCCAGGCTTTGTAACATTTTTATTTTGTTTTATTTGAAATTGTTTAGGAACAAATTTTAATAACAATTGGTATTTCGTAAAACGTACGTTCAACAATTCTAGGCACGCCAATGTCACCAACCCTAATGAAAAACAAATTTTCGCTGACACTGAATTAACATTCAAGAACGGAATGCGACCCTTAGTATTGATCGGGCACTTACAATAAAGGAGTGCTTTTTGCCTAGTCCACACTCTTGCCTGGTTGACAATAAAATCGCAATTCACAGGTGAGTTTTTTGCGAAAACTATTTAAAGTCGCCCCACACTGCCAGTAAATATAAGACAAGCAAAATCCCTAAATAAATATAAATGTAACGGAATATAACCTATCACAAGTCGCATTTTAAGAAATAATAGTGTTAAACATATATATTTTATACTTAATGTGTTAGGTATATATATATATACATACCTAACACATTAAGTATATAATTATGAGTGTGGAAAAGAAAAAAAATATATATCGCTGTAATATGCCTACTTAAAAAAAGATATTTAGATTTGATTTTATTTGATATATATATATATATATATACTTTTGCACAATCTTTTTTCCTTAAGGTGCTCCAGAGCTCCTGGCTTCGATTACCGGCCGGGGAAATTTAGGACATTATATTTTCTAATTTCTCAGAGTCGGCCCTGGTGTAAGGTTTCAGTCGTGGCTAGTTACCACCCTACTTTTTTATCGCAGAGGAAATCTTAAATAAGATACCTGATAACCTGGGTGGGGCTATGTGGGGTTGTACCCCATAAACCCCTTTCGGCTATCTAGCTCTGCATATGTAACATAGCTTCGGGTTCTCTTACAAAAGAGATTTCAGAGACTTAGAGGAAAGGGTAAAGGATAGTATGTTAGGGATTTAATTGTCATTTAAATATTTAAAATGTCCTTAATTGATACAAATAATTTGCTGAAATATCATATGACGAATTGTAAATAAAATTGCCACTTGTTTTTTCCCAATATTAAAAATTATTAATTAAATTTTGTTTTTGAATTTAAAATTTAGAATTTATGAAAGATTTTATTGTATGTTTTATGAAAAAATAGGATATTAAATTATTAAATGACGAGTAGCAAATTAAAATGCCACATGTCATTTGTAAATATTAAAACTACTTAACCTTCAAACGAATTACCATAAAAACCCATCGTTTGAAATTTTATCCTCATGCGCCTAAAGAAATTTCACTTCAAAAACATCTCGAGTCTTAGAAATCCTTTAATTCAATAAAATAACACAAAGGCACATAGTGCTTAAATTTAAATTGAGCTTGAAATTATCTTGAGCATTGATTCCTGTCGCTTGTTTTTGTGGCGCGAGTGTAGAGCGAGCATTCAAATATATTGCTACGGAATATCTCATTTCATATGTATGAAGTAAATGGCAACCTGCAGAACGTAATATTAACTTTGTTCGTGACTTTGGCCCGTGTGATTGACATGAGCAGAAATTTCTTTTTGGAATCCTATTAGACTTTTTATATTATACTAAGTGTTCACCTCGCTGGCATCCGCGGGTTTTATTACATGAGAACATTCTTAATCCTGTGAGAATGGGAATAGTTCAATTCTTAGTGAGGATCTACATCAGGAATGGAGTATTAATAAGAAATTTCAAGCCAATCGCGCGATTGATTTTTCAGTGAGTGATCCTACCTCATATATATATCTGATCCTGTGGGAATGTGTAAATCCACATTGTTTTCCGCTTACACTATATCGATGCCGTAGAAACGTTACATAATCCCATTGTTATTGAGCGTCTACGTTACGAATGGAAAATGTATGACGAACTATTATATGAGGAAAGGAAGGTCAATCAGATACATTTTTTTTATTGCGGACATGTTGGCGCTAGACTGTGATCACCTGATGGTAAGTGACGATACAGTCTAAGATAGAAGCGCGCTAATCTGGTAAAAGGAAATTTACCTCTTATGGTTTCTACACATATCGTACTAAAACACAAATCTCTTTGCTTGGCGGTACGTCTTTGCTGGTACGGTAGTAACTGGAGGTGTGCGGATATTCGATTCAATTCGATATTGGTTTCGAATAATTCGAAAAATTTCGAGTGATTCCAAAAATTTAGAATAAAACGCGAATTAATGAAATACCTCTGGATTTTCAATTGCTTCTATTAGAATCGTGTATCGAAATATTCGAAAAAATATTTAGGAATACCTTGTACTTCGAATGAAAGTAAAATATTATATTTCTCTGCTGGCGATATTGTATCTGATAAACAAACTTCATCATCACCCGATTCAGTATCGTATTTATTATTTTTAAACAAAAATTTGAAGCAAAATTTCAAATGTGTTTTTTAGAATACTGTAATTGTTACGATATAATTCCTGTTATTTCATTCTCTTTAAAATACAAAAAACTATAATGATTGTTTTATTTGTATAAATATATTTCATGAATTGAATAAAATGTATATAGACTTTTAAATAATATATAACATCGAATAATTCGTATTTTTCGAATTACTTGGGAACTTTCGGATTTCATAATTATTCGATTCGGAACAAATAATTCGTAAGTTCGAATTATTCGCTAGACGTCCAGATTTAGACAAATTATAAATTGTAATTTCCTAAACTCGCCTTACGGGGATCGAATCCGGGATATCTGCTAGAAAAGCGGGCACCACTGCGCCAGCGAGGTCGTCAACGAATAGTTTTGTGGATCGATTAATGAGTGAATGAGTGAGAGTTCTGTCGTTATTTGAAACGATGTATAATCCTTGTAACATATAAATAGTTTTATAATTGATAAGCAATTTGATCTGATAATCAATTGACACATAACCAGACGTTTACTAAATAGGTAAATACGATATATTCAATAAAAAATTTGCTGTTATTTCATATTGTTTAGGTTTATATATTTTTTTAGTTTAATAAACTGGTGAACATATTTCAACAATAGGAAAAAGAGCTTTTTATCCAGCTTATTCATAATTATAGTGCTATAATTTTTAGTGCTAAGGTAAACGAGGAGATTTGCTTTGAAGATTTTAATGTAATGAATAAAAAGAGTACAAACGGGCATTTTATTCAAAACAGTTCTGTTGAACTTCGAAAGAATTCGATTAATCCAGACAAATACAAATTTGATGCCGCATTATTCATTCAGTAGCGGACTGCGACTTAGAAGTGACGGCTATACGAATAGAACCACGCTAGAATACTCCATTTCCCGGCATCGATCGTGTAGTTACAATGAAATCGAGGTTTCAAAGAGTATTGGTATAGAATAATTTATTCCATACGTGTAAAAGGAAATACAGATTGTACATAAAATTGGACGCCGTTGAATAAGAAAATGAGTTATCAAAATCGTGAGGAACTATCCTTGTTGTATCTACTTATTGTTGTCTTTCATTAGTCATTTACTCTCTTTCACCTGCCGTATTAAGTTAAAACATTTACTCTTTTTTTTAACTGCCTCATTGATGTAGTGGTTAGCATGTTCGACTACAGACATGAGGTCCTGGGTTCGAATCTCGGGTCAGGTCAATTCAAAAATAAATATTGAGTTTTCTATTAAGGTTTTTTCAATATTTGCCGGAAGCTGTGAAAGTGTGATCCACTCCCGTGCCTCGGACAGCACGTTAAGCCGTCGGTCCTGCGGCTGATCTCTCTCCGATCGTTTCGGATTTCCACCACATCGGTCAATGAGAGTGAAGGAATATAGAGTGCACTTGTGTACTATGCCTGCCAATCCGCAGTGTAGCAGCGTGGTGGGTCTATGGTCGAAAAACCCTCGCTCCTCGGAGTGAGGAGGTATGTGCCCAGCAGTGGGACGCTAAATGGCTGCTACTTACTTTTACTTTTTACTAACAACTAAGTAACAATTAGTGCAACTATGTTTTATGTTAAAATTACAATGAGAAATAATAATAAGTTGATTTATTTTAATATTTTTTAACGAATTTAACACGGTACTAAAGTGTGTACTTTGCCTGCCAATCCGGAGTGGAGCAGAGTGGTGGGTCTATGCTTTAAAAACCCTCTCTCTCCTATGAGTGAGGATTCCTGAGCCCAGCTGTGGGACGTTAATGAGCTGCTACTCGACTACTTACTCTTTTTTAAAATCCTATATAAGCAACTGATATGACTCCTTGTATACAAATATATATTAGACAACCAAAAATGATCGTGCGGTTTCCATTTATTGTTTACTTATACGAAGTGTATATCGCGAGTAAGATAAAGTAGTGGAATAATTTTTGTACATTTAAAAGCTGATATTAAGATGTCCCTAGAAATGTGTAACATAAGGTTGTTTAATACTGTAAAAATTTTGATAAAGTATGGCCGGGTCAAATGCAATAATTCGGGCTTGTTTATTTAATGATTTTTTACAGTTTTGATTAAAGTAGTACTAACATGATGGAGCGTAAATAATGCTAATAAAAAATATAAAAATATAAAGTAAATCTTGGCGCAAGGGAGTCAAAATTTTAGGGATAAACCGCGTGATTAAATTTTTGGACGAAATTTTTTGTTTTTATTTTTTTGTGATACAGCACACAAAAATACATACAACCCTAAATCTTGACCTTTCTATCACCAACCCCTTTTTTATGTAGTATTAGTAGCGATAATAGTAATTATATGGGAAAACAACGTTTGCTGGGTCAGCTAGTATATATAAGAGATATCCAGGTATCTATTAAGAAATCACGATATCTCTGGAATCATAAGGCGTAGAGACTTGAAATTGGTAGGAATATTTCTTTTGCCGAGTAGAGGTCAGCTAAGAACGGATGTTACGAAATTCCACCTGCAAGGAGGTTTGCGGGGGTGTTAATTAAAAAAAAAAACTCAAATTTTCACATTAAAAAAAACTTCTCATTCATAAATTATATCTTTTATAGTATGTAAAAGTCAGCAGAAGTTCTTTTTTTCCATTATGGAACCCATCAAAAGTAAATTTCAGGACAATCCACCCTCAAAAGTCAGTGCGGGTATGTTTCTTATTTGTAAAACAATTTGCCTAAATTAATGAAAATGGTACTAAAAAAACATTGCACGCAGACGAAGTCGCGAATTCAGCTAGTAAATTTATAAGTAAATTTGTTACATTTATTTATGTTGAACCTACACCATCTATCCCATTACATTTAAGCAATGTCTCTAAACCAAAATTTGCTTGGTACAAATTGTTGTGTAACGATATGCCCATATTTTTGTTCATTTTATTTCTCTATTACCTTACCTATGTCCATTCAATTACTATTTGTAGTTTATAACATTCTCTGGGGGTTTTTATAAATCATCATAAATTATGTTTGTTTGTTTTAATTGTAAAAGTTTATCATACAGATGTGGTTGTAAATAACGTATGTCGTAAATAAAAAACATGACACGACATAAGTGAAAAGTTACATGGAACGACAAATATGGTTTTGTCTAAAAAGAAAGTGTTTTATAGATGAAATGTGGCCCGCCAAAATATTCTCATAAACTTTGTGGAGCTCTAAAATATTCTCATAACTTTTGTGGCCCTTCTATAAGAAAAGATTGCTAATCTGTGACGTAGATATGACAGCCGAATTTACTCGAATGAACGTGATGGCTTAGTTTCATTCTGTGTCTACAAAATAAATTTGCTTAACGCGTCTAAACAAGTTCTCACTTTAATAATATGTATTCGAAAATCTACAACAGTTAGGACGGAAGGTTAGATTTTATTGCATAACTCCATTGAACAGAGAAATATGACTCGTATGACCATGAGAGATTCAGTAGATGTATCGTAATGTCTGTGTCAATTTGTTGCCAGGTTAGTTCCAGTTCACTAAGCATGTTTATTACCTACGGTGCGGCTTAGTATATAGATTGCAAAGGTTTTTACTATGTAGGGACTAATTATTTATTGATTCCACAATAATGTAACTGAAACCAACTAACTCGTTTATAAAAATATACTTTCGCGAATATGTTTGGTTGGAAAGGTTGCTTTTTTATTGCATTCGGATTCTTTTTTACTTTTGTGACGAATACGTCCTTATATGAAAAAAAATTATATATATAGAATTTATATACAGACATATATACAAAAAATAATTAAATTCATTATATGTATTCAAAAATAAGATTTATATACATCCTTTTTTAGTTAATGATATACAGGTGATACTGGCGACCTACATATGCCTTGTTATTTTGCAAAAAAAAAAAATGGAAAACGAGATGGCTATGGGGATTTGCGCGGGAAGACGGGAGATGACGTACAGTTTTTTCTTCTGCTAGTTTTTTTTAAAATATTATTTTATCTTTTAAAAGAGAGTTTCGTGTAAATTAATAATGTGGCGAGGTGCTCGAGTACATAGAGGGACTGGAGTAAGATGTTATAGCATTAAAATATATAATATATTTAAATATACATGGAATGTGTGTCACACGTATATTCGAGTATATATTGTTATCGTAATTTAAGTTATTTTCAATATTATCATTATTGGTTTTATATAATATTTAACTATTGAATTAGATGTCTTTTAATTAATATATAGCATTATTATTTTTATACTATATACACATATACTGTAGTGGTATATGGATATATATAAATATGTACATTATTGAAGTATATATTTTTTATTTCCAACGAGCGTGCTTCGGCATGCCTGCAGTTGGTGTTGCGATCCTACCTTTCACTAGGAGAGGTTGGCTTTCGACTCCAGCTCATGGTGCCTTGAATAATACTTTATGGAGGCAACTCAGTTTCCAGGCCTATAACCATTGTGCTACAGTGAGCCTCGCTCCGCCTTGACGGCAGACAACCAAAGTTACTCTAGTTGATATGGGTGATACGGGTTGTGTTTCAGGCATGTTGTAATCTTGGCTATGGCAGTGAGCCTCGCATAACTTTAGACGCCTAGAAATCTAGAGTAGTACTAGTACATTGTGGTTTCTGAAATGTTACTTATTGATGATCCGGCGCTATAAGTGCCGTCATTGTTAATCGGTAGTGCTAGAGCCATAACCGAAAGTTGCTAGGCTTTGCGTTAGCTTCTACGTAGCAGTGATGGACAAATGAACACTAATGTTGTGGTCCTGCTCACATGTGAAGTGTTCGCCTGTTAGGGACAATCTTTAAGCTTATTATTAAATATAATAAAATGACATTGTAGCATGTCATAGATGTAGGGCCGCTGGTCGGGTCTTTATTATCAAGGCTGCGGATTAGCTTAAAAAAATTTTTTAGTATCAAAGTAAAATAAATTGTTTTAGAAATACCTGTAAGCTCATTACAGAGCATGGCGATTGCTGGGGAGTTTGCGTCTCTGCCATCGAACACTTTGATGATGTCCGCACGGCGCAGGCAACTGCAAATAAGGTAAAGATTAACTTCGTTAAGCTCGGACGGGCTTACGTACTAATGGAAAGCTGTCTCTGAATTTGCATCCTAATCCTATGTAATGCCATTTCAAGGCATTACTTTGTGATTGCGTTCCTACGTTATTTTATAAAATGACAATCCGTTTGGTTCTATAAAAAAATGATACTATGCTTTAACCAGTGACGTTTACATGAAGAGATCATGTCAATTTTATATTTATGTTTGATAGTTTAAATTATTACTGCTAAAAATGCCCACATTTACACTAAAAAAGGTATCTTCGTATCTCAAAAATTAAATTTTAAAGGTGTTAATCTTTTATTCTTTAATCTTTACCAGGTTAATGGTTGTCAATCTTATGTAATGATACATGGTGACAGAGTCTTAGATAAACAGCGTGTTAATAGGGTAAAAGATACCTCTTAAAAAATTCTCCAGAGCACCATCCGTAACGCAAATTTTTGCTTTGCGACACGTCTTTATTTGCCGGCACTTCCTGATACCAGTCCATACTTAGACAAGCTTTCTCAAATTGACTCTGCCGGAAATCAAACCTAGGACAACTACTAAATGCACTTTACTTACACCGTTACCAAGGTCGTATATTTCAAACCGATGTTTAATATCATGGTTTTGACTATGTTAAATTTTTTTTATTTCGTTTGCACGGAAACAATTACTTTTCGCATTTCTTTATCATAGTTTACTCAAGATATTCTAATTGTATGCAAAACTTATTGTCGCTTCATTTTGAGATTCGCGATACACTTTCCGAAATAACGTAATATAGCTGTGTATAAGTAAAAAGCTGTTGTTTAAGCATCATAAGTTCCATTTTATTGGTTAGGATGCAGTGAAGTTACAATGTAGAGAAGTTGCAGTTACATACGTCGAACATGTAACTTGTTAATTAAACTCACCTCACTTGGGACATGTTAGATGGAATGATTTGATCATGTATGAACAACACAACTGGCAATACAAATTCAATTAGAAAGCAACCCTTTGGATGTATACCTACTTGTAAACTATGTGGCACATTACATTTCAATATTGAATATAACTTGTTTCAATTAAAATATATACACCTAAAGGCAGATCAAATATTTTAACACAGTGTACTCGTACTATTTATAGATACCTGATCTGTCTCCGGTCGTGTCTGATTCCCGCCACATCGGACTATGAGAGTGAAGGAATAGAGAGTGCACTTGTATACTATGCCTGCCCATGCGCAGTGGAGCAGCGTGGTGGGTCTATGCTCTAGAAACCTAGAGGAGGCCTGTGCCCAGCAGTGGGACGTTAATGGGCTACTACTTTACCTTACCTTTACCTTTTACCTTTTTTTACCTTTTTTATAGAAATATGAAAAGTTATAAGGCTTTGATGCTGAAATTTATGAACATAGTAAATATGAAACGCACGTAATTTCAGATCACTTACCATTTGTCTATTGCAATACATCATCATATATACTATCATCATCTAGCATTAACTTCTTAAACACATAACATGAAACGAAACCTTTAAATCCGTTACGTAAATTTTCAGTTAACGACTGAACATTGACAAAACTTTTTGCAGCTCTAAAGTTTACAGAATGTTGAGAGTTGCACATGCATACATACACATTACTTGCTTAAAACAAAAAAATAGTAATAAAATCTTAAGAAATTACATTTAATAACTAGGTTTTATTATGAAAGACGTGAAAATTTTAACGTGGATACTAAAATTCAGTAAGTTTGAATGGAACATGTGCGGTCGATGCGGCACTGTCGTGGTTGCGGTTAGGACTATCTGGTTGTTCCGCTTTAACCATATTATAATTTGAAATTTCCTATCAAAATGATACCTTATTCGAAGAGGGACTTGAATGTGTACTCTATAACATGAAATATTAATGAAATTAAATACAATTTGAAAGTTATCATATGTTTTATACATATTATTGTATGATTAACGATCTCATTAACACAGTTGTGTGAGTAATCGTTTTGTTAGCAAAGTTTCTGGGTTTAATTCTTGGCAAATTTAGGACTGTTTTAATTTATGTGAACTAGTTAAACACCCCACAAGCAAAGTCGTGCGAAGCAAAAGAATTTGCGTTCCTCAACGATAACGTGTAGAAACCATAACAGGTAAATTACCTCTTACCGGATTATTGCGCTTATTAACTTCGATTGTATCCTCACTTATCATCAGGTGAAATAATAGTGAAACGCGAAACTGTCAGCAATAAAAAAGATACCTCATTTTAATTCTCAAAGTTATCAAATCAGTTTTTATCAGTGAAAACTTTATATATCACTTTATTTATTAGATTTTAAAATTTTACTACTTTATTAAAACTTACGTTTGTGGATATTGAACAAGGCTGAAGGGAAACGCCCATTCAAGTAAACTTGTCTCTCATCAACTAAGGAGCCGATAATCATCGTCATTTGGTCATATTTTAGTTCATTTTTTTGATATAACATTACCGATAATATACATTCACATATTATATGTCAACAAATAAAAAAAACTTTTTATAAAACAAAAAATTGTTATATTTCCTAGTGTTATTATTAACCTCGCCTTAACGAAATTCTGCCATATAGTCTTTTTAAGTACTAAATTATTTATCTATTTACAACTAGGATTTATTTGTCTATCCTAAACTCAAGTCACCAATATTATAAATTAACTTAAAACATTTTGCAGGAAGTTTTGCAGATACCTACAGTTGAAAGCTGTGTTAGAACAGTCCTGTGCATAAAGTTTCAGAAACCTCGAATGGGGTAACTAAAACTTGTGTTGTCTAACTAAATTATTATTTCTCTAGTATAAAATTCGATATTACTGTTACTGATGACGGCTTTTGCTTACGATATTCGCCTACAACACGAATTGTCAAGATAATGGTTACTATTAAACAGGTAAAACAAATATAATAAAAACATGTATTAACTTTACTTATTTTATAGAAATAAACCTTTAAGCTTCTTACTTGACATTTCCATAGAGATTACGAATAATTTCTCGCCAAATAAATTTAATTATTACATATTAAAAAAAACTTAATAATTAATGTCAACTACTACTAATTAACAAAAATATATTTCAACTTGAGTATGAATTGAAAAAGTATTTTACTAACGATTGCAAATTAGATTGCGATTGCGATTTTGTCACAATTTAGTCCTTTCTTTAACACACACACCTGTGACGGCCGTGTACTATCGTTGAACCGAGCGTCAGCTGATTGTGTTTCATTGTTGGTTTTTTTTTAATGTATTTTTTATGAAACTTTCGTTTTACTTACCTATACTAACATTATGGAGCGTAAATAAAGCTATTAAAACGTTTTAACTGTATGGTTTTTACATACAATATCGTTTTTTTTCCGACCCATCTGTCTTCGTCTTCAGGAACGGGCTCCTAACAGTTTATATATAGGGAGAGAGTGAACTAATAATAATAAAAATAATTTAAAAGGCTTGAAAAATAAGATTCGATAAATTTGTCTTTTTGTGTGTGAATTTTGGGACTATTGCTAGTGAAGCGAACCCGCAAATTGTTCTCTCTTCTGTTGACAATAATAAGTTATAACTGTTACAACAACTAATTATCATCTTTGTGCACTAAATTATTATTGTTCCGAGCAATATATATGTCACGGTACAACCTCAATGAGAATACATTGCAATGTAAATTCAATTATAATGTGATGCGTGCATTATGCATTTAATTAATCAAACATACCCTGTATTCATTAATGGAGTTGAGTATTTGGGAACAACGTTCTGTTAATTTTGAGAACACGCTTTAATATGATAAATGTTTATAACGAACCAGGTGTAATTAAGTTCAATGGTCTAAAACGGTCCCTCTACTATCTCTATTCAATAGGAGTGAAACAATGACAAATGATGAAAAAACTTTAGAAAGCTTCCGTTGTATTCGCTTCATAAAGGGTTATAACTACATAGCTGAATAGTTCCTCTTTAAGAAACCGCCATAGCATATATTAATCTTTTAAGGTGGACTCCATATATCCATGTTTTTGTAGTATTGTATGTTCTCTCTCTATATTACGTGATGCAAAATAGGTTTCGAGGGTTAGCTTTTCATGTATATAAACAATAAAAGAGGTTAATAAAACTAGGAAGGTTTCTAAAAATACATTTTTCCGCATCTTTAAATAGTACATAAGCATCAGCTTTTGTAAGTTTTTTCAAGTAGCATTTGTATAAAAGTAGTAGCTCAATATCAAATTCAATATTCATACTTTGTAATAAATAAAACGACACTGACAAATAGAATTTTCAACGCACCTTATATCCCCTTTCTGTAGGGAGACCTCTTCAAAAACTACCTTCACACGGTCCTTCGGCCTGCAAATAATAAGTACTTGTATTATATTTCACTTTTACGATACGAGCATAGAAAAATTTCTTCAAATAAATCTGTTGAAAGTTAGCTTCTAAATGGATAGACAATAAAAGTCCACGTTTCTCTCTATATATAAAATAAAGTTTTTATTAAAACAACTTCCTACTTAACACATCAGACGGATTATTTTAAATAATCAAATTTTCATAGTTTTTTCTTTTTACCAGGTGCGATCAGATGCTTTAATAAAAATCAGGGGCATGTGACGCATTTCAAGATGCCTCATAAAAAGGTATACGTCCTAAACTCTAGAAATTTTTCAAGTCAGGTGACGAGACACGGCCACTGAAATTGCCACTGTATGTTAGTATCCAGTCAGATTCTTCTTCAGACTAGCTATTACATTTAAAAGCAGCATGTAGTATCTGGGTATACCTAAGCTAAATTACTGTAGTCTGTAGTGCAATCTCCAACTTTGAGTATCATTTTGTGACTCAAAATACTATCATCACTACAAAAAGTAGTACTGCTTCCAATTATTAGCAGTGGTCAATGACTGTCTAAGGCAGAGGCATTTTATTACAGAGATTAGTACTATTTGCAAACATAAGTAGCGCATTGTAACTAGCTGTAGCTGGGCTATATCACAACGAAAGGTGGTACTGCCTCCAGTTAATAACTATAAGTCAATAACGGGTTAAAGCTGAGTCATTTCACTATAGCGATTAGCGCTATTTCTAAATATGAATAGCATACTTTAATTCGCTGTTGCTGGGCTATATCACTACACAGTGTAATAATATCTCCTCGTATCGAAAGTTATTTAACGTTACTTTATCGATCGACCTTTCACTAGATAATTGAAGAATATTTTAAGCTATTTGTGTGTCATATAAATAAATTTACACAGCGTAAGTTTTCCCGCAATGTCTCCTAATAACAGATTAAATATTACAATATTATCCTTATTCGACTGCATCCAATAAAGGTAGTACGTAGCGACAGGCAGCATCTAATATTTATGCTATGTTATTGTGTACACAATGAAAAATGAATGAACATTTCCTTTATATGTAGCTTCAGATATTTATGAGAATAAATTCCGCTGCGACGTTTCTTCTACCTCAAAGCGTATGATGAATTGCTACTCGAGAGCGGTCTCTACGGAATTATGAGGTTAAAACTACGTGACGTGTTGGATTTATAAAAGAAAACTATTTTACTTTATTTTCAATGACATCGTTTGAACATATTATAATAACCAATGTTAATGCCTGCAACGTAAATAAGTCATTCGGTTTCAATCTGCTTTTCTGCATTCTGCTGCGTAGATGGAACGTTACAACCTATTTTATAGATTTAAAGTTCGTTTTTAAATAATAAAAATATCAAAATATCAATACAGTAATATCTGTTATTGCTACAGAATAACAGATATTTTCGTTATTTAAAAAAGTACACCAAATCAATAACATAAGGTTCGATTTGATTTACAAGAACTTATAGCAAATGTTAACCTTGCCATCTTTAAATTGTATCTGTTTGACAACTCTAATTGTTACTTTTAAAGAGATATCTTCTTTATGTGGGTTGTGCAACTTTTATTGAGGATACTGAATGAGACTAAGCAGTCATGCTCGGTAACGCCCGTTCGATTAAAGTCGGCTCTCTTAGAATATGGGAGCGAGAGATTTATACCCAACACATTACTGATTACACCTTTTTGGCAATAATTTTGTTTTATTATGAATATAGAACAAAAATAAATAGTCGTACTCTGTCTTGATGAAGTTTTCACCTCTGTTGTCTGGTCTTAAGCAAACACCAAGATTTTTTTAAATAGCGGCCTTGATAATATACAATCATAAAGTTCTATTCATAGGACAATTGAATTTATTAGTACAGAGTCGCGTGGCTAAATCCAGGATAAAAAGAAATTCTAAACTCTTTTAACAATTTTTTAATCTTACAATAAATATCTACCGCTTACTTATTAATGTAATTTCGTTTAACATAATAACTTGCCTGCTTATTATTAAAACGAAATTCTGTGAATAGAAAGCGATACCGAAATATTAGTCGAGTCGCAATTCAGTGAAGTGCTTTTTGACATAAAGAACTTTTATACGGAATGTTCAATTCAGGGATATAACATTTTTTTTTAATAATTCGTTATATTTTCTGAGAATAGGAGTTGTACTGATATATTTAAGGGGAAAAAGTATAAATTAAGTAGATTATCAAATTGCTATATGTATTAATATGCAAACGATGTAGTTTTTTTTTATGTAGTTTCGATAATCACTTAAGAAATAGAATGTAATGTGTAAGGAAACAAGTGACTACAATAATAAAAATCTATTGAAATATTAATAACTAGCTGAACCCATGACTTCGTCTGCGTGGAATGTTTTTTTTGGTACCATTTTCATTAGGCAAATTGTTTTACAAATAAGAAACGTACCCTGCCCTTCAAGGGTGACATTTTCTAAAATTTATTTTTGATACATTACATACATTACACATTACATTATATTATGTCAAAAAATCTGACCAAGTTTTACATACTATAAAAGATATCGTTTGTAAATGTGAAGTTTGCATTTTTATAATGTTAAAATTTGATTTTTTTTTATTAACACCCCCGCAAACCCCCTTGCTAGAGGAATTTCGTAAAATCCGTTGTTAGCCTAACCTTGTCAAAAGAAATAATCTTACCAAATTTCAAGTCTCTTCGCCTTATGGTTCTAGAGATATCGTGATGAGTCAATAGATACCTGGATATCTCTTATATATATATGTCGGAGTGCAAGAGTCTGTGGATAGCTGGTCCGTGTGTAATAGTCTGTGGAACGCTGGCGCCTTCTGTGTATCCGCGTGGGGGCAGAGTCAATAAGTGGCAGTCCGGCGCGTCTCTCGGCAGTTCTCGAGTGGCGGTCGGCCGAAGTGGTCGACTATTGAAACTGTCGCGTTCCTAGCTATTAGTGTTAATGAGTTTGTGTAAATTGATATCGGGAACATTAAGTACTTGAACATTATTATCCGAGTTAATAATTAAAGTGTTTGACTGCACCAACATTACCCACGAACGCCCACAGAATAAGAAATTAAATAATGGATCCAATTAATGACGATGTCGGCGGAGAACCCTACGCCACTGTGCTTTATGCTGCTCCGTTCTCTCTTATTCTCCGACATATATATAGATAGCTCGGCTTACTAGCAATACGTACAATATATAACTTACGTACCTGGCATGAAAATGATAAGAACAGCGTACATTATTTGGATAAATGGACGGGTATTGCGGGCTGTACAAGCGGCCATGTGTCGGCCGGTTACCGGATCGGCTGAACTGGTAGTCACAGATAGTGCCCGGTATCTGGACTCCCTCTGTCTCAAATAAACCTGAAAATAAATAATTATAATTTTATAATAGAGTATACCAAATATAACAATCCTTTACTAATCGACTACAAGCCCATGGAAAAATTTACCAGTGAAATGAAGCAGGAGGCTGTTATTATATCATAAAAATAACTTTGATCATAAATTTATATGCGGCAACTTTTTTTGAATATAATTTTATTAAATATTACGTTGTATCTTATAACTGTACATTATAAATGGTAAGAAATAAAAATATTAGGATAAAAACAATATTTACTCGCATACTCACTCGTACCGCTCAGAAATGACGACATAGCGCTTAAAGGTATTTTATGATATAGTAACAGCCTTCCAAAGGTTATTCACGTTGGTTCAGTTCATTAGTTAATTTTTTCCATGGTCTTGTACTTTATTGTAAGAAAGGCAGTCGTAAGTTATGTTTACAATATACCTAATACATGTTATAAATGCAACATACTCTTCTGGACACGTCTATTGGCCCACCTTAGAGTTTAGGTTTCGATGGCCCCTACTGAAATATTATTGCTAGATTGAACAAAAACCATTGATGCAGTTTTAAACCTGGTACTTTTTACCATCTTTTTCGATCGTAATGTCTTAAATTTGAATTCAGAATACCACACGACATGGAACTACGCCTAACAAGTCGGGTATGCGCCTTGATGAAGGCACTTGATTATTGAATAAAAAACATGTTCAATTTAATAAAGGTTTAATTTAATAACGCGTGTTGCCTCCATAGGCTTCTACCACAGCTCTCATACGATTAGGCATAGAGTTTATCAACCGCTCTATGAAATTTTGGGGGATCATCTCCCATTCCTCTTCTATGGCAGTTTTCAACTCCTGCATCGTCTGGGCAACTGGCTGACGAGCCCTAACAAGTCTTTTTAGCTCGTCCCACATGTGCTCAATGGGGTTCATGTCTGGGCTTCTGGCTGGCCAGTCCATAACTGTGATGTTCACACCCCGAAGATATTCCCTGACGATGCCGGCCGTATGGGCTCTTGCATTATCATGCATAAAAAGGAAATTTGGGCCCACATAGTCCGCGTATGGCATCACGTGAGGTTCTAAGCACTCACGAATGTACCTTTCAGCATTTAATGTTGGCAGCCGTGGTCCCGTAACAATCTCAAGTTGAGTTTTACCGCTCGCGGATATACCGCCCCAGACAGTCCATGAGCCACCGCCATAAGCAACCCTCTCTTCAAAGCAGCATTGTGCAAAACGCTCCCCCTTACGTCGGTAGACCTTCTTCCTTCCATCATTGCCATGTAACACAATTTTAGACTCATCAGAAAAGAGTACACGGCTCCAATGCTTCTGAGTCCAATTTAAATGAGTGCGCGCAAATAATAATATATTTATTATTAATTATTGCAGGTATTCTTCACCCATGTCAGTAAATAACAAAATGTAAAATAAAATTTAAATCACAATAAATTACATTGATGGTCACTTTCTATTGCAGTTTACGTGAGCAGAGATCCAGTGCTTGTATATGGGAATTGACACATCATTCGAGACAGCCCTCAAATTAGACTTTTTTGAGTTTTGTAGGTGACTCCAGAAAGACGCTATTCTTTTCCTAATGACCCCGCACCCCTGCTACAGCGCACATGCCTGATGCACTGCAGTACCTCGGCAGCCTCATAATAGAACGATATGGATCATTATATTGCACCTTTATGGTATTTATTATCTTTTGTGTATATCTACACCACAGCTGGCATTTATAAAGACAGATAGTGGTCCAACTCTAAGATACTCTGGCACTGGCGAATTTTAACGGGAGCACTGGCCGTAAAAGATTTGTGGTAAAATTTTGTTTTGCAGTGCTGCGCTTTTAGCGTAAGCTCATAAGCGCGGCGCGCTTCAAGGTTATCAGCACAACGGAACTCAAATTTATCTTTTAGATAAGGAGGAATTTTAGGTTTGAAGAATACACAGTACAGAAGACTGATAATATACAAGTTCTGGCAAAGTCGGATTGGGAGCCACTTGAGGTTTGAAATTCTAATACATGGTCATATTTGCGCAAGCCAAAGATAAACCGAATGTCAGTGTTTTGAAGTTGCTCAAGTTTATTTAAATGCTAATGAAATAGAAATATTTCTATACGATAATTTACCATAAGACGCCGTTTGATTCATCGTTAAATACCAGACAATAATTATTTAAACGATGCTAAAAAATTCGTAATAAATTCGTAAAACAATTAGTGTAATATTACATATACATCATTTTATAACACATTTTATATATAAAAGCAAGTGAATGCGCTTACCTTAAGATGGATCTTTTAAAAGAGCTCAAGCATTATCGAGTACCTTCTGCTACATTAAGTTAAACGAAACCCAATTTATACAGTAGTTCACTAGAATCTCAAGTCATGGCTAAAAACTTTATGTAAAAAACCGTAGAGGATATTTTAAGGACAAATAACGTTAATTTAATATATTCTTTTTAACTTTCACGTAACGGAGGAAAATGTTCACAAATAGTTTTCTAAATTTAAAGTTATATAGGCAACACTTACTAAAATTATAAATTTTAACCAATTTAAATGACATTCGGTTCACAGATAGTCTCAGAAAAGATATAGGCTACTTTCACATATAAAAAACTTATGTTAGGAGCTAGAAGCTTGAAAATTATTTTTAATGCTGTTGATTCGATGTCAAAAATATGATAATTAACGTTCGTAAAAGTTTTATCCACAATGGTATAAAATATCTGTCCTTGCTAATGTTATAAATGCCATAGTAATTATGTATGTCTGTCGCGTTTTCACAACTACTGAACTGATTTGCAGTGAAACACTGCAAATAGTTGATTGCAGTCCATAGATTATAGTCGAAGCTTGTCGCTGCAAATTGCAACAGAAAAACGCTATTTCACGCGAACGAAGTCACGAGCACAGCTAGTATTAAATATTCTATTGAAGTCTGAAGTGTCATATTTTTGCAGTCGTAATTTGAATATATCAAAGGTTTAATATATCAAAGCACCGATCAGAACATTGACTTTTTCAGATTGAAATATACAATATAAATATGAAATTATATTTATGATGTGTACAAGATTAGCGCGCTACCATCTAAGACTGTATTTTATCGTCACTTTCTAATTTTATAAAATGTAACCTATAACCAAATACTTAAGTATGGAACTTTGGGAGGGCGCTATCTTTTAAAATCTCAAGTATTTTAGATTATAGCTTAACTCTTTCTTAGCGATATTTCGGTTTAAAAAAATTACACTGAAATAATTACTGCTTATAAATTAAAATAAATCCAGAAAAATTAAGTAAGTTAAGTAGTTTAAGATTACATCTTGGTTTAATACTATGACAGAAAATTAAAAAAAATAGTCTAAAATACTTTCTTAAAAAAATACTTTATTTTAAAAGGACCATGACGAAACCCTCGCGATTCTCTCAAAGAATACTCGTAATCTTACAAGTATACTGTCAGTTACACTTGGAGTATAAAACAACATGCAAAAAAACACACGTATGTAAATCTTATGCCAATTTTATTAAGGATGAAGTTCTCTTGGAGTGATAAGACTCAGGTGTGTTTGCGTTTCATTACCGGCCAGGAGGCTATCTTCGAAGAGAAATTGTACATCACAGTGCACTTTATTGTTGCCTGATATTACAGTGCACTCGCGACCTACTTTCCGTCTCTCACCTGAATATAATGCAAATAATGCAAGAGGAAAACAATGTAATCATATTTCATATTTTTAACTTAATAATATTCCATCGGAAAAATTTATATTCAATTTTTGCCGTACTACTGCAGTGACAGAAGATATTTTATTACTTTGACGTAATTATTACGATATTACGAGTTGCTCACAGTTCAATATGGTTACATTTTAAAGAAAGAATGATTGAGGAAAAGGCTGACACGAAGATGAACTAGAGAATGAAGTTTTTTTCTAAAAATTTCGAGCATGGCGGATAACACAATGTCGATTTTTCAACTTCCAAAATTTGGGACGGAAATCTTAATTGTAATTCACGAACACTAGACCTATGTAATAAGTAGTACAATAAGTTAATTATGACAAAAAAATATTCTAATAACATCAAGTATCTGTCAATGAAAGTCCCGTCAATGTCGGTTCTGTTTTTTCGGAGCCAACGAAAACAACGGAATCTTCCGTTTAGCTCAGTATATTCAGTAGATTTTTTACTTTTTGTGAACAAACAAATAATTTAATTTATCCGGTTTATATAACAGACACAATGTGAGGAAGTGGCTACTTACCTATGAAACTTTTAACTATGATTTTATTTGACAATTACGGCTATGAGTTTTTGACATTTTATTGGTTATTGGTGACTTTCGAGAAATGAAACAAGATTTTAGTAATAAAATTTCATGAGAGTAAATGAATCGCTCGAATAATAATAAAATAAATTGGATTATTATTGTTGATAAAAAAATAAATATACCGCACTGGCTCTTCTCAGAAAAAGTGGGACGGAAATTAAGAGGAAATGTGGAAGTTATGTGGAAAATTTCAACATTTGTGGGTTAGAAAGGCGCTGTAAATGTTAGAAGAAGAATTTTTTCAGCATAAATTCAAAATCAAAGTCAAATATATCTATATTTAAGTAGGCCTGTTACAGCACCTTTACGTTGAATATCGTTTTTTTTATATATTATTTAAACGAATGACTGCTGAAAATATTAAAGAACGACTTACAATTTAAAGTTACGAGGGATCCTTCGCGCCCATATCTGAGAAGAGCCCACAACATACTCGGTCGGGTGTACGTTTTTTTTTGTCATCATCATTACAATATATATTTTAAATTTATTCTATATCTATATACATAAAGAGCAATTCATTCACTCCCACGCTTTTTGTCTTCTAAGTATTCTTTCAAATTATAGAATGATTTGTCAATTAGTTTTCTTTTAATAAAAGATTTAATTTTATTAAGGGACATCTTTGTAACTTCATTCAGCAACGTATACAGTTACCCTTGAATGACTTCTCAATTTTATGTAGCCTACTAGAATTTACAGCAATTTTATTTTTATTTCTTAAGTTATATCAGGTGTATTCACTTTTTTTTCTAAAAGAGTCAATTTTTTTATGGAGGTAGAACAAGTTTTCTAATATATATACGCCGTGGACTGTCATTATTTTCCCTGCTCTGAATTTGTTTCTTAGCGACTCTCTTGAACCCATATTGTAGATCGCAAGAACAGCCCCTTTCTGCAGCATAAATATTGCATCTATTTCAGCAGCATATGGGGCCCCCACCGCAGTTTAGTATATAACGTTATGCCTAAAAAAACGGTTCTATCTACCAGATCAAGTTCCTCATTATTAAGTATATACTCTTATATTTAAGACCAATTAAATTGATAACTGAACGCTTTTTGTATATAGATCGCAACACGTTGCCTTTGAAAGAAATTTGAACTTTTCTGTTACAATCCAGTACACAATAACTCAGTTTTATTTTCCGCAGCCGCCCGCCATATTGAAAAAGTAATGAAAAACTCGACCACTCTTAAAACTCGCGTTATTGGAAAACTATTTTAAATTTCTTGTATGTTTACATTTTAGCAAGTTTTATTTTTCTAATTTCATATTATAGCTTAGGATCAGTTTGATTGATAGCTTTTTGTTATGACTTCTAAAGTATATGTTAAAATATTCAAAGAAATAATAATGAGATAGAAAATCTCTAGTTGTAGAGGTTTAAAATTTTTACGCTTTAATGAATGTTATAAAAATAAGTAACACGGTCAGGCAAGATCAGTTTTCGATCACTATATCAAAAGATAAAGAGGATGGGATTTTCAATAAAAAATTGTAAAACAAACTTTTTACTTACATATTATTTGAAGGTTTGTTTGTAATGATAAAATCATAACTTAGAAAAAAGTTGGCTTACGGACGATAATTCTAAGTAATATCAGTATAACAAAAAATTAAAAGAGGAAAAATCGTTGTTGTAATAAAAAATGGAATAAAGCCGATCGGGCCTCTCTATCGCTTGTTCTGAGTTCGCACTTGCACGCTGAGTTTAAGCGAAACGTGGCAATGAATATCTTGTATCTTATATAAAATCGTAAGTACATAAATTTATAAAACTTTCGTCGCTTCAACCGACGGACGTCCACTGCTGGACATAGGTCTCATGTAATGACGTCCACAAGGCTCGATCTTGCACCGCCTGGCTCCAGCGGCTACCGGCGACCCTCTTTATGTCGTCGGTCTACGTTGTGGGGGGTCTCCCTACACTGCGCCGTTCGGTGCGGGGTCGCCACTCCAGCACCTTCGGCCCCCATAGTCCATCGCCATTTCGGACTATGTACCCTGCCCATAGTCACTTCAGGTTCGCGATTCGTAAGGCTATGTCGGTGACTCTGGTTCTACTACGGATCTCTCCATTTCTGATTCGATCACGTAGAGAAACTCCCAAAGTCCTCTCCATCGCACGCTGAGTGACTCTGAGCTTCAGCATGAGGCCCATAGTCAGCTACCACGTCTCAGAACCGTAGGTCATCACTGGCAATACGCACTGTTCGAAGACTTTGGTCTTCAGACACTAAGGGATATCGGACTATCGGATCTACGAGTACATCACTTCAAAAATGATGACTATATAAATATTTTAAACTGAAACTTTCGTGGTATATCAACATATTTCAAATATGTTATTCTCGGGTATATACCTCGATTATACGTGTTGTAGATGGTTTGTTGATATTTCGGCCCAATGGGCTGTGGTCACGAAGAAATTATGGTACGTACCCGTAATTAATATATTTTTAAATATATGTTTATATAATAATCTGTGGTACATAAATAAATATTAAGCAATTTGATTTGTAAAGGACAAGATTTAGTTAAAGCTAAGCTTGTTATCTAAAAATATAATTAAGAACAAATGTTGTAAAAAACATAATTCATTGAAAATAATTATCCAAACTTCATGGTATATTTTTAAGCGGTCAGCTGTTTTATTTTATCATTGTAACAATAACAAGGGTAAGATACCCATTCGTTTCATTGTTACCTTCACGCTGTCGGTATATAAAATGCCCTTTAGTGTATTAAATTATGAGGATCCGACGGTTTCTAGGTTAATTGGCTCCATACCGTAGATAAGGCAGATAAACAGACCCTGTTGAGGCAGATCTGAATTATGTTTGGCCGGCCGAGTTAAATGTTGTTTTATTGTACAGATGTTTCTAACTACTATAGGCTTTTTTCCCTTTGGATTAGATAAATTAGATATATATTTCTTACCAGGTAATTGGCAAATTCTTTTGAAAAATGCATTGATTCAATTTTCATAGCAAGTTCAGAATGTGAAGATTAAATTTGTTTTAAATCGGTGTTTTGGTATTTATATATACATATGTATAAATTTCATGTCACGGAGTTTGATCGAGATGAAATCAGAAACTACACATCCGATATTGATGATTTGTTTTTCATTTTACTGGAACTGATACGAATAAGGACATATATAGGACATATATGCAAAATACCTGATATAGATATAACTTGCGGTAGTCATACATCCTTTAAAAGGAAAATTATTAACTGCTGCCTTGCCTATCCTGATTTAGACCACGCGTCTTCGTTGCCTAAAATTAAATAATTTTTAAAGTATTGTTATGCTTACTTTCGTTTTCTTCTTCATTTGCTTCTTTTTAGAATGTAGTTCTTCTTAGTTCATATATATTTTGCACGCTGTGGCAACCAGTAATTGGGTTTGCAGTAATTACTTTTACAGCTTATATATACAAAAATCAATGCCACTTTTCGTTGTAGTCTTATAATTTAAGAACGTGCTCACCTATCCAAACCAAATATTTAGGCTTTGTTCGGACTATTTATTAGAAGATTCATGCGAATACACAGATCGACCGAGCGGTTCTTCATTTAGCGTATGTTTCGTAAGAAATGAATTCAATAAATCGCGGATCAATTTGTTAATGGGGATTTTGCTGTCAAATTGAAACTTTATGAAATGGGGACTGTGGTGGTGGTTTTGGATTAAGTTTTAAAATAGCTAGCAATTAGTACAATATTATTTTGTATGGATAAAGTAATTTTATGTTACAATTCTTTTTTTTATTATTGCACTTTATACGTAAAGTGTTGTAATAGATGGATTTATCATTATTTTTAAAGCTAGAAGCTGGAAACTCATTCTTTAGGCTGTTGAATCGATATAAATAGATAAGAAATTAAAATTTTGTAAGAGTTTTAACCTCAAGGGTGTAAAATAACAATCCTTGCTCTTACTAATATTATAAATGTGAAAGTAACTCTGTCTATCAGTTTGTCGAGCGTTTACGACAAAACTACCAAACCGCTATAAATGAAATTTTGTACACAGATTGTAGAGCTTTAGAAAGGATAATACACTCTTTGTAGTGAAAGACTACAAATAGCTTATTAAAATATTAATACGTATGTGTCTTATTTTTAAATCAATACGCCTAAATGATTAAAAATGCCAACCAAAAAAAAACTATCCCACGTGGACGAAATCCCGAGCACAGTAAGTGATATATATTTTTGAAAGTTCATTTATTTCAAAGCGTAAATTTTTATGAATAGATACATATGAATACGAGAGAAGGCGAAAACACGAGGTTTCTACAATAATATTAGCAGACAATAAACTGACTGTTTAGTCAGGAACAATTTCTTTTCAAAGATCCCTATTGCTAATGAAACGTAAACACACCTGCCTAATGATATTGCTACAAGCGATTAACTGTCGTATTCTATTGTATTAAGTCACATTTACGAGTGATTTAAAGCTCGTAGTATTTTTCTGTCCACCATGTTTTGGTATTTTTCCGTATAATTCTCACTAAAAGCTGTCAAATGTTTTTGGTTCTTTAGTGTTATATTATGTAAGTGTTATGAGTGATAAAGGTCATACAATATGTGATTTCTTACCTAGCTACTATTATTTAAATAGAAACAAATGCTCATAATATAACTTAAGGTATAAAAATTTTGGTCATACAATAGAAAATATCCTACAAGTTGTTTTTTTACCTATTACCCTATGGGAATATTGAGGCTTATGGAGAATAACTGATATTTCCATGTCCGTTGGGACTTCTCAACATGCTGCAACAAAACAATTCATCATGCTAATAATAATTTTCCATTAAAAACAGACTTATCAAAAATGTTTCTGTATATTTGGAGTTTATTCGATACAAATGGTTAAATCTACCTTTTTATATAAGTACTATAGAAATATCGAAATACACAAAAGTTATATGTGTACTTTCACAAAGTTTGCTCTCTGTTGTAGACTGCAGTATTAAAAATATTATATTTAGATTCCGGTGGATATTTGTTCTGCACACAGCCTCGTTTACAATTGTCTTTCGTATCCATTTAAGAAATTAGAATAAAACTTATCTGGCTTACATATGACAACCTGTTCGAAACAGTGACAACCGCGGTTATAATCCCGTGCGAATATGGTGAAACCAGTATCTAGTACATTAGGAAAGGTATCACATTGTGACGAAAATATATGTTTACCTTATCTGTAAATAATTGTAAACAGATTATCGACAGTTTTTTTGTTATTCAGAGGTTAACGCATGACTGAGATGTCTTGGAGGATTGGCTCTCTAGGAGCCATGGTCTGTTATCGTGCAGGTTGGTGCTGGTGTTTATTGGAATTGGTTGTTTTAGTTAGGTTTAGGTAGTTTAGGTTGGTTTACTGAGATCTCATCTGAATAGAATAGTAAGCAACGATACAATCTATGAAGGTAACGGGCTAACATAGTTATTTTTCTGTTTACTACAAAAAAGCAATTTATTTAGCTTCACGGTTGATCTTTACTGTTAAGGTGGTATAGCCTAGTGGTTGTATAGCCTCGGTTGAAGGTGGGAAGCAATTTAGGCCTAAACAAATTAGATAATACGATTTCCTAAATTTTCCATGATGGAAATCGAACTCACGAGCTCTGCTAGTGTAAGAAGTTTATCACGCCAGTGACACTAACAAAGATTATAAATAATTTTGAAATAAATAAAATACAGAAAACCCATTATCAACACGTATGTACCTTGTTAAAGCACCTGCCAAAAACAAACTATCGCGAGTTAATTAAAAATACATCACAGTATGTCTGTAATAACTTTTAGAGGGGTAAAGATATTATTGAAAATGCCAATATAATAGTAATTTTTTTTTTATAATCGTTGTAAATATAATTCTTATGTACGCGTATATTTGGTTGAATTCCTTCTAAACGGCGAAACGGTGCTTCTCCTTCTCTTACTACTCCACTTATCTATCCATTATGATAAAAAAATATACACCGCGGTATATTTTTCTTATCGCATGGGACTGCAAATAGCCTATGTATAGAAAGTTTCAAACTTTGCGAGACATTGTTATAAAAATAGTGTTTTGAGTATCTTCAAACACGTGCGACGCTCCGAGGAAATCTTATTAAGGCTTCAACCCAGCCTAACAACGTACATAAAACTTTCCCAACAGAAATGTACGTAGACGTTTGTCGATTCCGTTTTGTTTGACGCTTTGCTTATAAATTGCAAACAATTTATTCTGTCATTTGAATTACTCCTTGAAGTCACGTGCTGAAAATTGTACGCCAGATAAATTTGTTTTACGTGAAACAGGGTTCAAAACCTTTTTTTAGAATATATATGAAGAAGTGCTTGAATAGTATCACATCTTCTGATTAATGTCATGTAGTGTTGTAAATCCTTCAGGTAACCATGAATCATGCACTCTGATTATAAAGCTTGTAATAAATTGACGAAAGTATACTTTTGCTTACAATAACTAGATATTTTAGACGGTACGTTAATAGTTCAACCTCACAACACAAATTTGAGGTAAAACCGACATACGTTGGGAAGCCGATGTTTATAGTATTCTGAAGGATACTGAAATAGCAGATTTCCATCGTGTTGTTTGTAAATTATCCACTGGATACAGACAACATGAAGTAAAATAATTTAAACCTCGAACTTTTCGACTCAGAGTGCGTATTTAACATTTTGTAAGAAATGCATACGACATCAAATGAAATCAATATTTAATTTTTTTTAAACTGTCACCTTTTCGTTTAAAAACCCACGTCAATTGTACCAATTTATGTTTGTTTAATGTTGGTTCTGACTGTAGGTTTTTCAAAGATTCATTTGCCGAATATCAGATCTGTACTTTAAATTTATTTACATAGCATTATGTGTTACGGCATACCGTTATGGGGTAAGGCAGCGGACATTGAAACTGATTTTATATTACAAAAAAGAGCAATAGGTGCCATATATCAATTGGGAACTCGCGTTTCCTTAAGAGAAAAATTCAAAGAAATATCAATTCTCATAGTACCGTCGCCATATATATTGAATAACATTTTATATATCCGTGATAACATTTATTTATACACAAAAAGCAAAACACAATTTTTATTACAAGAAATAAAAACAAACTTGTAATGCCATTTTATTTTAGAGAGAAAAGTTTCAGAAATCATTTGTCGGGTTGAGCATACGCATTTTTAATAAGATACCCTAATCCCTTCTGGCTTTGCCTCCACATAGTTTAAAGAAATATGTTAAAAATGTCTTTTTACAGAAGGCATATTATAATGTCGACGATTATTTAAGCGACAAAGATGTATGGACTTGATTCCAGTTGCACATGAATGCTAAACACATTGTAACGTACAAAACTATGCTTAAAGGAGTAACCGTTGAGTTTCTTACCGGTTTCTTGTCAGCGGAATCAACTTTCCGAACCGGTGGTAGATTTATTACCAATGAACAGACTACTGACGATTCAAAAGTGCTTTTTGAACCTACTAAGAATATTTTGATTTTGATTTTAAAGACACGTCCCTAGACTCAAACAAAAGGCAGCAAAACTTTATAAAGTGGAAAAAATAATAGAGATAAATGACATATTTTACGGTTGTCTATAACTATCTGTTCTATCTCTAGAGAGGGCACCGCATTCTTCACCATGAATATTCAATTTCCTTGAAGGAAAACTTGTGGAATTTATGTTCTATCCCATCTCAACTTTAACCGAGTTTGCGTAACATAATTTCTTCAAGAATATAGGGCGTATCAAAGACAGCAGAACGTGACACCGTGTTTGATATTTTTCACGTGGTAGATACTTAAACGAGTACATTCGAAATATCGTCGTACGCTCATATGGTTATTTTCACTATACTTTTATTGTTGCGTTTACAGATTGACGCTAGCTTATAATCTTATTTGCTGTTAAACGATAACGTTTTTACTATAACGCGGTCACGTGACAAGACGTGCTTGATTTTTTTTTGTTTTTTACATATTATTGTAGTACTTTAATAAAAAAGGTGCGAGCGTACAAAGTACATATGTCAAAAGTGAAACTTCTTTGGCAAACTAATTTTTAAGTCTCGTTACACAATACAATCTAAATCAAATGTTTAGATTTTCAAGACCTAGAGAGAGGGAAAAAGGAAGATATGTTAGGAATTTAATGCATTTAATTGTCAATTAAATATTAATGGTGTCGAAAAAGAGAATTTATGAAATATTTAGATTTTATATTTTTATGAAAAATAGTATATAAACTTATTTTTTAACAGTAAGTAATTAGCAGCTCATTAACGTCCCACTGCTGGCGAAGGGCTCCTCACTCCAAGGAGAGAGAGTTGTTAGAGTATAGACCCACCATGCAGTTCCACTGCGGATTGGCAGGCATAGAACACAAGTGCACTCTCTATTTCTTCAGTCTCATAGGCCGTAGTGGCGGGAATCCGACACGACCAGAGGAGAGGAGAGATCAGGCGCAGGACCGACGGCTTAACGTACTGTCCGAGGCACGGGGGTGGATCACACCGCCAACTTCCCAACTTCGGGCAAATATTGAGGAAATCTTAATAGAAAACTCAATATTGACTTTTGAATTGGTCGGAACCGGGACTCGAACCCCGGACCTCATGTCTGAACATGCTAACCAGTAGACCAATGAGGCAGTTAAATAACGAGTGAGAAATTAAAATGCTACATATTTTTTGGTAATATTAAAAGTACCTAACTTTCAAATTAATTAGCATAAAAAAAGGCAGCAAGTCTTCGTAACGTTAATCACGCGTTTCATGCGTAAAATTTTACTTTAAATCTATCTTATATATAAGTATTTCGTCGTAGTTTTTTGTTAAGTTAAGCTAAGTTTGATTGAGTGAATTTTAAAGCCATTGTGCAAGATTGGCTACAAAATCTATCTTACTTTGAAACTGAACAGTTACTAAAACTAGTTTCATAACAGCACACTTCACAGACACATCACACAATACACTTACACAAACACTCACATTTAACATTATAAACTATACTGCATTGTTTTGTTTTGTTTGTTGGTTATTTTTTGTATTTCTATTGTAATGTAATTTTTGTATTTGTAGTATATATTGTACAACTATATATAACGTTTATATGTTACAGTAAGGTACGAAAGGAGGTGAAGACACTTGCTATATAGGTTTACTCAGTGCAAATAAATAAACAGCTTTTCATTTGGTATCAATAATATAATGTAACCTTTTTTTGTTGCATTAAAATCTTTTTTGTAACTTTTATATTATAAATAAATCATCATCATCATCTAGTGCCTTCTTCAAAATGAAGTTTGGCGGTCAGTATGCGGAAACCTCTTCTGTCCTGGGCAAGTCTTTTTAATAGTGCGTAGTTATGATTGATCCACTCACATATATCGGTCGTCCAATACCGCCTCGGTCTATTATGTGCTCTTTTTCCGTGGACCAACCGTGGGTACTCAAATAGCGATCCTCTTTGAAGATGTCCAAAAAAAAGCCACCTTTCTCCGCACGATGGTCGTCATATGCATGCGGTTAATTTGCGCTCGTTTGAGGACTACAGCATTTGAGACGAACTAGTTCCAAGAAAGCTTAAACATTTTTCTTAGAGCACACATGTCAAATGTTTGGAGCCGCTTACTGCTTTGCTTCTTATCGACCCATGTCTCGCAGCCATATAAAAGATTGGATTATATCAATAAATAAAAAAAACTCAACAATATACCTATTAATACTTTTCTAACTGTGCCATTAGAAAATTCTAGTTCTCACAACAATCCAAAGCCGAAGCATACAATTGAGTCCTAGTTGTTTTACTAAAGAAAATGAATGCTTCAGAGAAACAGGTCTTGTTGTATCATATTTCAGTCTGTGTATTAGTTAATTCCAAATAAAGCTGACAATAAACGCTGCTAATTGAAAACACAGATTCTCATTACTTACCATAGACGCAAACACGACAATAGAAAAAGGGTGAAAAGGTTGAAGCGGTCCTCACATTAGCGACAGTGCTTGATACGCCCCAGTTTCCGGGTCGGAAGTCACCGTGTACGCTTTTCGTTTTGTGTGGAATGATGACTATATAGATTAAGAAGTCTAAAATATTACGTGTGGATAGTTTTTTAATGATACTAATATTGGTAACCCAAAGTTCAAACGTCTAGGCTTTAATAGGTCTGTCGGTTATGATTTTCTACCATCAAACCGATATCAAAGGTGAACACTTTTTAATTATATATATTTTATTTTTGATCGATAGCTAAGAAATCTTTAAACTGGCTTATTATATACAATTTTAAAGAGGTTTTGAGAAGAGGCAAATACTTGAATACAATTAATGTGGCATTTTGTATGTTCTAAAGAAATGCGGAGTTTTCTTGTGTAAGCTACCAAAGTATTTCTTTTTAAATTTCTGTTTACCTGTTTGGCTTTCCAGATTAATCACCACGTTGAGAATAATAGATTTCGGGAAGACGATCACTAAGTGTGAGGTTTAAATGTGTAAAATATTCTTTACGTTCGTCCGACTGGAAAAAATAACTTTACGCTGCTGAAGTCGCGGATACTTATCACTATTATAAAGAAAATTAGAACACAGACATATTATAATATCTCTGTGTTCTAATAATAAGCAGTAACATAAGTTAGCTGGTATCCAATATATACTTAAAAGTAATATTAATTTTTTTACTAGATTACCACAGTTCAAATACAAAAAATGGTAAAAATAAGGTTGAATCGGCACTTACATTAGCGTTCGTGGTGGGTACGCCCCAGTTTCCGTGTCGGAAGTCGCCTTTTACGCTTGTCGTTTTATGCAATAACCTTAAAAAACGTAAAATGTTGCCAAAATGTTTGCGATATAAAGCAATGACATTTTCTTCTTTTGTTGAAATATATTTGTTAATGTTCAACTTATTTTCTATTGCCATGCGGATGGATGGCGAGCCTTAAAATGATATTCTACCTAAAAAAGTTTCATTCCTAATATATTTATTCTAAGTCCACTCATAAACTTTTAATCCCATTGTACTGATACTTGCGTGGAAATAGGAAATATAGAATGTATTACGAGTAATCAATATATTATGTGTTACTTGGGATTATACATCTAAAATTAAAATATTTTAATTTTAGATGTGTAGGCATATATGTAGTTTATGTAATTTATTGTATATATAATTAATTGAGAATATAAATATCTATTTACATATATGTATGTGTGTATTGTCTATATTCATTTTATAAGTATCTAGATTAGTACTTCTGCAGTAGTAGTAGTAATAATAATAGGTTGTTCTATTCTACTTAGCCAGTACTGCCATGGGCTACTATCTCCAAGGTTGTCTGGAGGAGATCGCTCTGAGCGATGTAATCGCCTTTGTACGCCTTATCTCTAATACGGTAATTCTCTTCTTTTTGAATTTTGTATGTATGTGTGCAATATGAATAAATAAATAAATAAATAAATAAATAATTCGTACTAGCGGAAATTATATTAAAAATGTCGTGCACAAGCTAGTAGACGTCTTGTTAATGGATTCAGATTACTCGAGATAGATTTTGGAACTTAAACTTCAAAATAACAAGGTCGTTAAACATACCCTAAAATTAAGAAAGAAGAAAGTTTTACTAAGATGTTTCTTTTCAACAAAAATAATCAACAATGGGACCATTCATACACAATACAGGAGAATTGCTTGTGAAATTTGTACAACGGTTCAATGTCACACGTTTGTTAGCAATTATTAATTTATTGGGAGATATATTGTTTCACCGGAAGTTGTACAGTTATTAAATCGCTGTTTAAAACTAAACGGAAGTACTTTTTCGTGTGACGTCAGCCGATGGTTTTAGCGAGGACACGCGAAGTAGTCGATTATTACAGTAGGTTCACGCAGTTAGAGAAATTGTTTTTATTGTTTATTTGTGAGTTTACTAATTTCAAATAATAAAAGTGTCATGAACATTATTATATTATTGTATTAATTATTTCCGGACTTTTAATAAATAGTTTTGAAACTATATATATTTGAAACCACTTCGAAGAATTGAGCTCTCATTATATATCTAAAACAATTTCTTTAAAACAGTATTGAGCTTCTAGCTGGTTTTTTCTCTGTAGAAACTTTTATGAACTAGTGATGGATTTGTTAAATAGCGATTATTACGATTCAAAAGACTTTATTAACCTTTCTAAAATGAAGGATTTCCTAATTTTGATGACGTGAGTTTGTATAAGAGTAATGTAAATTGACAAAATAGCATAAAACATTATTAATAATATGAACCCGAGATGTAATAATTACAAACTGTGATCTCTTAAAGAAACAAGGCAAAATTATAAACACTCAGCTTTAGTCGGAAATTTTAATTGCAACTGAATGTTGGTTGCCCAAATAAAAAACAAAACTCAGTACGTTTTTAATTAGGTAGTTCCAGACACTCTCCTCATTTAAATCAACGGCTCAGTGACTCTTGTCGTACAGCAGTGTCAGCTTTGTATCTTTCCTTCTCTTTGAGGGAAAAAAATTGGCGTACATTCTACGCGACCCCAACAGGAAACGTTACATTTGGGAATTTTTAAAGAGATTTATATTTGCATATAAAATCATGGCTTTTACAAGGAATTTTAACAAATTGTGTAATAAATATTAAATTATATATAGGCGCCTTGGAATAATATTAATACAATTTAAAAAGCCGTTTCAATGAAATAACACTTTTAACTGGACAAGTTTAAGTGTATGTAAAATAACATTTCGTATGTAAAATACCCTACTCGGGATTCTGCTGTTTTCTTCACTAAAATTTTAAAGTATTGTGTGATTATTCATACAATATTACCATACAAACGGCTGATTTTATACCAACTTATGTTTTTATAATGTATCAAGTTTTTTCAAGAATATTAAATACTGAATTCACTTTTAGGTATAACTTAACACAGAATTTTCCTCTTATCATAGTATGTACCAGTGATGTTATAATGTACAAAATAATATTCCTTGCGACCTTCCTTCAGTTCATACAAATTATGTTATCATTACACTTGTAATTGTTAACAAGAAATCCATTTGCGTCTATTGCATTTAAATCTACAATGGACGTGACAATCTGAGCATTTAAAATAAAGATTAAAAAATCGTGTATTTAAACAGGTACATCGTCGGAAAGGGTTTAGTAATTTGTTATTTGTGTACCTTTAGTTATCCGAGATGTACAGGCAGACCTTTTTTCTTGTGGCTGTCATTCTTTGTTGCGTAAGCATTTATTATTTATTTTCTCTTAGATTTTCCTTATCGTTTTCTAAGAAATATAGTCACATAGCGGAAGTTTTATATTGCGTCTTTATTTCCAGCGTGAAAGCCCATTGATAAAATCTTTACCTTGGTTTCGAGGTGCTAGCTCTGTATAGATTATAAATATCGCACTTGTAGTCATTTTTCGCTTAAGAAGGACTAAGAAATTAAAATATTCAAATCTCTACGACATTCTAAATTTGGCGTAGCTTCGTTGGTTATGATCTAGTGTAAGTCAGGAATAAGAATTAAAAGTGTAAGTCAGGAAGAAATAAAATTTTAATGATTTATATATCTATGATATAATATACTATTATAGTTTATATATATATATATATACATATAGTATTATAAAGTAGTAGTTTTATATAGTGGGATGACTGGCAAGCTACGCCTATAGGTTATAGAAATTACCAGTCCAGACCAAAAAAAAAATAATAGTAAATACGATTACGCCACTAAAGTTATATAGTACAAAGAGAAAACATTTGTGTTTTTGTATGTATATATGTTTGTGACGTTTTCACACAAGAATTACTGGACCGATTTCAAAACATTTATTCACCATTAGAAAGCTATATAACTTTAGAAAAAATTGGGATCCCGAAGAAAAATGCATTAATGGTAATAACCCAAAGTGTAAAACAAAAAATCTGTTATCGCCTGGGCTGCGGAAACTATTGAAGATAGAATAAAAAAAGTATTATAGAAGGTATTAATATTTACAAAAAAGTCCGCGGCACCATATCTTTAGTTAGGTATGTATTATGTCCAACTACTGTAGTTATTCCATTATATTTATTTTTTGCATTTTAGACGTTAATAAAAGTGCCGACAATAATCAAACCATATTATCCATACGTCTGTATTAATCCTTATTATATTAATTCCATTCCATTCAAAAGATATAACGATATTAAAAATGTCAAGCTAAAGAAAATAAAGTATCCCGAGTCGAACTCTCAAAAAAATCTACGTTAAATGTTATCTATAAGGAAGTTCTGAGAAAATATTACAAATAAATGTTGTCTAATATTGTAGAAGAAAGGTTTGCATTTTAAATTTTTTTTTCATTTTTAACAATTTATAATAAACGAGCTAAAACTTACTGGACCGATTTAAAAAAAATACCTGTAGAATATTTTTTAACTTATAATGTCGGACATTCTACGTACATTAACTTCAGTCAGAATTTTTTCATTTCTGACAGGTTAGCGCTTGCCTCTGAGGTAAACTTTATAAGAGGTAATTTACTTACTTATTTATTAAAGTCGTCATCAGTCAAAACTTATACGAATTGGAAAATAAACGTTTTTTAATATTCTTGACCAATATACTGGAATCAAATCCAGGACCTCTGCTATCGAAATCAGTATTTGCACCATTGCACTAGCGAGGCTATAAAAGTTTTATTGGATATACATATATATTTTTAATTAAAATTGTACTTCGTGTATGCAGGTGCAATGTCTACCCTTCGATTTATCAACACACACCGAATCGTCGGTATCAAACCAACTTCACTTGATTGTGGGCAACTCAAGCAATTCACACAACTACCACCTTACACCACTTTGGAATGCCATGGAAAATATTGACCACGAAATAGAGAATCAACTTGAATCTGTATTACCATATCTTAACTTTTTCGTAAGTTTTTATCAAAATCACAATCGAAAACGTCTTAAAATATAATGTTAGCGATCCAAATAATGTGTTAATTAATTGTAAAGGTAATAATTAAACCTATATATACCTATACCTCCAGCATTGTGATATAGAACGAAATAGTAAATAGATTGTCTATATATTAAAGGATTTCATCCTCTTTATATATACACACTACCTACTTTCTGTGGTGGCAAGTATATTGTTCCTGATTCTATGGGAGTTAGAGTAAATCCGTTTTGGTGAGCTCCTAAAATCTCGAAATGTATATGTGAGTGAAAAATTATCACTCAGTCGTGTCATAAAAGATATTTATAATAATTATTTTATAACAAAATCTTTTAAAACAATCAAAATGCACATTGAACACAATCAGAAAATTTATCTGTTTGCGTAAGATTCGTTAATGCATGAGTTATCTGTTTAGAACAAGCAAATACAATAGTATTAGCTTAAGACGATAATATAAATACATCATACATTAGTCGGTTTTGTGTTTGCTCTAATACTCACAGGGAAACATATTATATTTAATATATACTATGACTTGCGATTTTACCTGCGTAGGTTTTTGCTTAATGCGATAATATAAATGTCATTTTTGTGATCGTAATTTTAATAACAACATATAAATTCAATATAAGAATGCAAAGTCGATACCTATGGGTAAAAAGAGCTGTATGTAAAATTTTATGACAGAAGTAAGCTAAACTAATTTTGGTGGCCTGACAGTAAGTGATGATAAAATCAAAAATATAATAAATAAAATAATTATATGTTATTTCAGTTTGGTTCCTTACTTGATCCACCAAACAACGAAGAAGAAGATTGCGTCAATAATATGGTTATTCAGCTTGTCCCAGCCAAACCTACAGAGAAAAATGTAGATAACTCCACACCTCAAGATAATTCAGAATCAACAGAAGATAGTCCAAGTAGTGATGCGAGTGTTGTTGTTACAAAAGTAATAACTCAATCAACGCCTAAAATAGAACAATTGTCTACTATGGCACCACACGTTGATAAGGAACCGCTATCTTCACCAAAACCAGAGCAAACAATTAACAACAAAGTAAAATCTGACGAAAAATCAGAGAATAAGACTGAAGTTAAATCTGTGGTGAAAACTGTAACAACAAAAACGGTGGTTGACAAACCAGTTTCTTCATCAGTACCGTCTTCATAAAATTACTCTATGCAATAGCAAAAATAAAACCGATTTTCTATACTTTGAAAGAAGGGAACCTCGAATTACTACGATATAAAGCATTAACATTTATTATCTGCTTAAAATATGTAAGGTACTTTATATTTTATATGTATATTCATATTCTCCTTTTATTTCTAATCGAATTGAAATTAACGTACAGTTTTCAAATTATTGTGTAAATAAATTTTGTCTCATAAACATTGCATTATTTATTTCAATTTCGTTTGAAATTATAACGCTTTTGAAATGAAACTTCTTTAGGCGCATGATGGTAAATTTTTTACGGATGAAACTCGTGATTAGCGTGACGAAGATGTGCATCGTTTTTATGCTAATTTATTTGAAGGTTAGGTAGTTTTTATTAGTTATAAATAACATGTGGCTTTTTAATTTGCCACTCGTCATTTAATCATTTAATTTATTATTTTATTTAACATATTTGATAAATTCTCTTTTCAAAATTTTAAATTCGAAAACAAAATTAAATAATAATTCCTAATATTGACAAAAACAAGTGGCATTTTTATTCACAATTCATCATTTGAGATTGCAATAAATTTATTGTGTATTATTTTCGACACTTTTAATGACAATTAAAGTCATTAAATTCCTAACATATCTTCCTTTTTCCCTCCCTCGTAAGTCTCGGAAATCTAAAGTATTAGATTTGTATAAATATAAACAAGACTTAAAAATTTGCTCGCTATAGAAGTTTCACTTCTGACATGTGTACTTTGTAAGCACGCAATTTTAATTTTCTTTAGGTACAGCTTAGCACTTGCCTGAGATCTCATCTGAGGGTAAATCATAATATACCCTATATGTAGTGTAGTAAGTAATCTCATTGACTTATTTTGTTATATTTCTCTTTATTTTTGTTCTACATTCATTAATTTAGTGGTATATATTTTTGATCTTCTCTAACATACAGTGTACGTATTTAATTGCCTCATGCATGGGAACGTAACATTGTCAATAACATTAGTTTAATTATAAGTATTTGGTGTGGGTGTTCCTAAATAAAGTACTCGCTGTTCTGATAAGAGGTAATGGTTTCCTCCAGCGGATACCTAGACATATTACTAAATAGATTTTGTTCTATTTCTGAGTTGAAAATTGATCTTCCTGTAATGTTGAATTAAAGGCAGAGCTAGACTCATTTATTTAATCTCGTTGTCGTTAATTTAAATGCTATACAAATAAACGTAATAATTAATCAATATTATAAATAAAATAGTAATTTTATTACAAACTATATATATTTAATAACTGCCTCATTGGTCTAGTGGTTAGCATGTTCGAATACAGACATGAGGTCCTGGGTTCGAGTCCCAGGTCGATCCAATTCAAAAATCAATATTGAGTTTTCTATTAAGATTTTCTTAACATTTGACTGAAGTTGGGAAGTTGGCGGTGTGATCCACCTCCGTGCCTCGGAGAACACGTTAATGCGTTGGTCCTACGCCTGATCTCTCTCCGGTCGTGTCGGATTCCCGTCACATCAGACTATGAGAGTGAAGGAACAGCGAGTGCACTTGTGTACTGTGGCTGCCAATCCGCAGTGGAGCAGCCTGGTGGGTCTTTGCTCTAAAATTGCTCGCTCCTCGGAGTGAGGAGGCCTGTGCCCAGCAGTGGGACATAAATGCGCTGCTACTTACTTACTTTTTACTTTTTATATATTTAATATTAACATGTAGAATTTCTTTATCTATAAACCATTACCAGTCGCTTTGAATATTTACAAATAGAGTTAAATACACAAAACAAATGTAAGGTACTTAAGCGAAGTGATCATAAACTTTGAACAGTTGGTTTTTATGTTTTCCTTGAAAACAAACTGGAAAATGGACACGAGATACTGCATATTACTCGTTTGTGTTTTATTAAACATTAATAATGTAAGTAATAGTTTACAATATAATTAGACTTTACGTAAACGTAATAATTTCGCTTCAGTTCAATATAATATGAACTTTTTATTGCTAGCAAGTTAATACTTGACTGTGATGATACCTTGTTAAGTAGCAGCCCATTAACGTCCCACAGCTGGGCACAGGCCTCCTTACTCATATGAGAGAGGATTTTTAGTCCATAAACCTACCACGATGCTCCACCGCGGGTTGGTAGGCATAGTAGCCAACAAAAAAGAGACTGACTTTAAATTATTACATTTTGACAGTTAAGATCATAGTTTGATTAAAAAAATATAGCACACGTAAAACTTGCTTTTGCACCGAGATGACCGTTTGAACGACTTAAATTAATATACAACATTTTATTACCATATAAGCAAAATTTATATTTAAAAAGTATTTTCTTTACGTTTTTCGCGTAGTTTGCGCAAAATCAAGGTTAAGACAAGAATTATTTTGTAGCATTGAGCAATATTACTAGAATGGGACTGCCTCATTGGTTTAGTAATTAGCATGTTCGGCTAAAGACATGAGGCCCAGAGTTGGAGTCCCAGGTCGGGCCAATTCAAAAATCGATATTAAGTATTCTATTAAGATTTTCTTAATATTTGCCCGAGGTAGGGGAGTTGGTGGTATGATCCACCCCCGTGCCTCGGAGAGCACGTTGACCATCGGTCCTGCGCCTGATCTCCTCGGGTCGTGTCGGATTTCCCCTCACATCGGACTATGAGAGCGAAGGAATAGAGAGTAAATTTGTGCCTACCAACCTGCAGTGGAACAGTGTGGTGGGTTCTGTGCTCTCTAAAAATTCTTTCTCCTATGACTGAGGAGGCCTGTGCCCAGCAGTGGGACGTTAATTGGCTGTTACTTACCTACTCACTACTCTATATTAGACAAGAGAGAATTTGAACATCAACAGCTCGTAAATAATCGTATTTATAGTAATAAGTTTCGATAAACATTAAGAGAAATACGATATACAAATATACTCAGAGGTTATCTCTAGTAGTCACTAAAAGATAAAATGTTTCTAAGAAGAATAACATGTGTAGTATATGAAACGACATTATCCATTATTTCGTAAAAGAAAACAATTGAAGATACATTAGGTGTACATTAGGTGTGGTTTCGAGAGCCTCGCTAGCGCAGTGGTGCGAGTACTCGCTTTGATAGCACAGGTCCCGGGGTCTAATTTATTTAAATCTGGACTAGTTGAACGCTTCGGCCGCTGCTAGCTACCAACCTACATGCAAAGACGTACCGCCAAGCAGAAGATTTATGCTCTGGTACGATGCTGTGCAGACACCATAAGAGATGAATTGCGTCTTACCAGATTAAGGCGCTTCGCGTTAGACTGTATCATCACTGACCATCAGGCGTGATCACAGTCAAGCGCTAACGTATAAGCAATAAGAAAGAAATATGCTTAATTTCACTTTAACCGTCTCATCGGCCTAGTGGTTAAATTGACGCGGGTCGGCCCAATTCAAAAATCGATATTGAGATTTCTATTAAAATTCTCTCAATATTTGCACTAATTTGGGAAGGTGGCGGTGTGCTCCACCCCATGCCTAGGAGAGAAAGTTAAGCCGTCAATCATGTCCGGCCGTGTCGGATTTCCCCTCACATCGGACAATGAGAGTGAAGGAATAGAGACTGCACTCGTGTACAACGCCTGCCAATTTGCAGTGGAGCAGCGTGGAGGGTCTATGCTCTAAAAAAACCCTCTCTCACATGAGTGAGAAGGCCTGTGCCCAGCATTGGGACGTTAATGGGCTGCTACTTACCTTTATGCTGAATTTCAAATAAATCGGATGAAAACTTTTGAATTTGTGATGTTTTACTTTTGTATTTAAATGAAAACCTTGGTGATCTCGTCATAATGATTGATGACTTATCGCTTATTAATAGATTAATTCTTATACAACATATTCACAGTATATTATTGTAATTCAGTAATACTATAACTACATTACATAGAACCCTCTATCACTAAGCTATAAATGCTAAATATAACTACTTATTGTACTCGGGACAGATTTATCGAAGTCTAACGGAGTTTACTTTATATTTTGATTGTGTTCAGGCACAAGGATTTGCCAAGCGGGACGTCATACAAACACCGAGTCCCAATATATTGGAATCTGTCCCGCAAACCATAAATCGCTTTAGGGAATGCCTTGACCAGTCGCTAGCTGCGGTAGTCAGCCAAGTCAACGAGAAACAACTGCAGCCCGCCTTCAATGCTTTAGGCGACCAACTTAATAGGTTTTCGAAAGCGGTAAGAACTTTATTTCTAAAATTAAGACGCCATTTTAGGTAAAATGTCGGTAATGGCACGCAGTGGTCGAAATTCGTCTATTATTAATTTAAATTATAATTTTGAGCATTATTGAGATTCTATTGTCAAAGACTATACATCAATAATCAAATATGAAAAGATTCCACTGAACTTGACATTCATATTATGACAATTGAATTAATGATACAAAGCTTCTCTGTAAACTATACTTATTGTAAAACCTCTTTCATCGTTTTCTGAATGTTCTTGACACACGGTGTCGAATACTTAGGAGTGTGCTTTTTTTAATGAATAACTGTAATTTTTACGCATAAGTGTGAGAAAGTCCCCGCTGCTTTCGTAAAAATCTTTTGCTTTACTTTTAATATATTTTTTTTATTGCTGACAGTTAAGCGCTTCACCGTGATCTCACCTGATGGTAAGTGATGATACAGTCTAAGATGGAAGCGTGCTAATCTGGGTAAGAGGCGATATACCCCTTATGGTTACTATACAGCATCGTACCGCTGGTAGTGTGGTAACTAGCCATGGCCGGAGCCTCCCACCAGACAAATTAGAAAATACAATTTTCTAAATTCACCCTACCGGGGATCGAACTCGGGGCCTAAGGTAGCATGGCGAGTACTCGCACCATTGCGCCAGCGAGGCTGTCAATAGACAGATAGGTCATAATAGCCTAGTGATCAGAAGTCGCGGGTTCGAATCCTCAATCCTCTCTCCGAAGCACTCATAAGTTTTTCTTTATGAACAGAAACTTACGTGCTTGCTATTCATCATGGTGCTTTTCGGTGAAGGAAAATATCGTTATATCGTCGTCATAACCGGGAACAAGTCTGGAGTATATGAAGCGCGCCAACCCGCAGTGTGGCAGTTTAGTGGTTCAATAATCTAGAATCCCCTCACCCATGAGTGAGAAGGCTAGTACCCAGCAATGGGACATGAATAGGTTGGTACTAACCTTTTTTAAGTAAGTTCTTTTATGTTGCGTTATTAGATTTTCACTACGTTTGATTTCGATAATATATTTTTAAATTTAAAACATTTATGGAAGTGCAGATTTTTAGTTTTTTATTGCTGATAAGTCAGTACTTGACTGTTATCTCACCCGATGGTATGTGATTATATAATCTAATTTGCCGTTATGTTGATGGTAAATATCCAACGGGAAAATATAATTTTCTAAGTTCGTTCTGCCGGATAGAAGACCCGGGATCTCTGCTAGTGAAGCAAGTGTGCGCACAATACCGGAAATTACTTTCTAATTTAATTACTAATAGTATTAATTTGTCACAGGTGACATGTCAGTGCTTGACTGTGATCACACCTGATAGTATTATTTTGCAGCGAGGCCCACTGAGGCAGCGGATGCATTTCGACCCTTATGGATGTTTTGTACGCGAATTAGTAAGTGATGATACAGTATCAGATGGAAGTGCCGCTAATCTGGTAAGAGAATATATCTGTTATGGTTTATACACAGCATCGTACCAGAACACAAATTTATTGCTTGGCGGTACGTCTTTATCGATAAGTATTAGAAAATACGATTTCCTCAACTCGCCCTACCAGGGTTCGAACCTGAGGTCTCTGCTAGCAAAGCGAGTACACGCACCACTGCGCAAGCGAAATCGTCAAATTTGCCTTAGCCCTAAGCGAACAAAGTATAGTTTTATTGTCTAAAGATTTGAATGAAAAGAGTATTTTACCATTCTTTCTGTTGCTATTAACAAAACGTTTATTTTCAACTTTAAACTGTAACAAATAATCAATTAAGTAAAAACCATTTTTTTCTTTCAGTATGATGCTCTCACATCACCTAATGGTACAACTTGAAAACAATCAAGTGCTTGTAAAAGAAGCAGTAAGAATAATGTCAACAAAGGCAAATGTGTTAAAAATGTAAATTATTCAATAAATGACTAAGTCAGTCATTGCAGTTTTTATAATTAAGTATAATCCTTAATCATTAAGTTCAAATCATAGAAAAATATTATTTGCTTATAATCATATTATTTAACAGTTTTATTTTACCGGTGACTGGTTAACGGTCTATATCACCTCATAGTAAGTGGTGATATAGTCTGATATAAAACTAGATATAATCGCATTATTCTGGTAAGAGGTAATTTATCTCTTATGGTTTCTATATAGCATTGTACCGAAACGCAATCTAGTCACGGCCGAAGCTAGTATCTCACGCCAGTCCAGACTCAAAGAAAATGAAATTTCCTAAATTTGGGTTATTGGGTATCCAACCCCCAAATTGCCCTAGGGAAGCAGATATTCAAACCATTGTTCCAGCTAGGCCATCAAATATTATTAGAATATGTATTATGCCTCATTGGTCAAGTGTTTAGCATGTTCGGACATGACAGGGATGAAGTCCCGGGTTCGAGTCCCGGGTCGGGCCAATTAAAAAAAATGGATATTGAGTTTTCTATTAAGATTTTCTCAATATTTGTCCGAAGTTGGGAAGTTGGCGGTGTAACCCACCGCCGTGCCTCGATCCGTTAAGCCGCTGGTCCTGCGACTGATCTCTCTCCGTCACATCGAACCATGAGAGTGAAAGAATAGAGAGCGCATTTATGTACTATGACTGCCAACCCGCAGTGGGACAGCGTGGTGGGTCTATGCTCTAATAACCCTCTCTCATATGAGTAAGGAGGCCCATGTCCAGGAGTGGGACGTTAATGGGCTGCATTATAAATAAAATTTTAATTTATGTTTACAATACAAACAAGGGGTTATATTATACATTCTTCGAAAGGTTTATTGCGCTTATCAATCAACGCTTATACATGCCATCGCAAAGTAAATTACCGTCAAAAAGTAACGGCACGAAACGAAATATAGTCGATAAATTTTACTAAATAAAACTACAGACAAATAACAGATAGCAAATACGTGATTTCATTCGGAACGTGCCCATCACGTCATTCTGTTTGATATTTGAATAAACAATATAACAAATTCAATGTTATCGTTTTTATATTGTTTTAAGCTTGTATAACGTAATAACTCTGTTTCCTTTGTTAAGCACACGAAAAGGAAATATTAATGACGAGCTGTTGCTTGCTATGTCCATTGCATAGAATCCTGCGTGACCTTGCATGACCTTGCGAGGCATTGTAAAAGGAATCGCAGCTAAATTTCGAAGTCCATCGCAAGTAATTTACCTTTCTAAGCATAACGTTTTTGTGTTTTAGATACATAGATTATACTCTCATTTATCTCCTGTGCTATGGTTTTAATCTACACTAACAATTACATACACCAATGTCACGTTTGCTGTTAAACACAAAGGATATCAATATACGAGTACATCAGAAAAGGCGTATATAAGTAAGTGTGTTAGCAAGTTAGACTGAATTCTCAGTTACCATCAGATGAGTTCATCGTAAAGCGCTAACAATTCAAATATAGAAAATTATAAAGTACCTATCAGCTTGGAGCTAGATATGTTAGAAAATACAATATGCCTTACCGGGGAATCGAATACCGGATCTGCAAAGTTGATCTGAAAAGAGTGGTCTCTTTTCTATGTGATTTTCTATTCTAACATTACAAAAGCGTGGTGGTTTGTTGTATTATAATAAAACAGCTACTTCAACACTGTTCGTGAATATTTAAGGTTTGTTATAGAAATTTTGATAGATCGTAACAATTTTTGTTGTTAAAGTTTTTATTTGTATAAATTTTGAAGTAAATTCTTGCAAGTTGAAAACTGACACACACAACGAAATGCTGGTATTTGAAGTATTTTCACGAAGCTCTATAAAAGAATCCAAATACTCGAAAAGAAACTATCCCAGGAGTCTAACAAATACCTACACGTATGTTTATTTGTGATCTTCACTCGGCCGAACAACTGGTATGCGGGATTCAATGTTTTTACCAGTAGAATAGATTGTTTTCGAGAAAAGCGAATAAGCTTAACTATTACCAAGATATATTTTATCTACTAAGTCCTGACACAGTAAATTATAGCTTAATGCAATAATCTTTACGCGGTTAAATTTTCATAGATGATGTTATACTCCTATAAAATTAGTTAAGATCACGTGAAAAATCGACCCTGATTTGTTTCCAAGCATTGGCCAAAACGCAATTTAGCTTGGTACCACAAGTCTGTTAATAGGGTGGTAAGTAGCCACTCCAGAAGCCTGCCAGTCTAGATTCCGACAAATTAAAATATTGCAATTTAATAAAAGTCGAACAGAAATCGAACCAAGAACCACTGCAACCGAAGCAAGTTTACCATTACTCCACCGAAGCTATTAAAAGTACGGATCAGTTTCTTTTTGGACGGGAATACTGATCAAATTGTCGCAGTTTAATCTGCCTATATAGAAGATCCACAACCGAGGATCTATTAAGAATGATTGATGACTTGATCTACAGCAAATATTGCTCTGTTCCTGACAGTCGTGGTGACAAAGGACAAAGGCAAAAGGTTAAATCAGAGGCAAAAGGCTATTGTAATAATGGAACATGGCTAATGTACTTTCTCACACCAAAATGGTTTTAACTGTCACGGCAAACATTTAATTTGTTTAAACTTTTACAAAGCTAAGAGATAAATTAAAAATAACACTTTGTATAAACCACATTATATTTTATCCTCAAATTAAAATGAAACTCCTACACAATTATCCGTGTGGCAGGATTAAATATTCGAAAATGTACATGTCACGTGTTATCCGCACGGAACAAATATATGATTTTGTATTATTACCGACAACCATATAATTTATCTCTACATTAGTGAAGGAATTAAAGGAAGTAGTCTTTAGAAAAGCACTATCACAAAACAAACGTTAATATAATCAATATGTTATTAGCGTTTATGTAAGCAACCAAATAAGGGAAAACGTAAATATTCAATCACAAATGTAACAAAATTGGTAACTTGTAAAATAATTGATTAACATGACCAATGACCCATTTTTAGTGCTAGAGTAGAGATATTACTATTTTCTGAGTACAATGCTTCCTTGGATTAGTCCGACCGGGGAACTGTTATACTCTTGCTAAATAATAAGTGAATAAAATAAAATATTTTTTTAGATACTCAATTCCCAGCACAGCTTATCCAGCGTTTGCTGTTTCAGCGCACAAAAACATATATATATATATATGATGATGTAAACCGTTTGTCTTGAATTACACTACTATTCAAAAACTTCTATTGCTAAAATCTAGAATAAAATATGTTGTGTAGTTTAAAAGATCGAAGTGAAAACACGACAGAAACGACTTTATTTTATACTACGTATTGATGCTGATGTTAAAAAGGGGACACCCGATTGAGTTTTATATAGGTTCTTCTGCGAGAAATGAAACCGGAAGCTTTGTGGTAGGGACGGACCGGTTTAATACCACGATCCTTTTAACATAAATTTATCCGCATATAAAAAAACTTATGATGTTTGTCGCAAAATGTTAAGACGACTAAATTATTTCTTTATTCTTGATAAGTTAGCGCTTGACTGTTATTATACCTGATGGTGTTTGGTGATACAGTCTAAGATGGAAGCGCTCTACTCTGCTAAGAAACAATTGACATCTTATGGTTATGGTGGTAACTAGCCACGGTCGAAGTCTCCCAACAGTGCAGACTCAGACAAATTAGAAAATGCAACTTTTTGAATTCGCTTTACCGGGGATTGAGCTCACGATTTCACTATGCAATGCACTACTAGACATGTCCATTTAATAAAATTAATATTAAATTACGTTAGCTCTTTATCCTCTCCTAAGCCATACAATCGCTTATGACGATAGATTTAATTGAGACTTCCGTTGCAAGTATCTGATATATTGCAGTAGCAGTATAACAATCTTTTTATATATTAGCAATTGACTATAAGGTTAGGTTAAGCAGTTTAAGATAGTAGCTTTGTAGAAGTTTTTTTTTTAATTTCTACACTATTTGATTTAATTTCAAGACAATTCGTCCTTTCTATCGTATTAAGAATACCTGTATATAGGCTAAATAAATTAAGAGAAAGACGCATGGAATACATAAAAAAATAATAGGGAAGCCCCCGAAAATATATATCACGGACGTTTTTCTGCCGTTGAAGGCTGAAACGACCGAAGAAGATTTATATGTTTATTGTGAAAACGATCTACTTCTATTGCATTGCTTCTGGCCAATATATTGATGTCAGTTCGAACTATTTTTAGAGGCAGCGTTAAAAAGTTCATTGTTACTTTTATTTCAAGTATACGGTAATATCATTAATAATTGTTGACTATCCTGCCTCATTGGTCTAGTGGCCAACTTGTTCATCTAAAGACAGATAGTCCTGGGATCGAATCCCGGGTCGGGTGAATTAAAAAAAACTATTGAGTTTTCTGTTTGGAAATTCTCAGTATTTGATCGGAGGTGTGGAAGTTGACAGTGTGCTCGACCCCCGTACCCCAGAGAGCACGTCAAGCCGTAGGTATTGAGCCAGATCTCTCTCCAGTCGAGTACTCGTGCGCCAATGGTTATTTTGTGACCGAAACCGGTCAGGCAACTATTATAATTACCTATTGACTTCACTTTTAGCTCTATTTTGAAGAAATGACTATTTATATATTATTGTGGCCACTCAAAATCAGCACTGGGATTATTATATTAATTCTACGTTTGTCTGAGTGGTCAGTTTTTCTGAATCACACCGCTACACAAATATATGCTTAAACAAAAATTTGACATGATTAATGGTGTGTAAAGAATAAATGTTTTTCTTTCTTTCTTAATTATAGGTAGGTTCTTATTTGCGTGCGAGAAACAAAAGTCATACAACAGTAATAGTTTCTTTTTTAAAGTTTAAATTGTAGTACAAATTGGACTAATGCCCGATTGCACCAACATCCCCTAAGATTTACGAGTATGTATCCCTTAAAAACGTTTAGGAGTCAGTTCAGAATATTGTTTCTATGTCATGCTATAGGAAATGGAAGACTAAAAGGATTTCGATATTAACTACTTGGGTTACTGGATTGAGTATTTACATCACTCAGGTTTAATTCCCGGGTAGGTAAATTTAGAATACTATATTACCTTAAGTATTCAGGTGTTCATAAGTGAACAGCCTTTAATATCTTCTTATAATGAAGAACCAATGAGAAGTTTTGGTGCCGTGGAAAGCAAACAAATTGTTTTGAAAATTGTATTAACGGTTTATGCAAAAAAAAAAATACTACTATTATGTCGTAATATCAGAAATCGACAAATAATTGTAAATTTATGCAAAAACTTTGTTTTTCACATAACATTGATTAGGCCTTCCTTGAGTTCTTGAGCACACGGCCAGCCTTTATACTATAACAATGAAAATTAACATATAAAAGACAACTAAATAATACCAAGTATATTTTACATAAGTCAAATAATTCATATGTATTCAGGTCCGTTAGGAGTGACATGCAAAATAATTCCGGGAACGAACAACATATCAATTAAAAATGATTGCAAACTCATTTATTAATTGTGTGTGCATATGAAGTGACCTCTGGTCCAATGATAAGACGTACAAACACGGTTACTTTATAACAAGCAAACGGATAAGAGGCATCATTGTTAAGATTATTTTTGTGCGAGATCCAGAGCTGTGCTGTACGGACGTTGCTAAATATACTAATATGAATAAACTTTTACTGGTTGTTTTGGCTATATGCCTTGTCAATGTAAGTATTTTATTTATTTTCTATATTTTGTTTTAAAATACTTTTGAAAACTCGATTTAAATAGTCTTAACTAGATCATCAGAACAAGATTCCCTCGCGGTTCCCTATTTAATTAATATATATTGATTTAAATTGTTGTTGCACACCACCAAGATAAATATAATGTAGCATTTTATTTGTTTGTATCTGTTGACTCATCACGATATCTTTGGAATCAAAAAACATTCCTCGCACTTGAAGTCTCGCAATCAGCTAGTTCAACATATATTGCGACGGCACTGTGAAAACTGATACTTTAGATTTTAAGTCGTTCCGGAGTATCATCATCAGACGTACATTAGAATTAGAGTGTGGAAAAGAAAAAAAAAATGTGCTGTAATATAACTGCTTGAATAAAGATATTTTGATTTGATTTGATTTTATATATAGCACTTATTGCTCTTTTTTGCAATATAAAGATAATTCAAAGTCCAGCGCCTTATTGCTATGAAAATAAGCGAAATACACACACACACACACACACACACACACACACATATATATATATATATATATATATATATATATACATACATATATATACCGCGACATCGACATTGAATATCGATCTAACTGGAAAATGAAGAAACTCAAAACGAAACTACTATTGTAATACTTACTTAAAATAATTTTTAAAAATATTTTGTATACATATTGTTCATTTATTACGTTATAATTCTATTGAAAATTTGTATAGATATAAATAATTTCAACAAATTCGAAACGCATTACGAGACTTACATTTAAAATATTCCTGCGATGTCATTCCTTGTAAAAATACGATCACATAAGAATAAAATCTATTATAAATTCAATATAGCTGTTTGTTAAATTAATAAAAAACGGAATACATGTGTGAAAGGGTTTTAGGTAATAGATATTTTAATTTTAAATTAGGTCACACTTTTTATATATCAAACAAAAAACGTAGTTAGTTATCGAGTGCACTTCTTTCTATTCCTTTCTAATAAATAACAGTTTTATTATATTGTAAGTTGATGATATTAAATGAAGAACCTGCCTTCAAATCAAACAAACAATAATTATAACAAGTCTATCGCAAATCAATTTAATTTCCCACTAGTAAAATCAATGTATTTATAGGAACTTGTTACATTTTAAGAATTTCATATATGCAAAGATTTGTAAATTTCATATATTTGATATGCTCCGAATATTATATTCAGATAATATTTTTGATGTTGATAGGTCCATGCTTTCGTTAAACGTGACACCGCCACACCGGAACCTTTCAGCATAGAAAAAATGCAGAACGAATTGTCAACTCTATCAGAAAGTATTAAGAAGGAGCTGGAGAAAACCTTTAATCCAGATACTGTGAAGGACAAATTTAATGGCATGGTAGATGATATCAATAAATTTGTGAGTATTTATTTTTCAGACGTTTTAACAGAAGCCGTGGCATATAGGTAAATAGCAGCCAAATAAACCTCTGCTGGGACAAAGGCCTCCTCACTCATATGAAAGAGGGTTTTTAAACCATAGACCTCCCATGGTGCTCCAGTGCCCATTGGTACGCATATTAGATAAGTGCGCTGTCTATTCCTTCACTCGCATAGTCCGATGTGACGGGAATCCGACACAATCGGAGAGATATCAGGCGCAGCACCGACGGCTTAACGTGCTTCAGGCAAATATTGAGATAACTGTAATAGCAAAACCCAATATCGATTTATGAATTGGTACGACCCGGGTCTCGAACCATGAGGTCTTCTCATCTCTGTGATCGCATGAGGTAACCGCTAGACCAATGAGGCAGTCCAAGTGGCATTTATATTCGTTTAAATTCAAAACAAATGCTATATCGCAATGTCAACCAATTACTGTGGATCTTATAATAATTATACACACAAGAGCCTCAGTTTCAAAATAAAGTAATAAAACATAAATAAAAAAAATATTCAACTAGAATTCTTGAGAATATCTATTTGATCTAAGAAAATAATAACTTTCACCTGATTTAATTTCGGATATGGCTGCCAAATTTTTACTATGAATTATATGAATATGCAGATTGCTCATGCTCGTTTTTATATTAATACTAGGAGTTTCTCTTGGTGTTACGCGCGTAGTATTCGTTCATGCAGGAATATGGAGAAATCTGTACTTGGTGAAGATCTATATAATCAAATGAACTTTTGAAAGTCTTGTAATGTTAGAGAGAGTTTAGTGGTCTAAAATCATACTTGCAATCGGTAGGATGGTGTCAAAATCACGCACACGCACATAAGCACATAAGAAGAAACATTTTTTCTAATACAAATATACGAGTATATATATATATATATATATTTATATCTTCTTACATTCTCTAAGCTACCAGAATTACTCCATTTTTGCATACTTCCTAGATAGAAAAATTTGAATGGCTCTACCACAAAGTCAAACTTGAGAATTACAAACACACACGATAATTTCGAGTGCAATTTGGTGTTATCATATATAAAATTAACACATTAATATTGGTATACTTTATTTCAGATTTCTAATTTGAATACGAAGGACGAACCATCCAAGCAGTAATCAACAAGTATCTTGTCTTACTTACTAAATCCTATAAATGCTACCGTGTAAAAGAAAAACGACATAATTAGACAATATGGTTATTCGAATTATTTTCTTTGTTTTATTTTTTTGAAACCTATTCTATTATAATTCAGAAGTTCTTTAAATTTTACAGCATGCGCAAAGGTAGTTTTCGGCACAAATATTATCACCTGGTTTAAGAACATTCTCAAAGATAAAAAAAACAATTCAACATTTTCCAAACTTTTTAATCAATTATGTATAACAATTAGATGATGAGGATCTTTGTTAGACATTGTTATATGAGTTTTTGATTTATTTCGTAAAAAATAACTTAATTTCGAGCTTTTTACGATAATGCAAAATACTAAGCTATTATTAAGACGAATACCTGAATGAGTTTTCTCTGGATTCTTTTCCGAACGGAACGTGGAACTCTTGTAACTTTAGATTGATATATCAGCATATATCGGATCTACAATACGATTTAAAAGTAACAATTTTAACAAAGAAATTTTCATTTCATCTGAATGATAATGTCATTTATAATAATTATAACAATAATTAAATTTATAGTCATGCGATTATCTATACGTTCTTGAACTCTAAAGTGATAAGATGTCAGTTGTAGGCATATAGTAATAAAATAATATAGACTAAGCAATAATAGCTATTGATAAATGACGAGGTCAAATAGAGTGAAGAGTATATCAACCATTTCATTATTATCGCAACACTAACTCTTATGATATATTTCACTATCTTCAATACCTTCAATGAGCTTACAATCTGTTGATCTCTGAATGTCTTACAATCTTGTTGAAATTCTCAACAGTTACTAAACTAAGTCTTTATTCATTCATTATGATTCAGAGATATAAAGTTTTTATTTGTAGTGGATGTCACGTGATGTCAATACAGTTATTTTCATATAAGTATTTCTTATTTCAAGCTTAATAGTAGTAGTAGTTATTAAAGGTTTAATTTTATAATTTTACAAAAGTTTGTGCTAGAAGAGGAAGTAAATAACTATATTTCATATTATATGACTCCTCTTAAATTGCTGAACCGATTTTCTTGAAATGTTTTGTCGTTAAGCGGATTCGAAAATAGTTTAGATCACAAACGGATACAATTAATGGTAATCTCCTAGAGATATAGGTAAATTGTATTACTCAATCTCCAGGGGATCACGAACTACATGGGTGACAGTAGTACACTATAATATATACATATTACGATGCTGGAAGCAACCACTGAGTAAAGCATATTCTTCAATACAACACAAAACTTTTGCATACACACGAAACAAAAATTAGAACTTCCGTAATTATCGAGTACATATTTTGAGTATCATTTTTGGACATCTGATCTGACATTGAAAACCGTTGCCTTCACAGTTCTTTTATTTTCACATATAAATAATGTTTGAAAACAAAAGAGATACTTTCTCAAATACTATAAACACGATAAAAATAATCTTTATGACGTCAATCGTAATGGTTACAGACAACGAGAACAAAAGCGTAGTGTAAATCTGCGAAAATCTAGAGACGGACGGACCAGCTCAAATAGGATCAAACATGGCTTTGTAAGGCTGGCTTATCGGCACCCTCCTTGCATATTAAAGCCACCTGCACACTTTGGCGACCGGGGAGAATATTTTATTAGATAATAAAGTAGCAAAGGAAATTCAAATACATGAAAATTTTGCTCGCAATATATCGGTATTTTCGCCGTACAAAGAATACAAATGACATTTTTTAGTGCGAGAAAAGTAGAATAATATCTAATGTTTTGATAAATTGTGAAAAATACATGATATAGTAGCCATATTACTATTTTTTTCAATAAAAACAGTTAAGTACCAGCCGAATAGCGTCCCACTGCTGGACCTCCTCACTTATAAGAGAGAAAGTTTTTAAAGAATAGACCCACCACGCTGCTCCACTTCCGATTGGCAGGCATAGTATACAAATGCACTTTCTATTCCTTCACTCGCATAGTCAGATGTGACGAGAATCCGAGACGATTAGAGAGAGATCAGGCTCAGTACCGACGGCTTAACGTGCTCTCCAAGGAAAGGGGAGTAGAGCACACCGCCAACTTCTCAACTTCGGACAAATATTCAAAAAATCTTAATAGAAAACTCAATATCGATTTTTAATTGGCTCGACCCGGGACTAGAACCCAAAACTGTTTCAGTATCTGATTTATATTTATTTTAATTTATTGTTTAAAAGTATATGACGGTCATCATCTCCGGGGTTTATCCTATTCCTAGTTAGGGTCGGCTCACATAAACGTACTGCTGTGGTCAGGTCTCTGTATGTATTATTTGTTTCGCAAGGTATTTTTACTGTAGCCATCCTTGTCGTCTTAGGTCTACCATGAATTTTTGGGCCTGATTTTAGAGGAATTTCTTATTTTATGATGTCCAAGGTGAACTTTCGCTTGACATTACCATATGAGCGCTGCCGCACTTCTATAAGCTTTTCTGGTATTGATCTGACATTGAAGCTGCCTCGGATGTATATATTTGGCACTATGTCTTTCCGGGGATGGTTGGCGGCCTCGCCGGGGCAAATACCCTCTTTGCTAGCAAAGATCCAGCGTTCGATCCCCGGTAGGGCGAATTTAGGAAATTGCATTTTCTAATTTGTCTGAGTCTGGCCTGGTGGAAGGTTTCGGCCGCGGCTTGTTATCACTCTACCAGAATCTACGTATCGCTGAACAAAAGGTTTGAGTTCCAATCTACCATGCTGCATAGAAACCATAAGAGGTAAAAGTGGTGGAACTCGCTGGTAATATCAAGAATGTTATATTTAATAAACTACATAGAAATTTATAAGCAAAAAATAATAACTATATAATAAACTGAGCGAAAAAATTGTGATATAATCTTGTCGGAAATGTGTCTGTATAGAATTTGTACTAATATCTTTAAACTAATTTGTTATGTACCTGCAAACATAACATGACTCAGGTATCATCTAGGAACTTCTAAGATTCTTCTAAAGATTTTGTAATATCCTAAATTATATTATGTATTGCATGTAAGAATTAATCCTTTATTTGACTTATGTGAATTTAATATTTTCGCCAATAAATTGCCATTTTGTGTCCTAGCTCTCATTTATCTACATATAATAGTTCATAAAACTGACGGCAAAGTATACCGATTGAGTTAATTTCGCAATTACAATATTAATATAGTTTTATCGATATTCTGACCTATTTGTAACGTGACCATCTTGTTGTAACTACGTGTAGGGGACCGGAAAAAACAGTTCAACTAGCGAATTAATTCCACCTTCGCAAATGGTTCTGTGAAGTAAAGATAATAAAATAACTAGGGCTAAAGCGTTTTGTTAAGTTATGTATAGCAAGGCTAATCCCATTTTAAACTATAATTGCCTTTAACTGCGGCAACAGTTTATAACTTCGCAGCAGAAGTTTACAAGCCACACGCAATTGGCGCACGTATTGCTAATGCAGACATTTAGTAGTCTCTATTAGGTAATATTTCTATACAGCTAATAAAGTAATTCAATTCTTGAAATTCCTATCGCTTTGAACATCTTAAAGATTTGAATTATGTATTTTAAGTAGGGGTACCAGGTATCGAAAGCAGATGAAAACTAACTATTACTTCATATAACCCTGCATACAAATTTTTGTTTTTGTTTTGTCTCCTAAATTTTCTTTTATATTGAAAACTTATGTAGACTTAGTATTTTGCTCGATAACAACTAAACTAGGCCCCTATAAAACTCAACTTCCGTGGTTCTTGTCTCAAACTTACTTCATCTCTTCAATTTCTAGTTTAATGAGTTACGAGCTTTATCCTTTCCTTATTTCGTATAAGTTCTTGTGAACAGAAATTACTTTGGAAGTAAGTACGCCCTTTGTAAAGTTGAACTTATGAATTGTTATCTCGGTTTAATAGCTAACAGGCTTTCATACGGAAACGATTATGGGCGTCAACGGTTCTTCATATAAGTTAAATCAACATTATATTAATTTAAAATACATATATAAATTGTTTATTTAGGAATCGTTTTAAGTATAAGCTACAAAGAAGTCTACATATACACTAACTGATCTATGCAACTTCACTGCCTATTCTTTAATGTACGAGTTGAAATACTGCACCATCTTCTTGATGCTTATGTAACTTAGTTTAAAGCAGAACTTATACTTAATAATCTTACGTTAATATAATATCAGTAAAAAAATACTATTAAAGAGGAGAAAACATCAGACTAGTTTTAGTTGTTATGTAACGCAGTTAAATCTGTAAGAGGAAGTATATATAATTGCGTTACAATATATGAAAATAAAACATTATTTTGCTACTACCCATGTCCATTATAGATTTAAAAACCATACATCTTAAGTGCCACAAAGCGGTTCAATTTAAAAAACAGCATGAGAATATGGAACAACTAAACTCGTTGTTAACTTTAACTAATGTATTTACCCCGACTTTATTTTATATTTTTAGGATGTTTGATTAAACTAATTACGAAAGGCAATGACTGACTACCGTCTGTCTCAATCGGAAGTAAATCATGATAATAAAGCATTGCACCTATAATTATAACACTGTAATATACAACTAGTAACATTGCCTAGATACGTGACTTTTATTGAACACGTTTTATTTGACAGTCCATGAATAAAATTCACCGAAGAAACTATCTATCTATATGATAATCGGACAATCACTCTGAGCCATTTGTATGAAAATTCTAGTAGACCGTCACTGCAATGCATTGGAATTGTTCCGGAAGCATCGTTTACATTGCATTTGTGTAGCATCCTGATTTTTCTGGTTAGAGTTTCGAAAATTACCTTATATCTTTATTAGATATTATTGGAAAAGAATTCTACCTTAACTAACCAAAGGGTTACTACAATGCAATTCACATTTTAAACAGTATTTTATATGTGAATTTGTAGATAGAAATATAAATTGAGAAGATTGGTTGTCCGTTTGAGTGAAATTGTTTTTCTTCAAGAGGCTAAAATATATTTATTAAAACGCACGTACAGCCGCGATTTGATTAACTCCTCCTAAATTGCTCCTCCTAATTGAGGTGTTTCCTAAATTGCTTTTCAAATATAAATTATATACGTTGAATATACAAGGTTTTTGATCAAGTACAATATTCAATTCGTCATTAGTCTAAACGTTAAGATGAACTTGAGATAAACGCTTTATGAGGACTTAACCATCACACAAACATATCAATTTTGTAGATTGGCTTCCGTCATATAGTGTATGTTATATACATACTATATTACAAATTCCAATTGATCAGTTGACCTGCAATCTATTCATACTCTCTCTATATACTATATACCATATATCTAGTTCAATTTTCCAACCGTAAATTACTTTTTATCCATCCAATCAAGTTCAAACATATTTTTTAGTGGATGGCACCCAAAACTTTTTTAAATATCACAAAATAAATTTTGTTCTATGAAAAATTTTACAACCCTATCTTTTTACAGCTCACGTAAATATGTTTAAAGTATTTCTATATAATTAGATTAAGAAGTTTGAGCTCCATTGCCAGAGAATTTGACTCAAAATAGATTTGTTTTATTATACATTTTAGGTTTTTACTTGACAGGTTTTTGCTGGTCACAGGCTTTCTCACTCATAGGACAGAAGGTTTTTAGAGCATAGACCCCCTACGTTGCGTCACTTCAGATTGACATGCATAGTGCAAAAGTGTGTGCACTACCTCAAGTGCACTTTCTAATCCTACACTCTCAAAATAGGATGGGACTGCAATCCGATACGACCGGAGAGAGATCAGGCGCAGGACCCACGGCTTAACGTGATCTCCGAGATACCGGGAAATACATTGCCAACATCCCAACTTCGGTCAAATATTAAAAATTACTTAACAGAAAACTTAATTTCGATTTTTGAATGCACGACTCGAACCCAGGACTTCATGTCTGTAGCCAAACAAGCTGACCACTTGACAAATGAAGCAGTAAACATTGGAATATCACCATAATATTTACCAACTAAAAAGCGACAGAGAAAGAATGAAAATAAAAGAATAAAATCCGGAAAATAATATTATCTGAGACGTTTACATTTTGTTCCCATACTGAGATTAAACCAGATGAAACACAAAAAGTAATTGATAACAACGCTGTGACACATATTAAATTACGTTACTCCGGGGGGAAAAAATTCGTTATCAAGTAATAAATAAAATTCAATTAGGACATTTTTATCTTTTTGTTAGGAAGTTTTACGTTTCTTAGGTTAGCGGTTATTATTCAGAAGATGTGCGATATTAAAGGAACGTGAATATTAACAAAAGACGGTTATTTTAAATGGTTTTACAAGAATAAGATATATCTCCTTTCAATTGTTACTATTGCATGACATATATATAACCCGTTAAAGCCTTTATTTTGTTATATTTTTTGAACAATCAAAGTAATTTACAATTTTCTTATAATGATTTGACATCTTAAAACTACAAACATAATACTCTTTATGCACATGAATTATAAATATAACCTACATTTTTTTGCTTAAATAATGGTGGAGAAAGCAGACAGCTATCCTGTCAATATCCCGTGTTAAGGAGGACTGACTACTTTCCCCTTCTGGCCGAAAGGTTATATTTGTAAGTATACAATTTGGAATTAAGACTTTACGAGTATATTTAATTACAATAAGAGACGGCATAAAACATGTAATATAAAATAGCGGTAACATAAAATACAAAAATTTTATATAGTTAGTAGGTATGTTTATTATTCACGAGTAGTCATGTATGCCGTGTCTTTGTGTGTGTTTTTAGATGTATTCAATAAAATATTCAGTTTTTCCATGTGACTTAACATCAAGAATTAGTTTATGGATACGAGAATATATAAAAGAATTGATTTAGTTGTATAGAAGAGGACCTTATAGGATGAATAGTTTCGTAACTGGAAAAAACTTTGTAGGAATTTGATAAAGCATAGTATGATGTATTTTTGTGTTGATGGAGAATAATAAGCAGATTAACTAGTTGTCGTACAGTAAGGTCTTCAAGGGTTTGTACAGGAGTTTGGTCGATAAATATTTTAGACGAAATGTAGCAAATTTCTCTTAGGGAAATTTCTAGACGTTTCAAAGTAGTTTTAGCTGCTCCGTACCAAGATGAGATGCAGTATTTTAATAGGGATTGAGACGACTATACCAGACTTCTTGAATTACATGGATTGCTACGCGACGAAGGGTTCGGAATATAAACATTAGTTTGCGAATTCTGCTGGTAAGGGTGTTGATATAACCCTTGTATTAATATATCTCGTAGAATCCTCATATATTTATTATATTTTGTCACTATGGATATGGATATGGATAAGCAAGTGAATTCAGAACTAGACTTGGTATGGTCTGAACTATAATCGATAAAGGATGTTCTGGATGTGATGAGGCTCTTGTTGAATTCATAACCATGTGTTAATATAATGGTGTTTTATTCATCCACTTAAGTCCGAATACGTTTTATTAAACTTCTAGTGGATAACACTTCGTGTTAATATAGTTATTTCACTGAAATATTAATGTATAAATTAAATTTTATTAATTGATAATCGTATTTACGACGAATTGTACAGCTCTATCTTTTGAAGTCAGAGGTAAAAGATTGAGTGAACGTAAAATGAGCTTAAAGAAGGTTACGCTGGATAACGTAGGAATTGATGTAAAATTTTTTTTGTAAGGTTGGTTTCAATCGTCAGAGTACTTTGTGCAAGCACAGGATACCACGGTTTGATATGAAACTGGGTCAAAACTTAAAAAATATCCCTTTTACTAAATTAGTCATTACCAGTAGATATGTACCTATTAGAAATTCTCAGTTTGACTTTAGTATATTTATTTTCTTTGAACATTGAATTTTATTTACATTTCATTTTTAATCAAAAGGTCATATCGTTTTCTTTAGAAGTCATTTTACGTGCGTAAAATATAACCGTTATAAATAATGACAAAAAGGATAAATATAATTTATTAACAAAATCCCCGATTCCATGTCGGATAATGTTTTACAAATGGTGAATCATTAATCAACAATAGATTTATGAATGATATCAGTACTATTGTAGTATTTTGAAAAAAAAAAAAAGGAGACGGTTCACTTGTATACACGGTTATAGATTATATTAATCACTAGCTTAACCGTGCAACTGCGCTTGCGTACACTTAAAGATTGCGACATCTATTGTGGTGACTTTAATATTTTTTTTTAAACGAAAATTGCTCTATATTTGTCCTTATTTAATTTGGGTGTTTCAGAGATTAATAGAAATAAATAGAGAAAAAAAAATATGCTATAAATACCTTGTATAAATTCATATGAATTTAGTGAGAAACTGTTATTGGAAAATAAAAACAGACATTCCAATTTCTTTTTGTTTGGATACCCACGCGCTCGTTATTAAAAACTTCCAAGCTCTAAAAAATATACTTCTAGTTCCGTTTTAGAGAACCTATTTTTATTACTTATATTCCTATGTGATCTATATGAACAATTTCAGATTAACTGTCGCACTTGTTATTTAAGGAGTTTCGTAGTGTAATTAAAAAGACACGATCAAGAATTGACCGCTGAACTAAATCTTTAATTAAATAACTTTCCTGGATAGAAATCACTTCATAGTTTAATAAAGCAAATTTAATGAAAGTCTTTCATTGTATCATAATTTTGAATGCCAATTTTAAGTATTGAATTATATATCACCTTACTATATTTTGGAGACAATATTTTATTAAACTGTAATTAGCAGCCCATTGACGTCCCACTGCTGGGTACAGGCCTTCTAACTCATAGCAGAGAGGGTTTTTAGAACATAGACTCATCAAGCAGCTCCACTGCGGGTTTGCAGGCATAGTACACAAGAGTCCTCATAGTCCGACGTGACGGTAATCCGGCACGACCGGTGAGAGATCAGGCGCAGTATCGACGGCTTAACGTGCTTTCCGAGGTACGGGGGTGAAACATACCGCCACACTTCCCAAACTCAATCTTAATAGAAAACCGATTATCGATTTTAAAGTAAATTATTCCTCATAAAACAAATTTAGCACTCCTTATTGAAGCCTCAAAGAGAAAACTGCATTATGAGAAAGAATATTAATGAAACGAAGAAATTTGTCTTTGGTTAAGAATTGCTAATTTCTTTTAATATCAGTAGAATATGCGCTAAGATCTTCCATTTTAAAGTTTATTTTTTTAGTTTTAATAGTAATGTTTTAAAAATATAAATTGTAACAGAAGACGTCTCATTCAAAGGACATTAAAATAAAAAACTTCTATATTTGTTTGAAAATTAACTAGAAAAACTATCGTTCGTTTAAAGCGAGGATGGATTTACCATTTTATATTCACTTCCATAGTGCAAATCAGACAAGTACCGTTAAAAGGGTTAATTAGGTTAGTTACTTACGAAATTTTCTCTCAAGGGATCAGTTACTGCTTTGTGTAAATAATGATTAATACATTTGTTTATAAGAAAGACAAAGAAAAAACAGTGATTTAAACTGGTAGGCACACAAATTTCAAGGTTGTCGGAACAACAAATTGCTTTAATAAGATTGATCGATGCATAATATGGTGATTTTCGACATTTTCGACTCCACTGAGAGTGGCATATGGACAGTGACAGATGAGCTTATTAATGGATAAATGATATACAGACTGCTTGGATGTGTATTATATACAGATAATCTCTGCTGAATGATGGTGTATAACATGTATTCAAGCATAAGAAAATTTATTTCCTTTTATGGCAATATTCATTCGGGTCAATGCATTGTAGACGCTGAAAAGTATAGTCTTATGTTGTATATTTCTAACGAGTATCTGCCAGTATTATATTATTAAAGTAATAATTTTATCTTTTATTATTAAGAATCAATCATTTGCTTACACGTTTTGTGTAACCTTTGGAAATAGGTTGTACTCCTAATATCTACTAACTTCATGTCAGGATGTGATAAATGGTTGTATAAAAGATAAGGAAAGGTAAGTAGCAGCCTATTAACTCCCCAGTGCTGAGCTAAGACCTCCTCACTGATCGAAGGGAGGAGATTTAAGAGCGTATACCCACCAGATCGCTCACGGCGGATTTACAGACGTTTATATTAAACATTATAACATTTTTTACTATTCGCCTATTGTGATATGCAAACCAACATGTGTCAAAAAAATAAATTCATGGCTTAGAACTATAGATCAGTATAGATCGGACAAGTGAGTGGAAAAAGATTCGATACAATTTGTACTGTAATAAAGCAGACGGCACAAAAAAAAAATAAAAACTCAACTCTGTCAAATCTCATCTTTTAAAACAAAATCTAAAATTTAAGCTCAAAACTTGATTGGCAAGTCCTGTTATATAGATCTACCTCTATTTTAATGATAATTCTACCTTTTATATTCACATTACACAACTTTAAGCCTTAGTCCAACGAGCTATGATGTATTTCAGATTGCGCACTATAAATATATTGTTAACTGGTTTTAGAATATGCTCGAGACTTTGATGGTTTTTGATCCACGTTTTATCGGCTTTAGCGTTTGAAACAAAGGATATGGGATAAAATCACGCTTGCAGCAACACGTGAAATGTTGATCATCCCTATAAAGCGTATGCATACTACGTACGTTTAAAGGGTAGGCTTTAACAAAACATTTGATACGTTTATATTCCATTAATCTATAGTAATAATTTAAATAAAAAGCGGCCCTATCTGTTTTGTCTAAATCGCTAAGTAATTTGTTCTTGCCAATAAATTGCCATAAATATTGATACAGGTACTACAGGATACTTTCGATTGCGAAAATAGAATTTGAAAGGTGGAAATTAAAAAATATCTAATTTAAACTTTTCTCAAAGTCAGCATCTAATAAGAGGAAAAGTTTTTAAAATAATAAAAAGAATGATTGCTATGTTTAATGGGCATCTAGGTGGAACTATGAACACGGCGTAGGTGCGTGGAACGGTTGCTGCTTGAATTTGAATACACATATTGATGCAATGTTAAATAGTAAAGTGTTAATCTCCTAAAAAAATATCTAATTGGTTGGGCAGCGTTCGGGAAACTACGCCAAATATTTTTGTCCGATATCCCTCAGTGCGTGAAGACCAAAGTCTTCGAATAGTGCGTGTTGCCAGAGATGACCTATGGTTCTGAGACGTCGTCACTGACTATGGGTCTCATGCGGAAGCTCAGAGTCACTCAGCAAGCGATGGAGAGGGCTATGCCCGGAATTTCTCTACGTGATCGAATCAGAAATGAGGAAATCTGTAGCATAACCAAAGTCACCGACACAGTCCTACAAATTGCAGAGCTGAAGTGGCAATGGGCAGGGCACATAGTCTGAAGGACTGATGGACGTTGGGGCCCGAAGGTGCTGGAGTGGCGAACCCGCACCGGACGGTGCAGTGTAGGCAGACTCATCCACATGGTGGACCGATGACATATTGTCGTCGGTAACCTCATTTCGTAAGACCTATGTCCAGCAGTGGACGTACATCGGTTGAGACGATGACAACGAATCTGTTAAAAAGTAAATAATCACTTATTTCTTGTTGATTTTACTTAGCCAAAAACTCGAATATTGTTGGTATTTTGCCAATAAAGTAATAAAATGTGAGTGAAATCCTTAACTAATTTAGAACTGAACGTATTATAAACAAACCGATAGTAAAGTGAGACGTATACATGGAAAAACTACATGATTAAACATTATAGCCAAAATAACTACGTATAGCAACGTTACGCTGTAGTAAAATTATACGTAGCAACTTCAACCAAGGGGATCATAGAACTGCTTTCATGTGTAAAGTTAATCAATAAAATTTATGGCACAATAAGACGCAACGGCTCTGCGGCAAGATAGCTTGCAAAGTATAGTAAAGAGTTTTATATCTGAGCAATATATTATACTGCTTGCTCACACGACTTACTTTTTGGAGAATTCTCTCACCGTACAATCAGATTTGTAATGAATGCATGAGTAAATAAATAATAATCAAAACTTTTATCCATCAAAAACAACTGCAGACCACCTTTCGTCTAAAGTTATATAAAGTATTTGCACGACCGTATACAAGTTAAGAAATGCGTTAAGAACGAACTTACAAACAAAATAACATTTTTATATTTAACTTTTTCGTTACAGAAGGCAAAGATAGTAATTTTAAACCTTTCCGTTTATTCCATTGCCGATTTTTAGCTTCTCCTCACGACTTCGGTCACATCGGTTTCAAACAATACTACTAAAAACTACTAATGCTATATATATACCTATGATAACGAACGATTAATCTGGTGCTACGGCAAAGCTATAGAATTTATGAGCATTACAGTCGTTAAGCTAAGTTATTAACTGAAATAAAAAATATTCCAAATGTGCATATGAGTGAATACTGAATGAATGTTTTTGTAATTTCGTAATAAACATCCAAACATTCAGATATTTGTGGAAATATTTTGTCTGCTGTATTTGAATATTGGATGCTATAAATCATCACCAGACAAGAGCTGAGTAATTAGACATTATTGTAGGGAAATCCATCTCCGAAATGCTCTTTTCCAAGCAACGTGATGACTTTGAACTAAAGTTTATTTCGGACGCCCCAATACCATGGACAATATATATCCGAGAGACGTCACAAAATAGCGGTCAAAATAGCATGTATAATAAACAAAATATTCGCAAATAGTTTATTAATATTTCCGCGTACGTCGCAATAATATGCGATTGGAACAGTGGGTTCAGCTATAAAAGATAACTTAAGGTGAAGTTTAAACTTCTTGACCTTTACTACACATATTAACAAAACTGCAAGAATCTATAAAATTGATATCATATTTAAACAATAAGTTTCATTTCAACATTTGATTAAAGTAAGGTATTGATTTTTATACCTAAAGTAATATTATAAAGAGGAAACATTTGTGTTTTTGTATGTAAATATATATGTATGTTTGTTACATTTTCATACAAAACCTACCAGACCAAATGCAAAATTTTTTTCACTTTTAAAAAGCTGCATTTTCAGTGAGTGACATAGGTTATATTTCTTTTTGAAAAAAAAGTATCCCTTAAAATATGCAATAATGTTACCCAAGGTATGAAACAAAAAATCTGTTATTTCGTGCACTGCGAAAACTGTTGAAGATGAAGCTAAAATAATGTTCTAGAATATTATAGATAGTTTTAGTATCTACAAAAAAAAACCGAGGTATATATCCAACTACCGTATTTATTCCACTATAGCCACTTTTTTGCATTTTAAAAGTTAATTAAAGTGCCGACATTAATCAAGCCATATTATTCGCAACTCTGTATTAATCTTTATACTATGAAGTTGTATTCTATTGATGACCGTTTCAATACCTTTAAAATATTTTTTAAACTATTAAAATCGCACATTCAATTCAAAACATATTTAAAAATCTCAATCTGAAGAATATAATGTATCCCGACTTGAACTCCAGAGTGTAAATGTTGTGTATAGGGTTCTGAGACAATAAAATATTACAAATAAAACTCTTCTCTAAAATTATAGAAGAGAGTTTTGCATTTGAACTTTGTTTTTATTTTTAACAATTTATTATAATCAAGCTAAAAATTACTGGACCGATTTAGAAAATTCTTTCATTACCTGTAGAGAATTTTTAAATTGACTAAAATCGGATATTCTACGTAAATGATGTTGCGAATTTAAAATGTAATAGTTAGATATATTTTTGTAGTAAAGTAAAATCTGTATATTGATTAGATTATGAATGTAAGTGTGTATCTTAAAATCTGAATGGAAGTAATTATTACTAAGTGATGTAAAACTTTTTTAACTTCTAACAAAAATAAATTTATAGTCCGACTTTCCACGTCATAAATATCGAGGATCTACGCGGGTTATACCGAGGAGCATTGCTATTATATATATAAATAAATCGCAAAAAACTTCGTCCATATGTCTGTTATTGAAACTCCAGCCAATGTCTGTTCCCCAAATCGGTGTGACTAGAAAAGCGAATGCGAAGATGGTTTTAGACAAATTAAAGCATTCACCCATTACAATTATCTTTAAATATAATTCACAATTCACTGCACATTTAGCAAATTGACTTCGTTTGCAATGTAGACGGTCACTGACACTAAGAAGATTTCTGTATTTCCCACCAGAACGATAAATAAGCAGGTGACACCGCAAACACACAAACCTTTCTCTCAAAATCTAATAATTTCCCCACAAATGAGTATATTACGTATTATCGTTATATAGTAAGATCGGGATAAACCTAACGGTAGAGATTTATGATAACATGCGGGTAGAATTAATTTTTGCGGTGTTTGCGGAAATATTTATTAGGATGAGCATAGAACTTTGGTCTATATTACGAATATTATTCCGTTTAAGCTACCATTTTATTTATTAAGTAAACTAGCGTTATATTATATTTTCTGTCAATTGTTATTCAGAAATATCTGATACTTCATTGAAAGGGCACTGTTTCTTTCATTGAACTACCTCAACAAAAACCACAAAATATTCAGGTATATACAGCCTTTATTTCTTATAAGAAAAGTAGGATAGATGCCAAGTCAAATTGACTCAAGGCATCTGGAGTTAACCCATTTGGCTCCAATATGCGTCGCTTTTATAGCCAAAGCTTTTGAATGACTAAGAAATTCTAGGATCGGGTGTATTATTTTACTTTACAGAGCCAGGCCTGGTTTGAATTTATTCAAATGTGTCGGCAATAATAGATTACTCTTGGAAATGCTTAGTTTTATGGTTATGTTTTATTAAATTTTGACCGTCTTTTATCACAACAACAAAAGCGCAATTATGTCTTAAGATTTGAATCTTACCATAGAAAGATTTTATATGCTATTTGATGGCTTGGCTGGCATAAAGGTACGAGTTCTAGCTTTGTTATTAGAGGCCGTAGGTTCCTTTTTCAACGTGGCCAATTAAATAAATTGTATTTTTTAATTTTGTCCAGACTAAATACAATCCTATCAGAAACGCCATGCAGCCATGCATGAAAATGTACGTCACTGTGACCAATCAGAAGTTAAATTAGCTCTTTCCAGGTTATCACTCTACCGTCAATGGTAGTATCAGCACTTATTCTTAGTTGAGATCACAGTCAACTGACAAGAAATCAATCAGTAATAAAGACAATTTTGTAATTTTTTATTTGGATTTTCTGGAACAATAAAAAAGTATTTTATTAAAGATTGAATATTTGCACAGGATATAAACGGATAGCCGCATTAGATAATGGTTCTGGTGACGGAAGCTTTGCAAAACGTGGGCTGCCAAGAAGACCGTCAATTCTGGGTTAACTCAAGAGTAAAGGCGATGTTCTTCACAGTATAAAAGAATTCTTGCCTAGTTTAGTCTTATTGCTTGCCAATACCCATACATCATGGGAAAGTTATAAGTGTTGGGTAAGGTTGAAGGCAAGAGATCAATTGACTGCACCCACAGGCTTACCTTTAGTAGCCGCATTAAAAGAAGTTGAAAACCGAGAATGTTGGAGCGCAATTACGACCACCGCCCTGACAATAGACCTTCAAAGGCACGACATTTAGCAATGAAGAAATCGACCCAGATTCTTTTGGATTGATTTCGAATAGAAAGAGAGAGAGAGTGTAAACAAAAATAGGAATCAAAGTGTAAACAAAAAAGGTCAGATTCGTAATTATAGCTAAAGAATCTGAAATATTTACTTACGTCTATCTATAAAACTGTAGCTTCCGAGGAAGCCCGTAGCATTGTTCAGCCGCGAGCTAGTGTGAAATTCTAAGACCATTGCAGGTCCCGGAGAATATAGTGCAGGGGGTATGTCAGCTTTCTTTCCACAAAGCGCTCTCGCCCATACAGAGCGTTCGTTGATTACTCCAGGAGGGCCCGGACCTTGGACGTCCCAGTAGACCTTAACGTAGTCCCCACGTATACAACTGTAACAAAAATAAAAATAATGTTCTGTAATATTATCTATGAGAAAAGTGGTTAATTATTCATCATAATTCACACACATTGAGTCATTGGTTTAATGTCGGTTTGTTCGGCTACAGACTTGAGATCCTAGGTTTAAGTCCCGGGTCAGTCGAATTCAAAAGTCGATATTTAGTTTTCTGTTAAGAAGTTCTCAGTATTCGTCCCAAGTTGGGAAGTTGGCGGGGCGCTGTACCCCGTGCCTCGGAGAGCACGTTAAGCCGTCAGGCCTAATCTCTCTGATCTCCCTCCGGTCTCAGATCTGAATGCTGTTCTATCGGACCATAACAGTGGAGGAACAGGAAGTGCACTTGTGTTAGCGCATACACTTGTGTACTATGCCTGCCAACCTGCAGTGGAGTAGTGTGACAGGTCTATGCTCTAAAAACCCTCTTTTCTATGAGTGGGGAGGCCTGTGCCCAGCAGTGAGACGTTAATGGGCTGCTACTATGTATATCTTGTTAAAATTTTATATTGTTAACACTTGGCATTCATTCAAGTTCTAATACATTTTTTTAAATTGTGATGGATGATAATTGACGTTAATGTGGTTCTTGAAAATAATTATTCATCAATTCGTTTTTTAATTGAACAGCGCCATCTGCTGAAAGCTTAAGTAAAAACTATAAAGGATTTTTTCTTACGTATTGAGCTTAAAAAGTTTGTGCTAGATATAAATATAGTTTCAAAATGAACCCCAGTATTTTTAGACTTGAACTTGTAAAAGTTTATATTCAAAAGTAATGGGGTTTCTTCTTAAATAACAATCTTTTCTGGAAAGTCAGAGAATAATTATTTTATAAAGAATTAATATTCCCTCTATAGTCATTCTGCAGTATAATTAAATAAACACTTTAACCTACGTTTAAAATTACAAAGTCTTAAAGGTTTTGTCAGTTCCTGACCGCAAATACGTTATAAAAAGCTTTCCAGTTTAAAATCGTAATAAAAAACTAAGTTCGAAAAGGAACTTTAAAAATTTACTGAGCTGTTTTAACAAATTTCTAAAATAGCTTGGGACTGAAGGGGTTGGATTAAAGTTATTTGAACCACTTAGAACGATTCTTTTCTTTTAATACGTATATTAACGATACTTAATGCTTTTTTTTCAATTCCTACAATTAGTTTATACTCATTTTGTTTAAAATAAATACATTTATTTAAACATGTTTACAATGACACTTGTAATTAATATAGTTTTTTTTTCAAATATTATAGTGCCATAAAGCTTACGCATAAAGATTTATTTCTATGTAATACGTCTGCTGGATCTGCTGCCGGGCTGGCTGGACAGGTGGAAGATGTCTGTCAACGTTGATAAGACGTCGGCCATTATGTTCGGCCGTCATGAGCCGCAACGTCAGTGGAATATCGGGGGGCAGGACGTAGAGTGGCAGACATCAGTACGCTACTTAGGGTGCCGCATTGATCGCGGGCTGCGCCTGGCGGACACGGTGACTTACGCTGTGGGCCAGGCTGCGGCGGCTCGGTCGCTTCTGCGGCCGCTTTTTACCTCAAGTCCCCCAATAAAAGCCAAACTGAAAGTCTACGGAGCCTAGGTCCGCTCCAGACTGACGTATGCGGCTCCTGTCTGGTACTCTTTCTGCTCAGGGTACCAGAGGAGTAGGCTGCAGATCCAGCAGAACAAGTGCCTACGTATGATAGTAGGAGCTCCGAGGTACGTCAGAAATGACGTCATCCACCGTGACACCAGGACGCCCACCGTNAGTGGATTTATATACAGTTGCTGGTTAACTCAATGTTATTTATGCTGTAAAAGTAAGGAATTGCAATCCCGTTAGGATTGCGGTGTCCCTCTAGTGACCTAATTACTTTCCGAAGAGATTTCTTATTGCGATAGAGAAAACCTTTTTAATTTCACGTTATTATTTCAACAGCTTTATATTTATTATCTCACAGGAGTAATATTTCAACGTACTCAACAGATAAATGCCTGTTTTAATTCTTAAAAACTGTACGCGTTCAACAGATAATAATACAGAAATACAAGATAATAAAACAACCATTTTATGTAATAAAACGATCACTAATGAATCTTTCTAACATCCTAAAGATATTTGATGCTTTTGTCGAAAGAGTCGCTCTGTTTTAACTGTTAAATGTGTATAAAATATTACTCAGGAATGTACAGACATTTGAAAAACAAATAATATTATGAACAAAAAATAGACTAACATAGTTGCAACTTAAAAACAACATACACAAAGCAGAGCTATACTGAACAAAAATGAAAGAATGGATTGAATAAAATTAAAATTAAATCATAAACCTACTAATAATAACATTTTGAAGTTAATTTTCTAATTAAACATGATAGATTGAAATATTTGTCGCCAAACTATAATGCAAATGGTATTTATATTTTTTTGTTGCAGGAAAGTTTACGTTTCTTCGAATTTCCTTAAGTTTTAAAAATATGAAAATCTTACTGAGATTTTATATGGTTATAACATCACTAATATCGTCTTATACTTGTTTAACTTTGCGTACACTGTATCTTATACAATATCTGTAATACATAAAAAAGTATATCTGTTTTTATGTTAGCTTGGAGATTTAGGCGTGCAACTTGGAGATGGACACAAAATATTTTAATACCGGGAAGATAAAGTGTTCCATCCCTCGTCATTTTAAGAATGTCCGCAAAAACATGTTGGTTTTCAGAAAGTACTTATGAATAAAATATCAAAGCCCTGTTCTTCCAAACATTTTATTCGTGCCTTAAATATAACATTCGACGTTTTATTCTAACAAATGTTAATATGGTATTACATTAATAGGCACATTTTCCCTATTTAGCGCTAATCAGTGTACCTAATTGCAAGCAAGTTATTCTGTTTAGAGATAAATAATTAATCTCTTGACTATCTTTTTTTTTATTCGTGTATCCGGCTTAGTTTATAAAAATCCCTGTCTCAGTTCTTGACAGTGACAAGCTTTGTAAATTACTACTACTTACCCGACTTTGACGATATTTTATTCTTATTTATGGATTTGTTTTAACTCAGGACATAGTATATTGTATTAACATAGTACATTAACTTAAAAATATTGCAATTTTTTCTTAAACCTAGAGTTCGTTAAATATCAGTTCTGCTGTTCACTAACTCGTCAATAACTAATATTCGGTCAGCTAATATACAAACTAAATACTATAGAGTATCGTGGGGGGGGGGGGGGTTCTGTAGAGGCGATCCGCCCTCACCTGGAACGATAGCTTACCAGAGGCTATGGGTCGCTCTCTTTCAGTCAGGTGCAGCTTCTGACGGGACACAGTAGTTTCAGAAAGTCCCTGCACCGAATTGGCCGTGAAAAGGCCGCCTGCCATGAGTGTGGCGCCGCTGGTGACTCAGCGCACCACACTTTAGCAGAATGTGCAACATGGGCACCTCACCATCACCTAGTGGTGTCATTGATTGCTGCGAATCTTTCGCTGGAGAGCGTTGTAGTTACGATGCTCTGCAGTGAGAGTTGCTGGACGGGAGTGGTCCCCTTCTGTGAGATGGTCTTCTCGCTGAATGAGGCCCACGAGCGAGAGAGGGAAAACTCAGTCAATGTTCCTTCTCACCGCTGACGAATGGTATCCCGCCAGGCGGCATATATTTGCACCCTTCGTGAACTCTCGGTCGAACTTATCCGGAACATCAGAGAGGAATGTGCGAACGCTCCTCGGATGTTCCACTAATAGATGAAGAGAGTTCCGCTGGGTTTTAGTGGACATTGCGAGGATTCCCCCTTGTATAAATGCATATAATAGCGTAAAAAATATTTCTTTTAGTAGGTTATTAAATATTGAACTTACCACCGAAGCCTAAATTTGCAAAGCTGAGAATCGAAACCCGGACCTCTGCTAGCGAAGCCAGTATTCAGAACATTACGTTATTAAGCACCATTTATCATAACTTATTTATTGCATTGAAGTGATAGGTAACTATCTATAGTAAAGCCTACGTCATTATAATCTCATCCAGCGATCTTTCCCGTTGGTGATGACAGGCCATTATTAAAAGCACCGACCCAACTCAATCGGACTGAAATGACATGTCAGTACGAACTGCGAATTCATGTAGTGACCACTGAAATCATTCCTGTCATTTATCTTTATGTCTCAACTAGATTGCGACGTTGCAATTTTGCAACACTTTTTAATTAAATCTTATATAAATAGATATTCATAAAATTATCTAGATTTTACTTGAATAATTCAATGAATCCGAAAAGTTTCATTTTCCTTAATAAAATTTCAGTGTCTGCTTGTATCAAACTATGTAAGGTACTGATATCGACAGAATAATTTTGAAATTTTCTGTTTGTCTTAACAAGGGCTGGTTCTCTTTGAACGGAATTTTCACTGACAGCTAGCTGATTTTATAGGTAGTAATTTATGCTACTTTTAACCGACTTCAAAATTTATTTATGTTGTGTACCTCATAACTTTCTCATGACTGGGTGAACCGATCTTGATGGGTCTGAGTTTTATTTGAAAAACGTTACAGTACAGTTTTGATGATGGTATCCATGAGAAACCCGGAAATGAATGAATAACTCAAGATGACGACAACCGATTTCGATGATTCGTTTTTTATTAGAAAGGGTATACTTTAAGGATTGTTTTATGATAGTTTGGTTAGATTTTGATTACGGAATCTCTGACAAAGTAACGGAACTCTTCAATTCTTAGGAGCAAATTAACGATACTCGGCAGAATCTTTTATAAAATCTCCGGATATTTGAGTCACCTACCGTAACTTCGGTATGGTCAAGTGATTGTCGTAGTTAAATATGATGATCAACGGAACTCCTCAATGACTTACAGTATATATAACCGTTTGTAAACAAATGGCAATGNTACTATACAAAAGACGAGTGCTAGCGGGGTGACTAAATAACCAACCTGTAACCTATAAGGTTGCGGGTTCCACCCCGGGTATGACAGCACCAATGTAAATTTTACTTTGTAAAGTAGTTTTGTTTAAACGGTCTAATATGAGCAACATGTTTTTCAGGTGTACCCATTCGTGTTTACTTCAGATTCACTAAAAATCACAAAATAAATAAGAAATTAGCAATAAAAAGAACCGCCAAGTGGACACGCGGGAAACGCCTACCTCGGCCGACGCCGACTCCCAATATAAGAAAACGAATTTTTAACTTTTTAGAGCATATTAATATATTTGTAAGAGTTGCTTTTGAAGGTTTTCTTTAATTCTTTTTGTTTATATTGTGATTTTTAGTGGATTTGAAGTAAACAATATTGTCAGAAAGTGCATTCGGTGAGTTGAGTTTACGTTTCCTTCCCTTCCAATATATGAAACAGTATACTTTTTTTGCAAAAACTATTGTATATTAATTTAATTTTAAGAATAAGTAAGTAGCAGACCATTAACGTCCCAGTCGTTACTGGTCCCGTCGACCAGTAACGCTCAGACCTGCTCACTCCGAGGAGCGAGGGTTTTTAGAGCATAGGCCCACCACGCTGCTCCATTGCGGATTGGCAGGCATAGTACACAAGTGCACTCTCTATTCCTTCACTCTCATAGTCCGATGTGACCGTAATCCGACACGACCGGAGAAAGGTCAGGCGCAGGACCGACGGTCGGGCAAATATTGAGAAAATCTTACTAGAAAACTCAATATTGATTTTTGAATTGGCCCGACCTGGGACTCGAACCTAGGATCTCATGTGTGTAGTCAAACATGCTAACGACTAGACCAATGTGGCAGTTTTTTTTTAAGAATTTTAAGAATAAATGAACATAAAAAATATCTATCACTTGATGTTCTTCTAATTCGAAAATGTGAAAAATATTTGTAACATTTTCATGACTTTTCTAACGTCTATCATAGTTATTTTGTCGTGTTATTTTGGATGCGTTGGAATATAAACTTTCTCCTTGTTGACAGTTTGTGGGATACTGTCATGATTATGTAGACAAAAACTGCAGAGAAACTAATCTACGTTCATGGTTACTGACCTAATTAGTGGGTAGAGAGAATTTGGAGCAGCAATCTTGCTAGGGTTGAATGTTTGGTGTTAAGTTACTTTGAGTTTCAAATTGTGGCGTAATAATGTGAATGTGACGTCATAAATGTAAATGATACTTTTATGGTCTTGTTGCGCGCAGATTAGATACCGGACTGTGTGGATTTGGGAAACATTACGCTTATGATTTTTACCCTGTGAGTTGTAAGTTGCGGCCAGGACTACTAGCTAGGACAAGTAAAATGAACAATTAATTGCTCATTTTCACCACTTAAACCCAATCGGGTAATTTCCTTTTTGTCTATTATTTTGTAAAAGGTCTATATCATCATTTTAATATAACATAATACGGTATATATAAAGTATTTAACAAGCGACACCGACCTTGCTATTCTGAGCTATTGTGAATTAAAATACAAAACTGTCATGGAAACCCCTGTGTAAAAAGTAGTAGTACATTTCTTAATACACTGATTACTAATAATCATTTTATAAACTGGACTCTTACGCTATATACTATGTTTTAAAACTAAATACAGATCATTTATTACCCTTATTTATTTTGTAAATAGATCAGTCGAGAAAACACAGAGGCAGACTGAACATGTTGACTGTAGGGAGAGTTCGTGAGTTTACACCTGGGTCAAGGTAAGTACAACGGATACTCTTTTGTGTTTCACATGAAAAGCTTTTGTTGGATGTAGTTTTAAGCACATTCCTGGTGACAACAGTACCAAGGTAACTTTGTTTAAATGACTATTTTATTTAAACTACGTTCTTTCACCGTTCAAACAAAGTTACTTGCTCCTTAAAAAGTTCCTTTGTATTTATAATGTCTCGCTGTTTCTTTATTTTATCGTGAGCTTTCAAATAGTGGCTTTAATTAAAAAAGGCGCCTTTACTTATATTTATCAGTCCTTGAATGAACTATTTTAGAAAGAAATGATTAAGAAAATGAAAATAAGGCGAAATATGTTTTTCAAAGTTTTTACTATGAAGCTGATAATTACTAAACAAATAACGAAATATTTTTTAATTAAATACCTTTCTGAAACCTTCAAAAGTTCTTTAGTCATGCTATGCAATTTATAACGTAACGTTCGTCCGAGTAAAATCGACTCTTGTCGCTTAAAGAAAACGTTAGTTATAATATTTTAATTAATTATTCTATTTAATGTTATTGTCAGTACATTATAGACAATAATTTATGCACATGAATGTTGTTTGAATATGAATTCAAAAAATAGTTTTTTTTCATATTTCAAAGTTTATTTAATCATATAACTTCTATAGAAAGAGGTTTCCGTCGCGAATATTGATAGATATACTTTAATTTTGTCCAACTCAAGAAGATAAACCGCTCTAAGATTTATTCCAAAACCATCGTAAATCAGGCGCAATGCATAATGCAATAGCTATTACTGAGTAGAATGAGTACCAAACTACGGCCATACCATTATCTTTTGCCTAATACTTTACTGAGATACCATCTAGGAAACATAAACGAAAAGAGCATTTAAATTTAATCTTTTTCCACACTTTTGCTGGTTTTATTTCCTAATATTATTTTACACTCTCCCTGTATTTCTACAAATAAAAAAAACTTAATTTCAGGTATTTTACATTCATCGCTGTGTATATAAAAAGAAATGCTGGTTACTTTTTATTCCTTCTTAAATATAAAGAGATCCAGTCTCTGTATATAGGAATTGTTAAATCATTTGGGACAGATATCAAAATTCCATTGATAGTCTTTTAAACGACACACCAAAAGCACGCTACGGTTTCATGATTACTCCTATGAAGGGAACACCTGCGCACGTGCTTGATACACTGCAATACTATATGCATCATTTTATTGCACTGTGATTACATCTATAAACATAAAGACACACACCCACACACACACATATATATATTTGAACAATATGTATACATATTGTTCAAAAATTCAAGCCTTAATAAGATATTCCTTAATTATCACCATAAGTGTAAATACATCTTCTTAAAGTTTACACTATATCTACTACTACTACTACTACACACAGAAAATCATGTTTTAATAAAATTAAAATCGTGAAATTAAGAATTTTTTGCGAAATGGGTACCACTTTAATAAAAATATATTTGACCCTCAGTGGAAGAATGAAAAAGTGTTTTACTTATTTATTTTAAGAAGACATATAGAGAGACTGTAATCTAATAGTAAGAATTGAAAACTCAGCTTTCACTTCAAAATTAATAACAAATAAGTATTTCAACTTCAAACATGTAAGATAAAAGGTAGAAATTGTAATCCCAAGTCAATACATTTCGCTCTCTATTATTTTACGGGCAACTTTCAAACATTGATTGAAATTAATGACATCCTCGGGGAAATAATTTGAGTGGATAATAGGAGTTTGAAAAACGTAATGTTCTGACCTCGACCGATCAATTAAAAGACAGGAAAAGCGTAGCGGCTTTCGATTAATCATCGTAATTACAACAGCCCATGAACAGATAAAAATTTACAGACATCATAAATTGATATTATACTTCCATACTAAATTTTGATTTGGTAATTTTTTTCTGTTTTAAAAATGAATAGCATGATTATAAAGTGAATCCTCGAACTATCGGAATATTCTTTTTTAAATCTAATTTTAAAAGGATAAAAAAGACACGGAGAAGACTAAAGAAGTAATAAATTCAACTTAATTAACGCAATAAGTAAGCCCAGATCATAGTTTCAGACCCCATAGAAATATGAAAACATCTATTATTTATAACAACATTTTTTCTCTAAGACATTTTTAAATCCACCTGAACAAACCTCCACCTCAATAAAATCGGTCATAATAGAAGAATTTGATGACCTCGCTGGTGAAATGGTGCGCGTACTTGGTTTATTGGGAGGCTTCGGCCTTGGCTAGTTACTACTCCAGCAGCAAGTTGAGCCGCCAAGTAAATAATTTGTGTTTCTGATTGTATTATCACTTACCATCATTTGAGACTACAATCAAGTGCTAACTTGCCAGTAATAACATATAAAAAGAAAGGTAAGTAGCAGCCCATTAATGCGGGTAAGAGAGGGTTTTTAGAGCATAGACTCACCACTGAGCTCCACTGCGGATTGGCAGGCATAGTACACAAGTACATTCTCTATTCTTGTACTCTCATAGTCCGATGTGATGGGAAACCGAAGCGTCCGGAGAGAGATCAGGCTCAGGATCGGCGCCTTAACGTGCTTTCCAAGGCACGGGGGTGGAGCACACCGCCAACTTTCCAATTTCGAGCAAATATTGAGAAAATCTTAATAGAAAACTCAATATTGATTTTTGAATTAGCCCGACCCAGAATTCGACCTCATGTCTGTAGCCGAACATGCTAACCACTAGACCAATGAGGCAGTAGTAACATATATCAAGACTAATTTTCAAATAAATTCTAGAACATTGTATAAACTTTAATAAACTTCTTTTTATTTTAATATCATATATTTGTATAATTTATTTCCCTGTGTGATTTCATTACACGCAACATTGTATTTGCATCAGAGATGACTAACTCTTAGAAATAAACATTTAAGTTTATTACACGCGCAAAACTTTGAAATTAAATTTGATTAATGGGTATCATAATTAGCTTGTTAATAGTTGAGCGTGTCCAAAATAAACCGACATGGTTTGACATGCAAATAGATGCGACCACTTCACTGTGTTTATGTTGTTGAAATGACCCGTGTAAGACAAATTTAATCTACCAACATCGGTCTTTATAATTAATATTAAACCTAAAATTATCTTATGAGTCTACACTGCCATTTATTCAAAGTAAAAATACTATAATGCAGGCTTAACAAGCTTTTTTAAATCGTCGTAGTCTTGTCGATAGCAATGGATCCATCGTGGATCCATCGAAAAACAATACATACATACATACATAGCATCACGCCTCATTCCCATAGGGGTAGGCAGAGACAACATCCTTCCACTTGCCACGATCCTTGCATATCTCCTTCGCTTCTTTCAATCTCATTAAACCTTTCATACAAGTTCGTCGGTTTAGAGTACTCTTGACCTGGCCGTTATTTAAAATGTCCTGGATTTGGTCCAGGAACGTTCGCCTTGGTCTTCCCCTTCCAACTTTCGCATTCACTCTTGACTCATAAATCCTTTTTGTCAGTCTCCTTTCATTCATTCTCTCTACATGCCCAAACCATCTAAGCATACCTTTCTCAATTTTAGTCACTACGTCTTCTTTTATACCACAACGTTCTCTTATCACACTATTTCTTACTCTGTCACTCAGTTTTAATCCACTCATGCTTCTCAACGCTCTCATCTCTACCGCATTTATTTTACTTTTGTGATTCTTCTGCCATACCCAACTTTCACTACCATACATAAGTGTTGGCACCAACACTCCAGCATGCACTGCCAGTCTAGCCCTTTGAGACACCATCTGGCTATTCATAAAAGCATGCAGAGCACCATTTACCATATTCCCTGCATTCACTCTCCTTTCGATATCACTTTCACATGTTCCATCTTTTGTAAATTTAGATCCCAAGTATACAAATTCTTTCACCTCTTCCACTTGTTCCCCATCTATCAAAATATTGCCATTCATCATAGATTCATCTCGTTCAAAAAGCATAACTTTCGTTTTGTTTACATTCACTTTCATTCCTTTCCCTTTCAAAGCTTCATTCATAATATTTAGCATCTCCTGAAGCTCGTTAGCGGATGACGCAAGTATTACTTGATCATCAGCGTAGAGTAAACATTTGATGAGTAATTCATTCATTCTTAACCCATACATACTTTCTTTTAAATCTGTCAAACATTTATCCATGAATAGGTTGAACAGCCATGGTGACGCAACACATCCCTGTCGAACACCTCTTTCGACAGGAAACCACTCCGTGTACGCTCCGTTTATTCTGACACAGGCACTAGAACCCTCATAGAGAGACTTCAATGCTTGGATCAGACAACCGCTCACCCCATACGTAGATAACGTTGACCACAGCTCATTCCTCACCACTCGATCATAGGCCTTTTCTAAATCTACGAACGCGCAATAAACTTTTTGGTGTTTAGCCAAACATTTTTCAGTTATGCACCGTAAAGAAAAGACCTGATCCGTACATCCCATTCCTCTTCTAAATCCCGCTTGCACGTCCCATATTTTCCCATCAGTTTCATTAATCACCCTTTCAATTAATATCTTTGCATACAATTTGCCGACGACACTAAGAAGGCTGATACCGCGGTAATTTTTGCACTCCTGCTGTGACCCTTTTCCTTTATATAGAGGGACAATTACGGCCTTGCTCCAATCTCTTGGGACTTGACCTTTCTCCCAGCATATATTGAAAAGGCAGTACAGCTGAGCTACCACAATCCCGCGGCCAGCCTTCAGCATCTCGACTGACACTCTGTCATACCCAGCAGCCTTACCTGATTTCATACCTTTTATCGCTTTCATGATGTCATCCATACTAATCTCGCTATCACTTGTCTTACATTCATTGCTATCCGCAGAGGCCATATTTACCTCTGCTTCATTTCTTTCAAACAAACTTTCAAAATGATCCTTCCATCTCTTCAATATCCATTCTTCTCCTTTTATTAAACTTCCATCTAAACTTCTGATTTTACAAAGCTCCGAGGAAGTAGATCTCCCTCGGGCAAATTGTATTGATTTCCAGAAAAACTTTTTGTTTGACTGAAAATCATCAGAAAGTCTCCTATCATACATATCACTGTATTCTTCTTTTTTCTTTCTTACAGCTTCTTTCACGATTACTTTCACCCTTTTGTATTCCATTCTTGCCTTTTTTACGTCATCATTCGTTGCCTTTTGCATTCGTTGGTTCGCTTTTGTAGCCAACCAATCGGACCAAGCTTTCTTCTTTTCACACACAGCTGCTTGAACATTTTTGTCCATCCACAAATTCTTCTCTTTCTTACCTTTCCTCCTTTTAGACACGCCACATACATCAATAGCAGCACCAACCACTCCATCTTTAAATTTATTCCATAAACTTTCAATCTCATTTCCTTCGTCTTCACTCTTGAATCGCCCACTCAAATTTTTCAGATATTCTTCTCTAACATCCTCTTCTTGCAATCTCTCCACTTTTATTCGTTCAAGAATGCTCGAGGTTTCCTTCTTTCTATGGCGCCACCGATTAAAAAGACCACCGATTCGGGCAACGACCAGGTAGTGGTCAGTATCGATGTCGACCCCGCGGTATACTCGAGCATCTAGAACTTTCTTCTTCAGTTTTTCGTCCACAATTACAAAATCAATCATACTTCTAGCATTCCCTTCTTCCCTTGTATACACATGAATCCCCTTGTGCTCAAACATAGTGTTTGCCACAAAAAGACTATGTTCCACACATATTCCAAGCAAACTTCGTCCATTTTCATTCACCCGTTTGTCACCAAACATACCAAGAGTCCTTTCATATCCATCACGTTTCACACCTACCCATCCATTAAAATCTCCTAACATAATTATTCGCTCATTCGGTTCACATTCATTCAACGTATCACTCACACTTTCCCAATACTCATCTATTTCTTTTTGGGCTTTATTGGACTTTCTGGTGCCCAGATCCGTCGGAGCATAAGCACCCAAGACAAAGATCCGAGTAAGTCCAACTTTTAGCCTGATCCAGATGAGTCTAGGACTCACGTATTTCACTTCTTTCACACAATCATCCATTCTTTCGGAAAGTATGATACCAACTCCCTGACAGCCTCTCTTATCACTGCTTACACCAGACCAGTAAGCTGTGTAAGGGCTATGTTTCGTGGTATCACATCCTTTCCTCTTTGTCTCATTCACGCAGAGTACATCTATGCACCTATCATGCATCATCTGGCATACTTCATCAATCTTTTCATTCATTCCTCCTCTTACATTCAAAGTAGCAAAGCGGCTCTCGGTAGCCCGCTTTTCGCCCCCATTAGGAACGTGACGTGATGGATTGCGAATCTCATCGCCGCCATTTTTGGAATGTAATAATATCACCATTGCGTTCCCACGAGTAGCAAGGGAACATAGGTCCATTCTGGCAGAGCCCCGCATGCCAGAATAAGGCTAGCCTATTTCTGGGTTCGCCCGGTCCCAGGGCCACCGCTTGCGACTAGGCAAATGCCCCTAGCCATGAGTCCCTCGGCACGGTACACCTTGGACTGGCAGGAAGTGGGTAGGAAAATGGAATAAAAGGGGGGAACGGGTCAAAAAGATAGGAACTTTGTAAGGAAGAGAAAGGAAAATATAAGGTAGTAGGATATTACTGACTCGGAAGACTGAGAAGATTCAGTAATAGCTCGGGGAGCCGGGATCGCATACCCGTGTACCATACTATGACTATCGGACAAATAGACAAAGATGTGTACCCCCTGACCAAAAACAATTCCTTTCGGAAAGTTGATTTTACCACAAAGATATCGACGAGAAACACAGTAGCTAATTTTTTGAATAAAATTTAGTCCATCGAATTAGTATTTAAAAATTAAATAGCTGAACCATCGTACAGCCTCGGTACTAATAAATAAAAAGCTAACTGATAATTGCTCAATATTTCACCTTGTAGGTAGTCAATGTCAAAATCAATGAAATAGACTGAAGGTATTCTTGTAAATTTAATAAGATTTCTGAACGACAGGATGAACATCAAACGTTTGACATTCAAAACAAAAAAAATTCACTTTATATTGTTATTTAATTTCTGAACGACTTTTAATATTAACTGATTTCTAAGCGACGGGACGAACATCAAATGTTTTACAATTAGAAGTAGCTTCTAAGAGAAAGCGAGATTGTTGTTGTTACTATCCAAGTTTTTTTTTCATATTTACTCACTTTTTAAGCCTGAACGTCCAAAAATAATTCAAAACCAAAAATTAGCCAAATCAGTCCAGCCGTGCTTGAGTTTTAGCGATGCCAACGAGCAGAAAATGATTTTTATACACATAGGTAAAATAATATCATACACAGTTTTAGTATAAACATATACTCTTCCGAAACGGCTTGACCGATTTTGATGAAATTTTAGATGCATATTCAGTAGTATGAGAATAGGTTTATAACTAATTATTACACCCCTAAGTATTAAGGGTGGTTCACTCTCTCTCTCTCTTTGTCAGTCCCTCATGTCTGAGGGTTGTGGTCAGTATCAGCGTAGCATCTGCAACGGATGACTTTTTTCCAGTGGTTTCTGTCCAGCGCCTCTCTTACCACCGTGTAAAATTTGGAGGACGACGAATTTTTCACTTGGTCTGTCTATCTCGATGGTGAACGGCCGCGCGATCGTTTGCCTTCCGTGTTCCCAACCACAATAAGTTTTTCTAAACTTTCGCCGCTTCTACGCATTGTGTGGCCGAAGTATGACAGAATGCGTTGTTGGCATATGGTGGACAACCGAGTCATTATATAGAGTTTGTTTAGAATTGATGCATTGGTGAGTTTCGCGGTCCAAGGTATTCTTAACATTCGTCGCCAGATCTCGAATGCATCAATTCTTTGCCTCTCTCTGGCCGGGATGGTTCACGTTTCCACTCCATACGGGAAGATAGGGAACACCAGGAACACCAACCTGATCTTGGTTTTGATACCAATTCCTCTTTTGTTCCAGATGTTGGTTAAACGGGTCATAGCATCTTTTGCCATCCCAATTCGCCTTTTTATCTCAGCGGCACATTTACCATCATTGCAAATTTTTTTTTTAGGTGTGGAAATAAAAAATACATACAATCCTAAATTTTCACGGTTCTATCAACAACCCCTATCGTTTAGTAGCGACAATAGTTATTATATGGCAATACAACGTTTGCTGGGTCAGATGCTAATAGTAATAATTTATTTATTTACCAAAAATACAATGTTTTGTTACAATTTCTTTCTTAAAATTAGTTTGGTGTATCCAAATTACGTTCTTTAGCTGAACTAGGTGAAACCTATGTTACAGCTCCTAGATCTTATATCCTAGATAGATCCCAGATGCTACATCCTAGAGATCGATACGACCATTACCTAACCTCACCATAAATAAAAACGTTATTTGAAAATACAGACAATGCAAAAACATACTCGTAATTCCATTTCTATAAAATATTGTTCTTGATATAAGAATAACGTGAAAAACAATTATCACAATGGATTTACAACTAAAGAATATAAGTATTATATCTCCTCGCAATGCTCTCAAGCCGTCAGAGCGTTTCAAAAATATTTGTTCTAAAACATACAACCAAGTGCGATAATCGTGCATACTTTTAGGACTCACCGTAGAAAGGAAGTATAATTTAATTAAGACGTAGAAAACACCAAACTACATCTTGTATTCGATTTCGTCTAGTAAAATGCTATAATGCCAAGAATGTTTGAAAGACTGAACCATAACAACAAAGGTTTATATATATATATATATATATGTGTGTGTGTGTGTGTGTGTGTGTGTGTGTGTGTGTGTGTGTAACTCGAAACGACGAAAATATTTGAAATATATCATTCTGAATTCAATGCAAGGAATCATCGTGAAGATACCTCGATATTTCAAAAGCAATTTCCTGCTTGCCATTTTGCTATAAAGTAGCACGTTGAGTCTAAATTTCAAACCAACGAGGTTTAAACGCTTCTCGTGAAAATATCCAGTTATAGGCCGTCAACAGGCATCACCTTTCTCTAAATGATATACAAATTGTAAGCAAAACCGCAGCAGATCTAAGTTTTTATAAAGATCCGAGTACGAAATAGTACGTGACGGAATTATTTCATTTTATTTCCGCACACAGCAAATGTTATTTAACAAACGCTACAAAGGGTACTTTAGCACGTAATCAACACAAATGTTGCCTCACGTCTGTTTGTTCTTTAGGTTACTAAGCATGCAATACTCTCTGAATTCTAAATTTAGAGCAAATTGTTTATGTTTTTGCACTTTAATTTCAGATACTCTACCACTGGTACCTGCGTAATGAAGTAGAGGTTTTTACCCGACTAACAATGACGAAATATTGAACACTCTAATTACATACTGTGAACCTTATATATATATATATATATATATATATATATACCCATGGCTTTTTCATGTTTTGTAAATATGGTATCACCTGTTTACTTTACGTAAAATAAATGAATACTACATTGTAATGATGATGGAAAAAAAGGATACCTGATTGAGTTTATTGTGGGCTCTTCTCACGGCAGGGCTCAGGGAAGTCGTAACTTTAGATTGTAAGTCATTCTTTAAGATCGTTATCAATCCAGCATTGAAATTAATGAGTGTATAAACCTACATTTAACGATTCAAAAGCGCTGTAAAGACATACTTGAACAAAGAATTTTCGAATATAAATTTATTTACGATAATATAAAGTAGCGCTATGGTATCTTTTAATTGATCCTGAAGTATTTCTAAAAGCAAGTGAGCCTTTGAATACTCTTAATTACAAACGTAACAAAGGGTCTTTTAGAAATAATTGTGTGAAACTTAACCTAAACCTAAGCCTGACAGTGGACATCAGACTAAATAACAGCGACAAAAAAAATAGCCATTGTGGCCATTTCATAGTGAGCGTGTATACAAATACAGATAACTCTTTATAATGATAGGCTTTTCGTGCTTGTTTTTTTTTTCATTGGGAAATTCTTTATACATGCCGAATGAAGTATAAACTTTCATGCGGGAGTGTGGGACTATCTGGATTACCCCTCTTCGTCCTGGCGATTTGCAGACACATTCAGCTCTGACATACCCAAATGAATTCGATGTAAAGGTTCACTCGAAATAAATTACTTAATAATATGTTTTTTTCTTCATACTACACGGGCAACTGCAGCGACAGACTTTATAAAATATACAAGATTTTAAAAGGCAAATTATCATATTATAAATGTCCGAAAATTAAATATTGATATTCGTTCAAAGTAAAAAGCCCTAGTCCTTTAAGTTTCCATATTAACGAAAGGCCTCACAAGTATTTAATAAAGAGAACCAAATTAAATAAGAGAACTCCGATTTAAGTACAGGGTTCCAATTTATTATAAGGAAATGTTAGGGCGAAGTTAAAAGGAAGTTTTGTTGAAGGATAAAATGGGGGCGAAGCATTTAGAAAAACAATTTAAAAACAATGTTTGTCTTACCTCTAAATTGATTTTGGCGATGTACATTCTATTTTCATAAGTATATATAGGTGTAGAGAATATTTACAATATCTATTAGCTATATAGGTACATGATTCAAGGTATACATATATAAATATGAAAAAACACATCTAAAGTATTCTCAAAATTTGTGTGGCTTATATCGGGTACCGTTGCTTTCACATTATTTTCTCTAAGAAGCTGTCCATACCCTGAAAAATAAATGTGCTTGCTGAAGAACCGTTACAAGATTATTTTGTATAGGCTATTGCGATATAGCAAGAGCTTTAGTTAGAACATAGACTAAATTATTCGCTGTTATTTATTACTAGCTGTTTCCCGCGGTAGTTCCGATTAATAGAAAGTGGCCCAAATATGCCTATTTGGTGGTTTAACCATATTCGTCTCCTTTCCTATATATTAGGGGCATAGGTAGAAAATCTTGTTGTATTGAAAGATTAAACTTATAATATTTTCATCAAAACACCATAACGTCCATTAACGTCCCACAGCTGGGCATAGGCCTCCTCACTCATGGGAGAGAGGGTTTTTTGGAGCACAGACCTACCACCCTGCTTCAATACGAATTATCGACATAGAACACAAGTGCACTCTCAAAGTCCGATGTGACGGGAATCCGACACGACTGGAGAGAGATCAGGCGCAGGACCGACGGCTTAACGTCCTCTCCGAGACAAGGGGGAGAAGCACACACCGACAACTCCCAAACTTTGGCCAAATAATGAGAAAACCTTAATGCTGTGCTTTAAGAGTGCTGTCAAGTATTATACTCAGAGAAAAACGGCAGTATATGCATGTTTCCTCGATCTGTCCAGGGCTTTTAACCTAGTTTCATACGACATCTTATGGCAAAAAATGAGTGCACCCAATATGCCACCGAAACTTATTAACACTTGTAACTATTGGTATGGGAACCAAGTAAATAATGTGAAATGGGCGGGCACCATATCTGATCTGTATAAACTGGACTGCGGAGTAAGGCAAGGGGGAATGAGCTCTCCCTCCATTTTTAATCTTTATATTACTGTGTTTCTGTGCTGTGCCAGCAACATGTCGGATGCTACATAGATGGCGTCTGTTTTAATAATATTAGTTGCACAGATGACATGATGCTACTGAGCGATTCCGTCTGCGGTCGCAGTAAAACTCCTCAAGACCTATGAGGATTATGGGGCTGAAAACGGATTAATTTATAATGCTAAGAAAAGTCAAGGCATGGTCTTTCATGGCGGGCAAAGAAAGGTTATCAAAATGCCACCTTTAAAATTAAATGGAACCATCATTAAAAAGGGTTGAAGTTTTCGAATACCTAGGTCATTTAATAACGCCTGCCCTGAAAGATGATGCTGACATCGAACGGGAACGCAGTGCGATGTCGGTTAGAGCTAATATGGTTGTACGTAGATTTGTTATGTCAAAGTTACTCTTTTTAGAGTATACTGCACCTCGTTCTTCACCTGTAGTCTATGGGCCAAGTATAAGCAAAGATCGTACAATGCCCTTCGGGTCCAATACAATAACGCCTTTAGAATATTGTTGGGGCTCCCACGCACATATAATCACTCTATAGGGGCTCATTTAGAGATAAGTAAACATATATTTATATATCTATTTGCTTTAATTTATTTTATTTTATTAAATTTTGTTTAATTTTATGTCATTTAATTTAATTTTGATATATTTAATATCATTTTTATATCAAATTGTAATTGTACCTAACATGGTTATAAGTTTGTAAATAAACAGTTTGAGTCAAATGTTGCTCTGAATAAAATCATTATTATTATTATTAATAGAAATCTCAATATCGATTTTAGAGTTGGCCCGAGCCGGGACTCGAACCCAGGACCTCGAGTCTGTAGCACATGCTAACCACTAGACCAATGAGGCAGTCGAAATGCCATACAGTGCTTTTAAATCATGGCATTCAATTCTGTTCTTAAAACTGCATAAACAAAAAATACAAACAAAATTGGAAGTAGATTAAGAAGTACTTCATAATTACCCGCTTTTGAACATTGTTTTAATCTCGAAGTAATATCTAACATTTTGCCATTTGATACAAAAATATCAAAACCAATTTCAGAATCCATTAAAGATTTTAAATAACGTTTGCTTGTATAAAAAAGCCAATTTCATTATGAACTTTATTTTGAAAGCTATAAGATTGTATATACTTTTGTTGTTGGCAACAATTTCAATCGAAAGAAAATAATTTCTTTCGCTTTCGGCATCGTTTTTATAGCATGGATCTATGTCCCGTCAGCTGGCTAGCCATTTTTTATTAGACCCGTTATATGGAGTCATTTTATGGTTCTACTTTTGCTCTTAAATCGTTATTTGCGACTTTAATTTGTCTTTTAAACACAATGAAATTATCTATGAATGAATTTTATTTAAGTATAGAAAGCGCATATTATCGTATGCTAAATTAATTAACCCTATATAATATCATAGATATAGAAGAGCAAGGATTTATGTTTCTATTAAAAATATCTCTTAACATTTAAAACCTAATCCAACAGAGCTGGGCTGATTTCGATAAAATGGTTTGTGTGTGTTTTTACATTACGGTTTTTCCGGTTTTCATTACGGAAATCCAACAACTTTAACAGCATGTATTAAAGACAGTATTATCACGAAACAGAAACTTTACTTTTAATGTATACCAGTTTTTAAGCTATTCATAAAAGTCATTGTATTATTCTGTACACACAGAGCCTAAGTCTATAAGCCCAAATATTGGCATTTGTGTGAAAGATCATAAATACTATCAAAGTCCCCCTTTACACTAGAAGAAAATTACATCCGAATCCTTATCAACCCCAACCATCTATCAAGAGACCCAATAAGGCCCCACAATTGGGCCAACTTTCAATAAATATTCTCCAATGGAATGAATAGCCATAATATTCGTCCATGACAATGTGACTTTATCAAGGGTCTATCGAATATTTTCCTCAATTTATGGTACGCCTTTTGTGGCTTCTGCTAGTTTTGTTCATAAATTGGTTTCAAAGGGTTCATTTGAGACGATATTCTTGATTATTTTGGACCTTGTTGTGATACATATAAGTAATAAGCAGTTATGTGTGCAATTGATTACACCACTCAAGAAAAATCAATTGGTTTTGGTTTAATTTTTGATTTCTCTGTTAATTAAGCACATGACCTCTGTTCTATATTATCAAAATTGTATACTTTAAAGAAGAACTGTATCCGTCCCTTTTTGTGTCACTCGCGTAGTTCCCAATTCCATAAAAATTTGGGGAAATTTGTGTTCATTGATCATCTACATTGCGAAAGGATTCAATTTGAGAGTCAATGGAGATATAAATAAAACTTATGATTTTTTACGAGACATTGTTTAGACTAAAATCATCGATATTTTACTGCTACGTAAAATATGTTTTCAATTATAACATTGCGTGTTATCTTTGACCCATATCGTATAATGCAAGAACTGAACTCTTTTTCACAGAAATATTTTAATGATATTTGAAACCTTATAGCATGTTTCACCACGAGCAACATTTGAGATTAGTAGATTAATAGTCTCAAATGTCGTGAAACTCACTCGCTCACCCACTGACGATAACGTACTAGATGGCTTTCTATTGAGTGACACGTCTGATGAGTGTATATGTATATGTAAACTTGAAATAGAGGACACGTGATGATTAATCCATCAATTTTTTATTTAATAAATAAATGAATTATTTTTATTTTATTACCACATTATTAGGATACATATTAGTTACAATTAAAAATACAATTATTATGCGGGAGTATTGTCTGCCATAACTTTTATTTAGTTCCTCCTTCTGCAGGATGACAGCCTCGCAGAAGGACGTCACTGCTCTCCAACCTGACTCGTCGCCAATCATAGCGCCGACAATGCTGGGGAGTGAAAGACCAGTCCCAATCAGCGATGTCATGATGTTTCGCTGGGGTCCTCAAACCGGACAATTTCCTACTGTGTGGTGCGCAGTATCGACGGCCGCCCCATATACGCCTACAATCTGGTGCACATACTTTCCGAAGCAACCATGTCCAGTTAACATCTGCACCAACCTGTAGGTTAGCGTGCCGTGCCCCCTAGCAAGCCAATCTTCCAAGAATGGATGCACCACTGCAACCGTGGCCACACCCGCAGCTGGAGACCCGAGGTCCTCCTTCCACCTTTCAAGCCCTGTCGTATAGGATCCTGATTCACTGGCCGTTCGCCTCTAATCCTTGCAGCTACCCGACACTGAAAAGCAGCCGCCAGAACCATCGCCCGGAGCTCCCAGGGAGGATCGCCCACACGAAAAGTAGCGGCCGTCCATGCGATATCCCCGAATTGCCCAAACCTTGCAAAGTAAAATTTTCGACTTGGCTCCAAACGCTCAGTTATCACGAGGCTGAGAAACTTCTTGTAATTTGTATATGAACTAATACTATTGATACACATTTTCATAAACATTCTGATTTTACACTCACGCACAAATACACACGCATGCATACTCATTCACGATTACACATGCATACACACACATGTACATTACCGAATGGACAAATCTAGATTTTAAATACGTGTTTTTTTATTTTGTCAAACTGTTCAGGAACAAACTGACGCTGTAAATTGTCGAGCATTTCCTAGTGCACTTAGAACTAAAGTCTTGACGTTATACGGATTACACTAAAGTGCCGGAACGTACATTACTCCACATCTTAGCTCTCATATTTCATGCTGTACAGGTAGTTCACAGCGAATGGAATGTTGCTGTATCTAAATTCACGAGACGCTTCGAATATTCCGATTGGTTGCACCCATTGACGCGAGTCGCATATCTTGGTACAGTACCGTTGGTACGAAAACCGTTTAATGTAATATCATAATATTAATTGGATTATATCATAGATAAAAAAAAAACATAGTATTGTATGTTTAAAAAATTAAAGCGCGTGCGTACAAAGTATACATTACAGAAGTGAAAATTCTTTGGGAAATGAATTTTAAGTTTTGTAAATTAATTGTCTTGTTAATTAATCTTAATTGTTTATATTTATACAAATATAAAACTTTAGATTTCTGAGACTTAGAGAGGCAAAAGGAAGCTATGTTAGAAATTTAATGAATTTAAATGTCATTACATTATTATTAAAAATGTCGAAAATTAATACAAATAATTTATTGAAATCTCAAATGAAAAATTGTAAAATTTCCACTTGTTTTTGACAATATTAGAAGTTATCTATTATTTTTTTTTAATTTAAAATTTTGAAAAGAGACTTTATAGAATATTTTTGTTTTATATTTTTTGAAATAAAGTATATTAAAGTAATTAATGATTAGTGGCAAATTAAAATGCCACATGTTATTTGTAAATATTTAAACTACCTAACCTTCAAACGAATTAGCATAAGTAATCGCTGCACATTTTCGTGACGCTAATCACGAGTTTCATCCGTAAAAATTTTATACTTAAAACCCGCGAAACGTACATAATTCAATAAAATGAAGAATACGAGTATACTGTTTTATCGTCAAATAAATATAAAACTTAGAGCCAAGATTCTTATATGCTACATCTGGCCAGTTGTCAGGTACGGTTGCGAAGTATGGACCCTGAAAGAGGATATCAGAAGACGCCTAGAGGCGTTTGAGGACTGGTGCCCTCAAAAAATTGTTAACGAAAACATACTCCAACGCGCCTGTACGTATGACCCAAAAATTTATGCATACCCTGAAGAGGCGGAAGGTTGAGTATCTCGGCCAAGTACTTAGGGACGACAAGTACGGGCTACTTCAACTTATCATGGTGGGGAAGGTAAAGGGCAAAAGGTGAGCTGGATGCAGGAAGAAGTTTTTGCTGAGGAAAATCCGCAAATGGATAGGAATAAAGTTCGCAGCCGAGCTGTTTCGTGTTGCTAGGAATAGAAAATAAATCCAAAAATTAGCGGCCACTCTACGAGAAAAACGAGAGGCTCTTTTAGAAGAATTTTCTAATTTGTCAGAATTTGAATTGGTAGGAAGCTTTGGCCGTGATTGAGTAAGGCGGAGTAAACACGTGCGGCTAAGCATAAAACATGTATATCGGTATCGGAGGTATTATCTCTTATTTCCATTTCATACATTGTGACAGTTAAGGATATAAATAAGTATTCAAATGTAAGTTATTCTGGTCTAGGTTTACTTTTGCTGATTTTATTTATTTGTATTGCAATACTCTATAACTAGTTTGTTTGTTTTGAGAAAATAAGTAATGGAGTAGACGAAGAACGTTGTAACAATTTCGCACCAAAATTGTCATTTCCGTCTGCTAATAAATCAAATAATAAAGCAAATTAAGTTGATTATCATCTTAATTTTATTTGGTGCTCTGGCTCATTGTATTAACACTTAATTTATTTACTTTATTTGGTAAATATTTAACAATTTTAGAAACATAAAATACTTTATATTATGCAGCCCTGCGATCCAAAAGTGATCCATCTCTTTGCGTTAATTATTGATATAATCTAGTAATAAAAGGTTAATTAGTATGCGGTATATATTTTTACTGAGAAATTTCTTAAATAAATTATTATTTCCGTGATTTTTTGATGACGACAGTACACACATTCCCACGGCAATATCACGGATTTCCGGTATTGTAGTAGCTTTGCATAGCTTGTAGGATACTGTTCAAATATTACATGTTGTATTTAGTTTTAAATTTGAATTGTCATGTCATTATCTTTACGTCGTCGCTACGTCAAAAGAGTCAACGGCTTATTGGTTAGGACAAGTGGTATATAGTTAAGAGAAACGCGCTTTATCTCTTCAGAAGTTCCTATTTAAAATGTTTAGCAGTTCTTTGAAACTAAAATATTGTAATTGAGCGCAAAATCGGGTGATTTAGCTCTGGACGAAACCTATGCTCAGCCGTAGATGTTCACCTGGTGAGCCAACTGTTTTTTGTTGAATGGGATCATCATAAGGAAACCTACACCTCACATAAACCGTTCTGAGATATTCTTACCACTTGAGCAGCGTAGTGAGTCTAAGCTCTAAATACGCTATTACACGAGTGGAAAGTTCTATACTCAACTAGGAAACGTGAACAGCCTGGTAATAAAATTTTCATTATTACTATATATTTCATTTTGAGGGCAATGTTTCAGCTTCAAAAACTAGATAAGCTAAGCACGTTTTTAATTTTCTTAACAGGTTTTCTTCTTCTTGCAAAATTAGATTTCATTTAATTATTATTTTTATTAAATGTTACAGTAGACGAAAATAGGCTAATTTGGTTTAGAACTGATCTGAATGTTATTATATAAAATTATCTTTTCAATATGGTATTTCTTATTACAAGTAAATTTGTATTGGAAAGAAAGCAATTACTTTTACAATTTGCCAGAAGATACTCGCTTAATGTTGCCGAAAAATGAAATAGGACAGAGAACAAAGGGAAGTCTTCAAATGCTTTGGAGACAGTTTTTAAATTAAAGTGATTTGTCAAATATTCCTTCTGTTTCGATCGAATAAAAACAAGCTATATAAAACAAATAAAGTCAATTTCTACGCCATCTAGAACGAGTTTCTTAAACTCATTATTAAGAAAGAACGCTTTAAAATTTTAACATGAGCTGTCAAAAGATAGCGCTATATTTTTTTCAAAATAAATTGCAATAATTATTTAATAGTCGAACAAAATTGTAGTAACATCGTCTATCAAGATTATCTCCATTATAAATTATATTTCACTTTGAGTGGATGTAAAAAATAAGCTTGGAATGGTTGACATAAAAAAGTTGTTTATTAGCGATTGAAGATTTTAACAAGATATACATAGGAAGAGTGAAAGCTAATTGTAGAAATTGAAATGTAAAAAAATCGTAAATTTTATATTCCAATTGATGATTTTATAATTCAATGATTAATTTGTGAAATTTCAATTTATGCAGTGTAAGATTCTACGTATGCAGTGTTAATAAGTGGTTATATTTCGAAAAAAGTAAAAATTCGTCAGTTACTCCAAAATAAATTACAACTGAAAGAAACAACATTTTTGTTAAGACTATTTGTTGCTTTGCCAGTCGTTTAAACATTGATTAATATTAATGACTTCCTTGTCGAACTAATTTGAAAGGATAATAGGCATTTGAAAAAAAAGAAATACTTATCTCAAGCAACCAATTAAAAGGGCGAGAGCGGAAGGTTTTTCGAATAATCATCGTGATTAAAGCGATTGGGCCAAAAATATTGAGACGTTCCCCCAACGATCGATATCGAATCACGATCATGATTTGTGATTTTCTTAAACTTTTTGCCGTAATTTATAGACTCGATAAGAACCTTCGTTAAATTGCTGGTTTTTTGAATAATTTATTCTAGCAATAGTCTTCGTATTTGCATAGGTATAAAACACCCGTATGTCATTGGTGTTTTTCGAAATCGTAATGATACTTTTACCAACTGAAAATAATAATAAAATTAAATCTAAGATATCCAAATAATATACAAAATATTCATGAAGCTGAAACTACTTATGCTCTTTACTGACCACTTACTACTTACTGACCATTTACTTGAGCTTGTCAATATTTATTTTAACTTGAACAAAATTGTATTAACCTCAAGTATCCGCTACGAGTTTAAAAACAATATATTTCTACCTAAATAGATGAATAAAAATGTATTTCGTTATTTATTGATAATTATAAAAAGATATAGGAAGAGTATGAACTAATAAAATGTATTAAAACGAAAAGATTTAGTGTATTTGTTGGAAAAAGGTTTGTTAACTTTTTTGAATTGGACAAGATGGGTATTGTTGTTAATATTAAAGTATTCTTTATTCAAGTGGGCTCAAAAAGCACTTTTGAATCGTCAATCGTCCTTCCGTTGATAACAAACCTACCACCAGTTCTGAAAGTTGATTCCACAGAGAAGAAACTCAACGGTTTCTCCTTCAAACACAGTTTTTGTAGGTTACAATGTGTGTGTACAATACAGCTTTCATGTGCAACTGTAACTAAGTCCAAACATCTTTATCAATTATATAATCTTCAACATTTTAGTGTGCTTTTTGTAATATAAAGTTTTTAATATATCTCTTAAAAGAATGTAGAGGCATACCAATATACATATAATACACAAATGATTTCTAAACTTTCTTCACTCTAAAATAGGGCATTACAAATTTTGTGTCTTTCGCTCCTTTTGCTGTATAAATGATCAATATATTATCCACGGATATATAAAATTCGATATATATATTGATTCTGGTACTGTTAGAAATAAAAATTTCTTTGAATGTGTCTCTAAGGGAAACGCAAGATCCTAATTAATATATTGCACGTATTGCTCTTTTTTTGTCATATAAAAATAATTTCAATGTCCCCCTTCCCCCATAACCGTATGTCCGGACACATAAGGCTATAAAAATATGAGAATTATCTTTATATTTCTGCCTTTCTAATAAAATTACTTTGGTTCAAGACTTTTGAAGTTCTCATAATCAGTGTGTGAGTTTCGTGGTCTAAAGCCATCTTCCCATTATTGCCTTTATAATGAAATGAGTTTGGGGTACATCGTTTGGTTAGTATATGGCACATGGCCTAAGCCGAGCTGTTTTGCCTTTTCGGGGTTATTTGGGGGTTGCACAGCTTTTATACTTTTGTTTAAATATTATGCAATTATGTGTATGTAACTCACAGAGCTCCGAATAAAGCTTCCTCTCTTTCTATCTTTCTTTCAACGGGCAACATTCTCATTATTGCCTAACTCGTATAGGACTTAAGTAGAAACATTGTTTGTTTATTATAATATGAGTATATATTATAAAACGTTATTTAGATTGGAATGGTAAGATTGAAATATTATGTTTTACAATTTATCTAGTATAACAGTAAAGTCAGTGAGATTTCAATGTATTTTTCCCGTATAAAGCAGTGCACGCTTAATCTAAAAGATCTGCACTAAGTATAAATTGTCACACGTTAGTAAATCAAAGTAAATCCTGTCAGTGAGTAGGGATAACGCCTAAACCTCGGGACGCTCTATCAGACTTTAAAGGACTTAGTGGAAAATAAATACGGATTACTTCCCTAAGGCAGACGGGAAATTACAATTTATAGCTCAACTCTATGACTCATTTTGATTTTGTTTTTATCAACTAGATTTCGTATCGCAAATTCAAAACCATTGTTCTCCATCACAATCAGATAATGTGTAATGTGAGATTAATATCACAGATTGTTTTATTCGTATGTTTAATTCCATTAACCTTGATTTATACACACATTTCTATTAAATATTAAACTCAATACATTAACACTTTCTTAACGCTCCTTTAGGACACTTAATATAAAAATTTCGCCATCGTTCGCGCCGCTTAACTTGGTCATTACAAAAACTAATATCTTGACGCAAACATTGTGGCGAAAGTGGCAAACGTAGCCGAAGACTTTAGTCAAAAAGGTATTTTATTAAATTCATTCATTAAATAAACATCGAATCACAATAATAAATTCGTCGTCATCGTCGTCGTCGTCGCTTCAACCGATGGACGTCCACTGCTGGACATAGGTCTCACGTAATTATGTCCACAAGGCCCGATATTGTGCCACCTGGCTCCAGCGGCTACCGGCGACCCTCTTTATGTCGTCGGTCCACCTAGTGGGGGGTCTCCCTACACTGCGCCGCCCGGTGCGGGGTCGCCACTCCAGCATCTTCGGGCCCTAATATCCATCGGTCCGTCGGACTATGTGACCCACCCATTGCCACTTCACATTCGCGATTCGTAGGGCTATGTCGGTGACTTTGGTTCTGCTACGGATCTCCTCATTTCTGATTTGATCGCGTAGAGAAACTCCGAGCATAGCCCTCTCCATCGCACGCTGAGTGACTCTGAGCTTTCGAATGAGGCCCATAGTCAGCGACCACGTTTCGGAGCCGTAGGTCATCACTAGGTCACGTAGGTCAACACGCACTGTTCGAAAAGTTTCGCCTTCAGGCGCTGAGGAATATCGGATGAAAATATCTGACGCAATTTCCCGAACGCTGCCCATCTGAGTTGGATTCGGCGATTGACCTCCTTCTCGAAATTAGACCTACCTAGCTAGACTACGTGTCCCAGCTATGTATACTCGTCTACAATTTCGAGTTGTGAGTTCTCAACGATGGTTGGGTGGAGCGGAACATGGTTATTCGACGTAAGTTTCGTCTTATCCATGTTCATTTTTAGGCCCATCTGTTGAGAAACTCTGCTGAGGTCGTCAAGCATTGTATAGTAGATATTCGAGAGTATCTGCGATAATGACCACGTCATCGGCAAACCGTAGATGAGTGATGTACTCGTACAACAAATTACACATAATAAAATATATTTATTTAGTTCAAAAGACACAAATATAAAATATTTTATTTTAAAACAAACCCCATTGTGTAAAATATCACACAATTTTAGATGCCCTTTGCACTTTGTCTTGTGGGTATTTAACGAGATTGTGATGTCACGACTTACTATTTAGCGCGCGTTCTTGTAACGTCTACTCTCTTCGACTAAGGAAGCGAGAGAATTATAGTACACATGTCACTGCTATATTACAATTCATTATTTAATTTTATTGAAAATAATATGGTTTGGTAGAAGTTATTACTTTATATACTAATAATGAATGAATACTGAACAAAAAATCATATTATTATACTAGCAGACCCGATAAACATCATTCTGTCAAAAAGCTTTGGAATGTGGCAGATTTCAGTTTTACGAATGATTTTCAAAATGAAATTACAGCAGTACTAAATATCTATATCTCTTACATTTTGTGACTGTTTAATTTGGTCGGGTTGTGACTTCAATTGATTTTGAACTTTGTGCGGCGGTAATAAAGTGCAAATTGACTCTTTGACGTTAGGAACACACCTATATTGTTTAGACAACAGTGAGTACTTGTAATTTATTATGAATTTTATTCAATAGCATTAAAGGTCAAATTGACTACACATTTTAGTTAGAAAACGTTTGTATGGGAAACAGAAAAGGGCAGTTTCTAGGGTTTTCCCCTGCTTCTATTCGAACTTTTCTCGCTATAAAAACCATCCTTGGACTTCAACGAACATTAAAAAAAAGAATTGTTAAAATTGACCCAGGCGTTGTTGAGATATGCGTTTACCAACACATTTTGCGATTCATTTTTATATTATAGATTTTTGGCTTATTAAACTTCTCCTTCTGAGGTGTCTTAATTACATATAATTTTTTTTTTATACTGAAGATAATTTTTATAATGAGCATCATCTATGTATACTTAATTTATATTAATCATTATAGGCAAATTCGTAATGAAGCAGCATTTTTAATGGATGTTAAAATATATAGGAAGTTTTTTTAAACGTATTTTTTACCATTTAAGTATAGGTGGTCTAAATTTTTCAATATTTCAAACATTTGGTATTTTTGCAGATATCAAAAACAGTATTAGAACGTACAGTAAAATAATGGCCGTGTACAGTCGAAAGGCAAACTTCAGAGCTAATATGAGGCACTAGAAACTTTGGTTCCAGTTGAGATTTCTGTTTGGTTCTGGCTTAATAATAGAGGATTAATAGTTGTGCATATAAAGCGAGTTTTGAAGTTGGTTCCGCCTTCGTATAGATTAACAAGTTCCAGTGTTCGGCAATCCGTTTGGATTTAATTTGTGGACTAATAATAAATAGTATGTTGTAAACAAATTGAAACATTTTTTTTTATATTATATTATTTTTTGTAGTTAAAATAAGTGCTCAAACAGTTATTGACCTCATATTTAGATCATAATATTTAAAGCTATTATATGTTTTATGACGACTGAAATAAATGTAACAAAAAGAGTTGCAAAATTGAAATCACAGAGAAAGTTCTTCTTTACCTTAATGTAGTATTTAACAAGGGGGTTATTCGTCACATAGAATTATTATTATATTTTCCCATATCGTTAAAAGAAACTTTCTTATTAATTCTCGTATCGCATTTCAATGAAGGGGGCAATGGAAATGGAGCGGGCATATGCTGTCGAGGCAGCCCTCTTTAGTAGGGTGCGAAGGTATGTGGATCCCCTTTTTTTCTTTGAGTTGGTTTCCCCGCAGTACCACACAGTAATGTATCCATGTTTCCTGTTAATTCTCAAATCTCATTACGCTGAAGGGGTCACTGGAGAAGAAGCGGGAATGTCGTCCGTTATCCAATAGAAAATACCCGAAGACAGGATACAAAGCTTTGATTCAGTTTTTCAAACCTTTAATTAAAGTTAACTGTACTACCAAATAGTATACGTAATTGAACCCCTATTTTCCAAACCAAGGATGGTGAGATTCCAATTGGATTTTAGTAGATATTCATGCGTTGATGCTGACTCCATCATTCCCGAACTAAGCTATTGCATCGATGAAACATTGGGTCCTAAAATCTTCTTCAGGCTAATATCACCTATTTCTATCATCGAACGCTTTCAGTATATACCTATATATCGTGAGATCGGTAACACGGCCAGTTGTTTCATCGAGATTAATAAATAGCATCACTTGACCTATTTGTTAGTCCCTATAAAATAGGTTAGTATATGCAGTAGCATATACTATTTTTAGACATATTCAACAAAAATAACTTTCCCTTAGAATTGAGTCCCCGGTATCTATTCTCAGTCAGACATTAATCTTTGACTGGGAGTAGATACCGGGGACTAGGAAATATAACATAACTTCTAATAACCGTGTATATTCTTAGGTCTTTAAAATTATATAGCTATAAAAAATGTTATTAATTTTTTATTGTTATAAACATAATATTTGTGTAAGCCCGCAATTTGGTCAAATTTACAATTTTATTGATGATGGTTTTTGTTGTCGACAGGTTGTGGTTTATATAGTTTAAAATGGAAACGCGGTAACTTAGTAAAACGTAGATTACTTCTTAGCGTCGCATCGAATTGTAAATTTTTTGGTTGACACACATTTGCAGGTAAGGCCGAAACCTCCCACTATTCCAGACGGAGACCAATTTGAAAATCCTAAAGTTACCTTGCCGAGAAATTAATTCAGGACCTCTACCTGCGAAGCTCAATTTCATTAACAACAGTTTCAGTTCTTAGAATTACCTTTATTTCGTACAATGGTACCATAGAATCAATTTCAATGTGTATTATAAGCAAATTAACGGATTACCGGTGATGACGTCAGTAGCGTTAGTAAATAAAAAGCTCAGTTCCGTTCCGAATTACCGTAAATTAACCACTGCTGAATAATCACCGCTAACTCTACCTAAATTTCTGCATTAATATAATTTATAGAAGCAGCTGCGTCTTTGCTGAAGCCCACATCAATCATTATACGGATTCGTATGGAATTAAGGTCCTCATGTCGATTTAAAATTGATACACCAACGGTATAAGAAATGCAATGCTCAAAATTATCTATACAAATAATAAATTAAATTATTTATTATAGTATAGAATTCTTATACTCAGATACATAACTATTGTGCCAAATATACTGTATAGAATTTATATACTACTATTATGAGAGTATTTCATACTAATAAGTAAAGGGACATAGATGTATAACGAAAATTTCAGGTATATATCCCATTTTATAGAAACGTCGAGAATCCCTTAAAAATTATGGTAATATTGCCCGTATTCCTGAAAAATATACATAGTCATATTTATTGAGAAATGCAATATTTTAGTTTATATAATTTTACATTAAAAAAACCAGTTACTTTATTCAAGTATGCTTTCATAACATTTTTGAGTGATCTAATATCGTTTTCTCATATTATTTTTCATTATTTCGACATATATGCCATTCTCGGACCCTGCCCCTATACGAGGCTTTTAAAAAAGAATTGATTTCAAGTCAGCTAATGTCACTGTCTTCCAAATATAAGTCAAAATACAGCACCAGTGATTGACCTCTAACAAACAGGGTAACTTAGTGTTTTATATATATTCGAATTATTCCACTAATTTGTGTAAAAATTGGGTACTCAGCTCTAATTTATCTGAAAATCAGTCGGTTCGGTTTGCATATAAAAACTATGCGTAATCAATCAACAGGAGACAATAATTATTAAACTACCTGCACAATTAAACAATAATATGATTCCTATAGTCAATTGATTTCTAACTATATTATAATTATAAGTAAGAAAATTCCTTAACGCCGGCAATAAAAATGAAAAATCATTCCATAAATCACCATGTTTTAAATCTATATCCAAGTAATTGGAGTAATATGAGATGAGAATATGTATATACGACTTTTTTTGATCGCTTAGTTATGACGACAATGTCGACAAAGAAATAGTCGAGCTTTCCTCATATTCATGGCGAAAGCTTTCAGTTACAGTAATCCGACCTGAGCCAGATTTAGAACACTGCGCTCTCTCTATTTTCAAAGATTTCTATTCAAGAACAATTTTCAAGATTTTTACCAATAACATGATGTTTTATATTTTTCTAAACGAATTTTAAATAACCTATAGGAATTTCATTTCAATGCAAATTATAAGAGAAAGATGAATTTCCTCGTTCGCTTTTGAATAAATTTCAAAGCAAAAACGAAATTAGTCTTTCATATGGTAATTGTGAGGTTTTGTTCGGAATTACTGTGCAGTACAATTACGTATTCTGTTATTGTTCTGTACAATTTCCAAAGGAGTATAATTATTGCATTTAAATATTGAATGCTGTATTTGAAATCAATTTATTCTGCTATCTATCTTTATCTAAAGTAAAATTATAAAAAGAAACATTTATGACTTAGAATGTAAGTATATATGTTTGTAACGTTTTTACACAAAAACTACTGGACTGACTCCAAAAATTTTTTCACCACTGGAAAGCTGCATTTACACATAATAAAATAAAAATGCATTAATGTAACCCAAGATGTGAACCAAAACTTCTGACATCTGCGGAAACTATTGACAGAACAAAAGAAATGTTCTACAATATTATGACGTCCGCGATATCATATGTCCAACTACTGTAGTTACTATAAATATTTTTTACATTTTAAAAGATAATAAAGTGCCGTTAATATACAAGCCATATTATTCATACCTCGGTAATAATGCTTAATTTTGTAGAAAACAAAAGTTATGCTTTTTGAAAGAGATGAATCTATGATGAATGGCAATATTTTGATAGATGGGGAACAAGTGGAAGAGGTGAAAGAATTTGTATACTTGGGATCTAAATTTACAAAAGATGGAACATGTGAAAGTGATATTGAAAGGAGAGTGAATGCAGGGAATATGGTAAATGGTGCTCTGCACGCCTTTATGAATAGCCAGATGGTGTCTCAAAGGGCTAGACTGGCTGTGCATGCTGGAGTGTTGGTGCCAACACTTATGTATGGTAGTGAAAGTTGGGTATGGCAGAAGAATCACAAAAGTAAAATAAATGCGGCAGAGATGAGAGCGTTTAGAAGAATGAGTGGATTGAAACTGAGTGACAAAGTAAGAAATAGTGTGATAAGAGAGTGTTGTGGTATAAAAGAAGACGTAGTGACTAAAAATGAGAAAGATATGCTTAGATAGTTTGGGCACGTAGAGAAAATGAATGAAAAGAGACTGACAAAAAGGATTTATGAGTCAAGAGTGAATGCGAAAGTTGGAAGGGGAAGACCAAGGCGAACGTTCCTGGACCAAATCCAGGACATTTTAAATAAGGGTCAGGTCAAGAGTACTCTAAACCGACGAACTTGTATGAAAGGTTTAATGAGAATGAAAGAAGCGAAGGAGATATGCTAGGATCGTGGCAAGTGGAAGGATGTTGTCTCTGCCTACCCCTATTGGAATGAGGCGTGATGCTATGTATGTATGAATTACATTTGAATTAGCTAATGCGGACATTCTACGTGAATAATGTCAAGAATTTAAAAATGTTTTAGCTATATATTCGTCGCAAAGTAAAATTTGTTTATTGATTAAATTATGAATTTACGTGTGTATCTAATAATCTGAGAGGAAGTAATTAAAAATTAAGTGAAATAAATCTTTTATGTTAATGAAAATAAATCTATAGTCCGACTTAGTAGACTTTCCACTGCCACGAGACCGGTATTAACGCGGGTGAAACCGTGGAACATTGCTAGTATAAAATACAGAACAAGCGAGATATGACAAAACTGAAGGGATTTAGGAAACATTCTTATATATGAACTCATTTATTGCTTTGAATTTTGTTATAGAGATATTAGGTTGATTTACTTATGTCATCAAATAGAGATAACCTGTCGAACTATGAATTACTTTTAGGAATAAATTCGAAATATTTGATAAGATATATTGTGGACAGCTTAAAACTGAATAAATGGTTAAATACAGCACTACGACAACTGCAATGATTAAACGATCGATAAATAGTGGCTGCTCATAAATGTATTTGTAACCTAAAGCTATATTTGACGCAGCGACTCATAACGACGTCGCTGATCGGCACAGACTCACTGGTAAGTATTATAGATGCAATACTCATCAGTGAGCAAGCCTGGAGAGCAGCTGCCTCCTTCTGTCATTTCGTTTAAAAAGGCACGACAAAGGGAGAGGGTGAATGCCGCCGAAACACTCCAACTTCGACGAAGGGGAGTAGGGAACGGGAGGCGGAGGTTCATAGAACTACTCCCCCTGTATAATATCTGTGAGCTGGCTGCAACCGAGGGGCCAGAATCTCAAGAAACCTCTTGTTCCCCACTCACTTTTGATGACGGTCCCGCTGGATTTTGGTGGGTATTGCGAGTTCTTCCCCCTCGTGGAGTCCCACACCACCGAGTCCACAGTGCGTAAATGCATTTTCCAGCGAAAAAAAAGCTATATTTGACATCAAATTAAGTGAAATCGACATATTTCATTTAATGGCTGTTCTTATATTACATTATATATGGTAAATGTCGAAGTAATTAGTTCGTAAATAAATTGAAGTACAACGTTTGCGTTAGTTAAGTGTCACACATTCGGGCAGGATTTATCCATCGTAGTGACATAGAGATTGATAGCTTACGTGGTAAACCAATATCTAGAGGTATTTTATTGTGGAATGAAATTCAAGCGCTATATTTTATCCCTGCCATTAATTGACTACAATATGTAAATGTCGCACGAGTTGACTTGGAGTGACGTATCTAATCTGGAATATTTTCCCTTAGAATATGTATATTGCGTAAAAATAGTAAAACGTGTAGCCAATCCCTATGCCATCTAGTATAAACTCCCTAAACTTATTTTTTTACAAAGGAACAATTAAACTGTTTAAAGAGACTAAAATTGAAACTAAAAAACAGCGGTGACATTAAATTAAAAAACATATGTTTGACGTTTGACTGGACAAATAACTATTGAAAATTTGAAATAGATATATATAGGTACGGGGAAATTGAGAGTTAATAGTGGGAAATTAACAAACATAATTGATTAATATCTCTGTGTTTTTGAATAATGAAGTTTTAAAGCTGTAAAGTCTTAAAATATCTGACGAAGTCTACTTGCAACGAATACATTCAGTAAGTTTATACATTTTACGAAATATCATATGGGTTTATTGAAATATTCTTAGTTATTTAAATGAGGTACATAATTATGAAATTACACGTAAATAAAGCAGGTACACAGTAGTTTAATACCAGGCTACGTATAAATCATGGCCGCGTAAAGCCTATCACGTATCCGCTTTGAGCTTCGTTAGAAGGGTGACGAATGTTGAACAATTTTTTAAATTTGATGACATAAAATAAATTGCAACTTCGTAAAACCAAAAATGCTTTATTCAAGTAAGCCTTTACATTACGTTTGAATCCCCAAGTATAGTTTCCTTTTTTTAATCTTTTTTATGTGAAAGGTCTTTGAGTTTCTTATGACACTCTGATAGACACATCTCATCTTAAGAATCCTCTCTTTCTATAACATTGATATGACACTTTAAACTTTCAAATTTAACAAAATGCTGACAAAATACTTTAAAAGGTACCAACATCTCCCAGAGCATAGACCCACCACGCTGCTCCACTGCGGATTGGCAGGCATAGTACACAAGTGCACTCTCTAATCCTTCACTCTTATAGTCCGATGTAACTTCAGGCAAATTTTGAGAAAATCTTAATAGAAAACTAATATTGGTTTTTTTTAACTAACCCGACCCGGGACTCGAACCTAGGATCTCATGTCTGTAGTCGAACATGCTAACCACTAGACCAATCAGGCAGTATTGTCTAAGGAATGTTACAAATATAATAAGATTTTTCAATAAATTATCTTTTAACAAAGTTTGCGGTGCGGTCTGGGAAGTTGGCGGTGTGATCCACCCCCGTGCCTCGGAGAGCACGTTAAGCCGTCGGTCCTGCGCCTGATCTCTCTCCGGTCGTGTCGGATTTTCCCGTCACATCGGACTATGAGAGTGAAGGAATAGAGAGTACACTTGTGTACTATGCCTGCCAATCCGCACTGGAGCAGCGTGGTGGGTCTATGCTCTAAAAACCCTCGCTCCTCGGAGTGAGGAGGCCTGTGCCCAGCAGTGGGACGTTAATGGGCTGCTACTTACTTACTTTTTTTAAGCGACAACTCGAGAACGTCTTCTGGGAGTTTATTATAGAAAAACTAGCTGACCCAGCAAACGTTGTCTTGCCATATAATTACTATTATCGCTATTAGAAAACAGGGGTTCGTTATAGAAAGGTGAAAATTTGGGGTAGTATGTATTTTTGTATGCTGTATCACAAAAAAATAAAAAAAAATGTCGTCCAATAATTTAAAAAAGAATTTAAGGGTAAACTACCGTTATTCATTAGGAGTATGACTGAATACACATATAAAAATTGGTACAAATCGGTAAAGCCGTTTAGGAGGAGTACGGTAACTAAAATGGTGACAACATGGTGAAATTTTATATATTAGATATATAGTTACCCATAAATGATTTGCTAATTATATGTAGCTTACTAGAATTTATGGCAGTTTTATTTTTAATTTCTTAAGTTATATGAGATGCATACACTCTTATTTTTAAGTAAATATTTTTATGGACCAGTAACAAGTTTCCTAAGTATATAGTCCTAAGTATATTTCTAAAGTATTTTAAATCGTTATTTTTTTGTTGATCAATAAAAAAAAACGGTTTACTTTATTTTTATATCTTGCTGGTGTTTATAAGATAATACTTGTTACATTATAATATTACCAAACGCTCAAAGTATCCAGTTGTTAGTACTTTGATTGAAATTAACACACACATTTCTGAAGGGTAGAATTTTATTACATTCCATATTCTTAGTGGCGGAAAACATTAGATTAACAATAGGAAAATGACAATTTTTGGTAAATGATTAATTTAAATTATAAGTAAGTTAGAATTAATTTCCTTCCAGGATTCCTTCCACATGATTGCTTAACAAGACTCCAGTCTTAAAATAAGTGTAAGGCCGCCCCGAACAGAGTTATTATAAGACCAATATTTCAACTGCACTGCACTTGTAGTGTTTCTTAACAAGGCACACAAAAGTTTAATGCATGAATGCATTCGAGTTTCACTGCTCTTTTTATGTTCCTATAAAACTAAACAATTCAGCTGAGATTCTTGTTTGAATCGAAAATAAAACCGGTCTTCCATACAATCTTCAAATTAAGAATTTCATTTTATTGTTAATTTAAAACAAGTCAATTCATATGTCATTCAAACAACTTGATTTTATAGAAAGAACATCCGGGGTTCTTCACAACTAAGAGTGGTACGATACGAACCTCAAGGCAGTGCCTCATTAAAAAGAAACCTTTAGACCCTTTACATGACCTTTCCATAGATCGCGTTGCACCATTAAAAAAAACTCTATTTACCATAAAATATAATCCACTTCAAGTTTTAAAATGTATTTGAACTTGAGTAGTAAATAAAGATGTATTTTATTAACTATTGAAAATGTGTTTAAAATACATATATAAAAAAGGTAATAAATAGTAACAATGTTGTAATAAGAGATAAAATATAAAACGTAAACTTATAAAGTTCCATTTCTGGGCACAACCCTCCTCCTCATAAGAGAAAAAGTGGTAGTTGAGATAACCTTTGTTGTACAATTGCAGATTTGTGGATTACATATACAACAGAAATGGTTTTTAGCTATAATTACGAGAGTTACGGGCATTTACTATGAGTATTTCTGTAAAAAGTTCGTGACAACATGCAGAGTACAATGGATGACGCTTGGATCGTTTTACATAATGTAATATTACCTATTTACTAATAAATAAGAACATTACTTTTATTGATTTCTCAAATAATATTTAGATAGATAGAAATATTTTAGTGCACATAGAAATAAAAAAAATACAAAAGCTCTTTGGTTGATTACAAAAGTTAGTATTTACTTAATCTAGAATTTTAATTGATGTGATCGTTAAAATTCCCAACTGATGTTAATTGTCCACAATTCAAGATATTCTCTATTATATCAAACATAATTTTGTGGAATTAATATAATTCGCATCACTAGTCTTGCAATATATTGCGGGGTAATTACCCACTCATTATTTCCAACGTGTCAAATTAAATTTGTAATTTACGGTCGGCGTACTCTATTTCAACATATATTTTTACCATACCCATTGGTTTGACTGCAAAACGACCTGATGATGATGTGGTAAATGTTCTATCAAGTTTATTTAACAGAAAAATTGTGGTGTTCTAATAAAACTTCAGTATATGCCTGAAGTAAGAAAGTTGCTAGTGTCCAACATCTTTTAAAGCTCTGGAGCCTCAGGGAACACTTAAAATGTAGGTTTTGTACCTTATCGCTCTTTGAAGAGAATAGTTTAGAGAATAGACAATAAAGTTGTGTAGATGTACACAAATTTGTCATTTTTATTGTATTGCATCTTATTTTCTTATGACCGCTGGTTAAAAATGTTACACTATAATGATATGCTCAACCTTATGAGGCATTGTATTACATACTTGAAAAATAATAAAAAGCCATGGATAAATGTTAACACTTTGACTTGAGTAATGTGAACAACTTGAGTTCAGTATATGCAAAGGATATTTTTCCGACGTATTCATACTTTTTATTGTGACGTACAGAAGATTATATAAAATATTTATTTAGCCAAAAATAAATTCTAACGTAAATTTTGAAAGCAAAGGATTGACTGTTCCACAAATTCTGTTACCATATAGTCGTTTGCCAGTTTATTTCTTTTAAAAATAAGAATTTCAATACTTTATAAAAATATTATGGGACATTAAAATATAAATTTAACGAGTAGCATCATAAAAGTGCAGAACGGAACCGCTTTACAGTTAGCTTACCCTTTCAAAGGAATTCAACTCCTTTTAAGAATTTCTCTTATTACTTTTTATTTTCTATTCGGTCGACTTAATTCAGCTGCAGGCTGTCCATGGGTCCTAAGATAGAAAATTGAAGCATCTTTCTGTGATTTTATATTACACTCTTATATATATTACGTCTAAGTTTCTAATATTTCTTCAACTTTGTTAATATGGAAACACATCAAATATTTCAGATCATTTTTATTACACGTAGTGAAAAACGATCTATATTTTCTGAAATAGTTAACGAAATTCGACGGTTACAAAAAGTAATATATATATTACAATGTGTATATTTAAGGTTTCCTGCCTACCCATTATATAATTGAATAGTGTGGAATTTAATAGTTATTATGTAGCAACTTCAAATATTTATTTAAACCTAAAATATTAGGTTAGAGTATCCCATTTTATATAAGTTATTAGATAAAGTACGAGCAACTTTATTCGTATTCAGCATAGTCTTACAAAATTGGAGAAAAAAAAGTAAAAGTAGTACATATCATAATATACGGATTTATTAAAAAGAGAATAATTAACAAACCAAATATTTATCAAATTACAAGTTTTGGTGATAACACCGAAGAGAATATAAAATCTTTCCCAATAACGAAGTTACGTGATATTATATCTCGGTCATAATATTACCTAATAATAAATAGGAAACCTGTTCGACATCGTTTGGTACGTGGCGAAATATTTCCTTTATCGTATTGTCTTATTTTCGAGGATACATATTGACTTTTTTATTACACGTTAAAGTAGAACAGCCCGCGCTTCGTGTTCAATTACGGCGTGCACACATGACATAAAAGAGAAGAGCTTCTATTGATGAAAATATGAAGCCGTAGCTGGTATGTTTTCAGCAATTACCACAGAAATTCTTAGAACAGATAAAGCTTTGCTTCAATATATTTAATTAAATAAACTTGTAACAAAAATGCTTGTCGGATATTTTTTTAACTTATTAATACATGACTAGCTGAACCCGCGAATTTGTCTGCGTGGAATGTTTTTTTGGTAGCATTTTCATTAATTTAGGTAAATTTTTTTACAAATAAGAAACATACTAGCAATGCCCTTTTAGAGTGGAATTTCATTAAATTTACTTTCGATAGACTCCTTTATGTCAAAAAAAAATTCTGACCAAGTTTTACATATCATAGAAGATATAGTTTGTAAATGTGATGTTTGAATTTTTTTTATCTGAAAATTTGAATTTTTTTCAACGCCCCCACAACCTTTTTGCCGGTGAAATTTCGTAAAATCCGTTCTTAGCCTACCTCTACACGGCAACAGGAATATTCCTACCAAATTTCAAGTCTCTACGCCTTATGTGATGAGTCAATAGATAACACCCCCGCAACCCCTCTTGCGGGTTGAATTTCGTAAAATCCGTTCTTATCTGGCCTCTAATCGGCAAAAGAGATACTCCTACCAAAATTCAAGTCTCTACGCCTTATGGTTCCAGAGATATCGTGATGAGTCAATAGATAGCTGGACATCTTTTAATTCATATATTTTCAATAAAATCCCTTAAGTTAATTATTATGTTGAATAGTGTAATAATTGAATATATAAAGATTTTGTTCATTTTTTAATATTACTATAGTATATATACTAATAATACACTTCCATCTAAATTAAAGGTGCATATAAAATAAATGATTCTCGACTAAAAATAGGATTTTTGAAGAGGTCATTATATTATAAACACATTTAAGCATGATAAAATCCTGTTAAAACATTAGAAATCACCTGAACTTTTATAACGTTTGGTATTTAAAAATGGGAGAGTTTTTGCATGTTTTCTAAAGCACCATTTTATTGTTCATACTTCTGAACAAAGGATTATTAATTTAGCCGCGGTAAAATGTTAACGCTCAAATACGTATGAATACATTCAGACGATTGTTATGAAAAAGATCAAGAAATGCTGAATATTTTGCAGAATTTTTTTATAGTTAGTGGCGACTTTATCCATCATTTAAATAAAAGTTATAGTCACCATTTCACCTTTGGAATTACATTTCTATGTTTCTCTAAATAATACTACAAATCATCTCCTGTAGTTAAAACGAAGATACTATTAGTATAAAATAAAAAAGTATGAAATGTAATATAAAAGAATAATTAAAATTTTTGCGCTTTCTACCACAAACTCATTACAAAGAAAATATCTCTAAAGCTTTTATGTGAGCTTTCAATAGATATATAACCATGCATTTTTATATATAGCTATATAAAGAGACACTTTTCCTTGAAATAAGGAAACGAATCACTTAAAAAGTGTTATTAATAATATACACAATATATAATTGTCTCACAAAATAAAAATACTTTCTCGTATGTAAAGTACATAATACACCCCCATAATGCTTCTTTGAAAGTGTAGCCCTTTGGAAATTATATCGCATTTATTTTGAATTGCTAAAGGCATTTCGACGCGTTCTATTCTTTTATATTGCATTGTCAAAAATTGTTCGGAGTTATTCCGTGTCTCGAATAAAAATAAAAAAGTTTATTTATAAATGTATAGATATTTTTAAGTGGATTTAAGGAAGGAATGAGAGTGAATGTAAACAAAACGAATTATGATGAATGGCAATATTTGGATAGATGGGGAACAAGTCGAAGAGGTGAAAGATTTAGTATACTTGGGATATAAAATTTACAAAAGATAGAACATGTGAAAGTGATATTGAAAGCACGACTATATGAATAGACAGATGTCTCAAAGGGCCAGACTGGCCCTACATGCAGGAGTGTTGTCGCCCTCACTTATATATGTAGTGAAAGTAGGGTATGGCAGAAGAATCGCAAAAGTAAAATAAAGGCGGTAGAGATGTAAGCGTTGAGAAATATGAGTGGATGAAAACTGAGTTACAAAGTGAGAAATAGTATGACAAGAGAACGTTGTAGTATAAAAGTAGATGTAGTGAATAAAATTGAGAAAGGTATGCTTAGATGGTTTGGGCACGTAGAGAGAATGAATGAAAGTAGACTGACCAAAAGGATTTATGAGTCAAGAGCGAACAGGAAAATTGAAAGGGGAAGGCCAAGGCGAACGTTGCTGGACCAAATCCAGGACATTTAAAATAAGGGCCAGGACTCTAAGCCGACGAACTTGTATGAAAGGAGCGAAGGAGATATGCAAGGATCGTGGCAAGTGGAAGGACGTGGTCTCTACCTACCCCTATAGGAATGAGGTGTGATGCTATGTATTTATGTAATTTAAGAAAAAAGACTACATTCAACCTGTAACAATCAGAAAGTGTCATTTATTCTAAGATTTTTCAAAGTGTAATAAGCCTTTACTATGTCCGGCAATTAAAATAAATTCTCGTTTATTTTTTAGCGTTCATTAAGTACAAAGTTAACGGATTCAATACAGTATTTGCAAACGGCGGAAGCCGCGTTTAATCTTAATTTTCACTGTTTATTTGATCTTTGAAATTCAAAAATGCTTCTAACTATTTCAAGAATATGCAAAACATATTTTTTATTTATTCTAAATGCACACATACATACAGAGTTTAAAAAAGAGAGTACCACAAACTTCATCTTCTACAACAAAATCTCAAAACAAAACCAAAATTATTTGAACTGGTAATTTGTTAAAGAAATTTATAACATATTTTTTCAGCAAGATGTCTTAATTATATTATTTTATAAGAAAGTGGATATTTGAGCTTAAGCAAGTAATAATTAAAAATTAACGAGGAGTTTATCCAGATAAAGGATACTGAAGTGAAATTGGACTATTTCGCTTGTATCGTATATCCAGCTTGTTACTCTCAATTGTTATTGTACCTGATTCGTATATTAAATTGCACAGTAATTGGAAATGTTAAAACTGCAGGTCCTCTCTGCTGTTATGCCTCTTTTGATTAAAAATTCTTCGTTTTATTCTTTTATTCAAAACGATTTCACGAGTCGTTTAATTGACACAGCCATGTTTCGTTTCTGACTTTATAAATTTTATTCGTATGGAATTTAACTTTTTTGCGTACAAAAATAAAGTAAAACTAGAACTTTCTATAGTAACAGTATTGACTTTATTTGTTGAAACCTGTGTTACAGAAAGTTTTTTAAATGTACACAAGGAAAAAATCATTCAATAGAAAGGCATTATTGCGAAGATGGTTTTAGTCCACTAAACTCACTTATCTCAAATCTTTTAAACTATTCGCGATTACGAACTACCTAGGAGACATCGTGTTTAGTAAGAAACAAAGATGTACTGTGGGTTATCTTTTAAAGATAAATATATAACATTGCGGACCGTTTTAACAAATTCAATTCTTCTTTTGATCTTTTTAACATATATCAGGTGTGCCAAAAGAAATTTTGTAAAAAAAAATCATTTACATTTATTTAGCTTACTGCGTGAACGGAACGTTTCCGATAGTCGCGAGGGCTATGTCAATCGGTAGCGTGGCTCTTAGGAATTCAGTCGCTATAGAGCGATTTTTGGAAGCAGACCGCGCGTTATGCGTGCGAGAGTTTTACAAAAACGGTGATTCGGCGACTGTAGCTCGTAGAAAATTCTCTCTTGTTCGACATTGGGTTAAAAAGTTTGAAGAGACTGGATAAATCAAAATCCGAACGATCGAGTTGTTATGACTCAGCCTCTTCGTGACGACCCGAACCTTTCAATTGGGAAACGTGCAAGTTTTTAAATGTACATAGATTATCATTAACTGGCATTATGCACAAAGATCTAAAGCTGCACCCCTACAAAATTTCTACCCCTACAAATTGTTGCAAGAATTAAAGCCCTAAGATGCCAGTCAGAGGCCGCTACCAGATTGCAACGAATCCGAAACGCAAACTTCAGAAACCCCTACATTCGCCTAAAGTTACCGTATGGGCTGCGATGTTGACGCGAGAAATTATCGGCTCTTTCTTTTTTAAAGACGAAAGGAAAGCGGGTGGTAGTTACAGTGAATTCAGAGCGTTATGTGGAGATATTAGCCAACTTCTTGGCACCTGAACTGCAATACTTTCCTGGCTATAACCACAGAACATGAATCCAATAGGACGGAGCAACTTCACACACGTCCAATATGTCACTGCCACGTGCTCGTGAAATTTTCTCAGTCAAATTGAGCCCCCCTTGGAGGTGAGACAAATTGGCTTCCACGCAGTCCAGTTTTAACTCCTATGGACATTTTCTTATGGGGTTATTTTAAATCCAGAGTTTACGCTAATAAACCGACTTCAGTGGCGCACTTGAAAGAAAACAACCTTCACACATTTCGTAAAGGTTGTTGTGCAGTCATCCCTGAGTCATCCTGCCGAGTCGTCATAAGCAATTTTATTGTTCGATTAAATGAGTGCCGAGAACGAGAAGGTCTACATTTAGACGATATTATTTTTAAGAAATTAATCTCCCAGAAGTGTATTTTAATAAACATTTTTTCTACATACTGCTTACTTCTGTTTAAAAGATCCGCTATACATAAAATACCTTTTGAGACACCCTGTATAATTTCGTAACTTAAAACGTTTAAAGCGCACGAAAATGTATTTGGTACGATATCACATAATAAATCTTAAAATTTTTAGGCTTTTGTTAACAATAACATTTATGTTTTATACATAGAAACCTTTCTTTTGAAACACCTTTCCTGTTGATAAAACTGCATTAAAATGGATTTAATCATTTTATACTATGAAAAGATTAATTAATTCGCAGTTAGGTATGACAAAAAAAATACATTGTTTAAAGTAAAAGTCTTTTATTACAAATGTCGTACTTGTACTGTACCATTTGTAGTTAACTTTAAGAGAAGTTCTCCAAAGGAAATTGTAGTTCCTGTCAGAGAGAATGCTTAGTGTCTTGTCACAAGAAAGTCTAGATTTACTTGCTTCGCTGCCATAGCGCCGTGAAAGCTACTCGGAGACATTACAACTAATGAGCTTAATTGTAAGTCCTAAGTCCGAAGCAGCTTTTAGCAATAATTTAAATTCAGATGAAATAGTTCGCTGCATTTTTCATATTCTCCAGTCATGTTTTCATTCTGCATTTTAAAGAGATTGGTCTAATTTCAAGTATTGCGTCACACTCTCGATATATATTGCGGGTCAGTGAAATCCTTTTTTAATCATTGAGTCAGTTTCAAATATATTTTTAAACTTTTAGTGGATGGTGCTTCATGTTTATTTAAGTAAAAATTGGCTGTATTTTTTTAATAAATGATAATCTTATTAATGTCCTTCAGCTGGGCATGGGCCTCTTCACACATAAGAGAAAGGGATTTTGCAGCATAGACCTCCTGCGCTATTCGAATGACAGTTGATAGGCTATTCTTAACCCTGACTTCTTCTCGGGATATACAGGTTTCTTCAGGACGCTTTCCTTCACCGAAAATCACAATAATGGATTGGAAAGAACAATCAAGCGTGTAAGTTACTATTTATAAAAGAAAACTTAGTGGTGTCTGCCCGAGATTCATACCCAAGACGTCTCTGAAACCAATTTAAAATTGAGGAAAACCACGCACTCATACGAGAATATATTTGGAAATTTATGTCACTGATGACATCAAAAAATATTATACGTTATAATGTTATATTGCAGAAGTAATTAATTAACGAGATCTTGCTAAATCATCTGGAACAGATACGCGTCCGGTGTGACACATTACTATTCTGCGTATTATATATTTGATATTATAAATGAAATGTATAATACACAAAATCATAGTTATGTATTATCTCTATTCATAAGATTATTTTGTGTGTGAGCATGTGACTAAACTCTTCCTAAAAACATTGAATCGATTTTGATAAATTTTTTTGTGTGTTCAAGCGTGTTTAAGAATGGATTTTATATTGACAATTTGATCCAATAAAGAACACATTTTCTAAGGTTTCACGAAATAAGAAAAAATGCGGGCGAAACAAATGGAAACTATTCGCTTCCATGTTCTACTAGAAGTGACAGATTTTAGAGCAAAGACCCACCACCCTAGTGGATTCACGGATTACACATAATCCAGAATTACTCCTGGAATATGCTGGTTTTCTCACGGTGTTTTTCTTCCCAGAAAAAAAAAACGGGGGATTGAACTTAATTTAATTAATCGTGAACATTACTTTCTTTTTACAAATAGAAACATAGTGATGCCTGCCCAGGATTAGAACCCGCTACTTCTCGGGGGCTTTGTTGGGGCCCGAAGGTGCTGGAGTGGCACCGGAAAACGCAGCATCGGCAGACCCCCCACCAGGTGGACCGATGACATCAGACAGGTCGCTGTCAGCCGCTGGGTACAAGTGGCGCATGATCGGGTCCATTGGAATTCATAAAGAGAGACCTTTGTCCAGCAGTGGATGTCCATCGGTTGAGACAACGATGACAACGAATTCTCTGAATCAGAATCCAGGTGTCTAACTACTAAGCCATCATGGGTTCATGACGTACTTCCCATTTTTAAAAAAGCCTATGCAATATCCCACACATAAAAAGTTTATAATGACTAATGCAGTAGTAAGAAGCTTCTATAGTGAAATATCTGCCATACAATCTAGAAAGCTCAAGTACAGAGTGATTCTAAATATTTAACTGAGCATAGTCTTACATAAAATAAATATATTGTAAGAACTTTAGGTCAACATATTATAAATAATTAGTCTATAAGAGTTAATCGCAATTTAATGTAAAAAAGCAATCAAAAATTGTTTACACTCAATAAAAAAAACAACTACAAGTCTAATATGTGATGAAATGAAATCATCGTACATCAAATCAAATCAAATCAAAATATTCTTTATTAAAGTAGGCTCGAAAAGCACTTTTGAATCGTCAGTAGTCTGTCCGTTGGTAACAAATCTACCACCGATTCGGAAAGTTGATTCCGCTGAGAAGAAGCCGGCAAAAAACTCAACGATTACTCCTTTTAACATAGCTTTTTTGTAGGTTACAATATGTTTAGCTTTCATATGAAACTGGAATCATGTCCAAACATCTTTGTCGCTTTAATAATCTTCCACATTATAATATGCCTTTTTTATTAGGACATTTTTAACATACTTCTTAAAACTATGTGGAGGCAAACCCAGAAGTGATTCAGGTATCTTATTAAATATGCGTATGCTCAACCCGACAAATGACTTCTGAACCTTTTTCACTCTAAAATATGGCATTACAAGTTTGTGTTTATTTCTTGTATTAAAATTGTGTGTTTCGCTCCTTTTGCTGTATAAATGAATATTATCACGGATGTATAAAATGTTATTTAATATATATTGCGACGGTACTGTGAGAATAGATATTTCTTTGAATTTTTCTCTTAATGAAACGCGAGATCCCAATTGGTATATGGCACGTATTGCTCTTTTTTGTAAAATGAAGATAGTTTCAATGTCCGCCGCCTTCCCCCATAACAGTATGCCGTAACACATAATGCTATGAAAATAAGCGAAATACACCATTTTAGCAGTTTCAACATCAGTGTATTGCCTCACCTTCCTAACAGCAAATGCAGCTGAACTAAGTTTGCTTGCCAGAGTCTTAATATGGGCACCCCACTGAAGCCCTGAGTCTAACGTTATTCCTAAGAAGACTGTAGATTTAACTATATTTAGCGGACTATTATTTATTTTGATATTTTTACAGACTTCTTTTGCATTTGGCAACGCGAATTCAACGCACTTAGTCTTTGCCGAGTTCAACATCAAGTTATTAACAGAAAACCAACGTGAGACCTGTGACAGGGTACTATTTACATCGTCATAATTATCTACATTTCTGTCTACTTTAAACAGCAACGAAGTGTCGTCAGCAAATAGGACTATATCACATTTGTCTTTCACATGGTACGCCAAATCATTTACATATATTAAGAACAAAAAAGGGCCAAGGATTGAACCTTGTGGGACACCCATTTTTACAGGTGATCCTAACGACTCAACACCGTTTACAAAGACCTTTTGAATTCTATTTTGAAGATAAGAGCTTAACAAATTAAGTGCTCCATCCCTCACACCATAGTGACTAAGTTTAAGTAAAAGAGTGCTATGTTCTACACAATCAAAAGCCTTAGAAAGGTCGCAGAAAATTCCTAATGCATTTTGGGACTTTTCCCAAGCATCAAAAATGTGTCTCGAAAGAGACACGCCCGCATCAGTAGTATTGCGACCTTTTCTAAATCCATATTGTTCAGGATGAAACAGGCTATGGGCACTAAAATGTTCTAGTAGTTGTGTGAGTATAATTTTTTCAAAAACTTTACTTAGGGTTGGCAACACAGAAATGGGACGATAGTTATTAGGGTCAGATTTATCACCCGATTTAAACAAGGGGACAACTTTACTTTGTTTCATAAGATCAGGAAAAATGCCAGAGTCTATGCAATTATTGAAAAGGGTTGCTAAGTGCGGGCTAATACAGTCAATAATTGGAAGAACAACTTTAACTGACATTCCCCATATATCGCCTGTATTTTTTACATTTAAAGTTTTAAAAGTTTTAATAATATCAGTTGCCGAGATATGTTTGAATTTAAAGAGAACACAACACTCAGGAACATGATTCGAAAGCAGAGAATAGGCTTCTGTTGACGATGAATTTATTGTAGAAGTCATAGAAATTGCTTTGTCACAGAATAAATTTTGAAAAATATTAGCAATTTCCGTGTTTTCCGAAATTATGCAATTATTTATACACAATTCAATGCTGGTATCCCGTGGTTTTACTTTTCCAGCTTCATTTTTTATTATACTCCAAGTAGTTAAAATTTTATTCTTAGAATTTCTAATATTATTTTTAATATGCAAAGATTTCGCTAATATGCACACATTTTTAAAAATTTTAGAGTAGTTTCTAACGTAGTTAATAAATTCGACACGATGATCATATTGCTTTATAGCATACAATTCATATAGTCGATTTCTACTTTTATATATGCCAACAGTTGCCTAATCTTTAAACGTGAAACTTTTATGGGGCCTGTGTGAGGTCCTCATCTTAAAAGTGCTTTTCAATTGGTTTTCTATAGTGTTAAAAATGTTACTATAATGGTTGTTAGGATCACCTGAATTCAGACAACGGTGGCTTAACTAATGCTGTACCTTCTCTTTGAAATTTTGAATTCTAAACTTATCTATGTTACATTGTTATAAATGTTACATATTATGTAAGTAAATGGAATAGAATACATATCTATATTAATCAATACATGGTTGTTAGCCTCGCGAACACTCCAGAGCGGAATGATTTGGCTAACTTTGGTATTGAATTACTTGTGGATATATGAAAAAAAAATACAGCAAAAGAACAATTTGGCTTTCCCTTAATAACCACTCCCATCTGTTAAATATTTAATGTATGTCTCGTCATTCAGAAATCAAATTATATTTGAAGGTAGTTTTTGTTTTATTCGAAGATCAAACATTTCGTCCCATAGTTCAGAAATCAAACAAAATTTACAACATTTTTTTCTAATTTTTTTTTGACATTGACAATCAACAATTTCTGAACGCAACTATAACAGTTGACGGACTTTAGCGGAAATCTGGGCGTAAAGGTGGCGTTTTTTGATTACTAATTCTTTTTGCACCGGTAAAATTTTGACCACGTTTTTACTAAAGTTAAAACATGCAATAGCAATCGACCTTTTTATTTATTGATTTTGAAGCACTACGAACCTTTCCGGGTCAGCTAGTATTATAATAACTTGTAAAACTTGTACAATGCAATAAAATTTATATTTTTACACATGCAGTGCTAATTCGCGTGAATATTTCGCTAATTCATAACGCGAAAATGCGGTGACCTAAAAATTTAAGAGCAGTTTCCGTCCAAAGATTAATTAGTGAACGCAAACACTTATCTACGTGAAACCATGCGTAATAAATGATTATCTCAACTACTGGAATTGCAATGTAAATTTAAGCTGTACGAATTTGTTTGGGCAGTTTAGTCGGATTTTCAACAGACCGGTGTACACACGCACGGGACCCATTTTTAAAATGGAAGAAGAAACTGCTAAGACTACAAAGCCTAAAGTGAGCCATTTATGTTAATTGAAACTATTTAATAATGATGAAAAGCACAAATTTAAAGTGATTATTCTAAACTATTTGGATATTTTTAAAAACTTCTCGTCGAATATTGTGCCTAGAATAGCTTACTTTGACTCTTATTTTTGTAGTTTGATTAATTAAATTTAAATTTTCTTTTAATGAAATAGACCTCTACAGCCATTTTGAACAAAGGTATGACTGATCATGTATTAAAAAAAGACTTACAATATTAAATTACGACGGTCTTTTTCGCACCCTGTCTTGAAAAGAGCCCATAACAGACTTCGGGTACCTTTTTTTTAACATAATCATTATAACATTTATTTTTTCAGATTACAGCAATTCATTCATTTTCACCATTTTTTTTATTTAAATTGTCTATTCATAATTTAAGATAACATATAAAATATCTTTAAAGTAATTAATAAAAATCTACTGGCTTTAACAATATTTCCGTTTAATAGATTTATGTAAGTGATATATTGTAAGCTTTCTTTAACGAATAAATATTAAGAATAAGATGGCCCCAAGACTGCAATAGAATACATTTTTTTTAATATTTAGTATATATTTTACAAATCTCCTGTTATTAAAATTTAAATGAGATTGAGTTAACACTAGAATTATATTATTCTACAAAACATTTACGAAATATATAGAAATGAGCATATTTTTCTCTTTATAATCTTATTATAGAAAAGCAAATCTGAGAAAAATCGGAGAAAAGAATCTGATTCTACTCAAGATGAAATAAAGAAATTCAAAGAAAATCTATTGCAATCTGCCCCTGCCGGAGAGTGAGTATTATTATAGTAAAAATATTTTCTGTATATATATAGGTATATATATTAATAGTCACGGTAAAAAGTTTGCCTAGAAATAACTGCGTCTATAAATATAAATTAATCAATCACAATTTTAATTAAGTATTAAAGTACTCGACGTTTTATATGAAATTGTTTACTTGGATTTCTAATATACACAATGCCACAATTCGATCCAAAACGTGTTTCAAAAATAACGCAAAATATAAATTTTCTCGACGCATATTGAATGTTTTAAACCTTAACTAACATCTATGAAATAGTAAATTGACTTAACATTCCAAAGGGATTTTATGATTGTATAATTTTCAGGTCGATTTTATCTGAAACCAGCGACGTTGTGTTTGATGAACCAAAATCGTATACTCTTTCAAAAGCTCGAGAATCTCTCTCAGTACCGGCCAATGTTTTAGCCGAGCTTGACGAAAATAAAATATTTGAACTGAAAGAGGTTTGCTCTCTATTAAAAGTTTTAATACTTTCAACGAAACAACCTAATATAACAATATACAACTTAATATTTGGCATACTTTATTTGAATTACACATTATTCTATGGCAGTTCCTCTAATCAGAACTCGACTCTCTCTCTCTCTCTCTCATTTACTTTCTATATATATATATATATATATATAAAACCATTTAAACTACTGTATAAAGCAAAATGTTGCAAAATATCCTTTCTTACAATTCCTACTATTCCGTTTCACGCTCACACTATATATGTCTTGTTCAAAATTTCAATTGCAATAACATGGTTTTATAATCATCTATTAAAGTTCTAGTACATTTTCATTCACTTTAAAAATTTGTATTAATATGAATACAGATTTTTAAAATATCAATTCAGTAATTACATTTATCTAATACTAGCACACCCGACAGACTTCGTTCTGTCAAAAAGATTTGGAATGTGGCAGATTTCAGTTTTACGAATGATTGTCAAAATTTTGTAACTATTCAATTTGGTCGGGTTGTTACTATTCGATTGTATTTGAACTTTGTGCAGCGGTAATAAAGTGCAAATTGACTCTTTGGCGTTAGAAACATACCTACATTCCTTAGACCACAGTGAGTATTTGTAATTTATTCTGTACTTTATTGAATAGCAATAAAGGTCAAATTGACTCTACATTTTAGTTAGAAAACGTTTGTATGGGAAACAGAAAAGAGCTGTTTTTAAGGGTTTCCCCTTAATCATTCGAAGTTTTCTTGCCGTAAAAACCATCCTTAGACTTCAACAAACATTTAAAAAAAATTTGTCAAAATTGACCCAGGCGTTGTTGAGTTATGCGCTTACCAACACATTTTGGAATTCATTTTAATATTATAGATATAAAATTCTCGTGTCACGGTGTCAAGTTGAACTCCTCCGAAACGGCTCGACCGATTATCGTGAATCTTAGATGTTCCTCCTAAATGTTACAGGTGATCTAGCTCTAAATTTTTTTATTTGTTGACAAAGTTTTTGTTTTTATTTTTAAAAGATGTGGAATTAAAAAATACATGCAACCATAAATTTTCACCTTTATATCACCAACCCTTTTTGATTGCGATAATAGTTATTATATGGCAAATCAACGTTTGTTCGGTAAGCTAGTTTTTCTATAAAGATCACAGCGGCATCTACTCAAAGATCATATTAAAGATTTAAAGGCTTCTTCCAATAAAATGAGTTTAAAAATTCAGTGCTATATTATTGGATGGAAAAAGGAGTGAACTTAACTATATACTTAACTACTTTATAACACTTATTATCAATTTATCAACAGGCGTTCTTGTTATTTGATTTGGATGGTGACGGTTGTATCGACCATAATGATTTACGCGGAACACTGGTAAGCCTCGGAGAGATAATTGATGAGCAAATGATCAAAACGATGTTATCAGAGGTGAGTTATTAAGCTAATCGAGAAGGACAGGATTCATTTGAGTTCTTATTAAAGCTTGTTCTTGTACTGCTTCTTACTTTGCACGAATAGCCCCAAAGGAAATTTTGAAAGCATTGCAAAAATACGAAAAAAAAATGTTAACAAGAGCTTATGATAATTATATTGGTGACGAAAGTCACAAGATCGCGTTTCATTTCTAAGATCTCATATTTTTAAATAATAAAACATATTCCTTTCTTCAAACCACAATGACAAGGGGTAGAAGTATAAAAAATATAGAATTACTACTTTCGAGAACTGGCGTGTAAAAACACTTAACAAAAAGAATCCTGGCATATAGAGAAGTATGTTTGGATTAGGTGCTAGGAACTCGTGAGTGGAATTTAATCAAATTATAATATTTGTTTCAAAATTCCTAAAAGTGTATTGGTAACGTCTTTTGTCGCCGTATTTAGAATAAACTGAGATAATTACAACGTCTGTGATTATTACCATTGAATTTTTATAGTATAAAATAATATTCACGTAGAAAGTTATAATGATAAACGAATATTACCGCCTGTATCTGACCTTTTATTTTTTAGGATATCTAAAAAGATCTTAAACTATTTTGTAGCAATAGATAAGAAGACTGCAAAATTGTAATGTAAATATAATCGCAATATACTCGTATTATTTTCGTTCTCAATTATACAAATACCCACGGTAAAGTATTAAATATACAGGTATGGTTCTAATTAAAAATAATTTTTCGATATTACGTCGTGAGCACAATTTATGTAACTGGTTGAAATACCAACAACAAATTTGTAATTGTCGTGATACCTGTTAATACAGTTTAAAAAATGCTATTAAAAAAATATCATTATATTCTTTGTTATATTCCTGATTCATTTTTAGTCTAGACTTTGATATTCGATATACTGTTTAAAACTATTAAATAGGAGGGTTTCTTATACACGACCCGTTTGTAATAACTTTTAGTAAGAATAAACAAATCATTGTTTACACCATTCCAGCGGTAGCATAAAGTTTTATGTTCCCGTGAAAACTTTTTTGTGTTTATTCGGTATAAATAAACTGTAGTCAGTAACTTCTATTTTACGACTTTATTTTAAGCACTAAGTACTGATTTATTGATTTTTTATTGTTATCGAGTGAACGTGAAGTGGTTTTATTGTAAAAAACGAGACTGCAAAGCATTTCATGTTGAAACTTATTTGCACATTTCTTCGCTTTGCCATTAATTGCGCTTCTATTAAACAAAGTCGAGGTTCTTTTTATATTAGAATAAACGAACTCAATCGTGAAATCGGTTTTATTATGAGTTATTAAGTGTCTAAAATCATTTTCATTTTAAGCTTAAAGAAGCTGATTTAGGATACAACGTTGGGATGATGATGAGAGCTTAAAGCTCTATAAAGGACAAAAGTGAAACTGCATTTTTAAAAATTACACTAAATTGTATATATTTAAAAAGCACAAACATATTTAGAAATTTTATCGCCAAAGGCACCAAAATAGATCAGCTCTGAACCCTATAAATCCTTTGGTTATTACGTGTTGATTATAAAAATTAAGTTCTAATCTAAATATTTTGATTAAAAAGGTTAAGGGCTATTTTGTAGGGCAATGATGTTTACTTCCCAACCTATTTATCTAAAGTGTTTACAATTTTTAGACAATAAATAACAAACTGTACTACTTTAATTCTATTTTAAGTGAATTCTCTTCAAGGTAGGATATTTTCGTGGTCATTATATTATGGTACAATGTGTATAGACTGAAACTTGATTAATAAGAAAATTTATCTTACATATAGTAGAAACAGTTGAACACACTGAATATGTATAAGCTTATTAAATAAATTTTGGATAAGTTTTCAATTTTATTAAATTTTAATATTGTAAAAACTAGTTTATATTTTATAGTTATTTTTTAGTTATAGCTTTGATTCCTGAATAATTTCTTGTGGTGACACATTATAAAATTTATAATTCAAAATATGTTTTCTGACGCAATATTACTCGTATGTTTAAAAAAACGAACCTTCAAAGGAAAACTGTGTGAAAAGGTATCCAGCCACAATCGGTTTTGAATCTTGGGGATCCTTAAATTGAATACAAGTCGTATTCTATAAATAGTCACCATTATGTGAAAATTGAGGACTCAAAACAATATTCCAACAACCTTTGTATCTTCAAAGACAAACTCATAACGCTGCTTTGACTGAATAATCCAACAATCAAAATTATCTCAGACCCAGCTGAATCCAGAAAAATCGCGATTTTTATGAATTAATAATAACTCAAATATTCAGATCGATTTAAACATTTTGCTTCATTTAAAAACGGCTCTCTTTTAAAATTACAATAGCATTTTGGATTTTGTAACAATTCTTCCAAAGCAGTGATTAGTTATATTTAATGTTATGTATAGAAAGCTTAGTAGAACTGATAATTATTAAATACAAAGTAATGTATAAACCTTGAAACTTATTCAAATTAAGATTCTAGATAGCATTGAATAGCGGTCTCGGCTATCATCAATTTAAAAGGATTTAGTAATCCTACCAGAATTAATTTAGTAACATTGGATATAAATATGAACAATTTGTTATAGGCTACAAACCCGCTGGATTTCGATGCCTTTGTCAATTTGTTGGGATATAAAACTTTGGAATTGGATTCCGAAGAGACTCTTATAGCGGCACTTTCTCGTTGGGATACAGATAACTCGGGATTCATCTCTGAAGAAAGGTAAATGTTGGAGTTTTATGTTTTTTATACTTGGAAAGTAGCAGCCTATAGACGTTCCACTGCTGGGCACATGCCTCCTCAGTCATAGGAGAAAGAGTTTTTACAGCATAGTCCCACCAAGCTGTTGCTCTGCGGGTTAGCTGGATTTTCTTTACCGAGAAACACAAAGATGGATTTTAAACAACAATATGACATAACTTGTACAAAGACAACTGAGTAGTGCCTGTCCAGGATTAGGACCCCGTGACGCCCAATCACAGCGTAATGGACAATCACACTTCTTACTTACTTTTTTATTAATGTATAATGTCATTCTACAGTTATACACAGTCTTTTCCCGAGAATATAGTAGTAAATTGTTTTATAACCACATTTAATAATTTTTTCCCGTTTAAAGCTGCAAGTTTGTGGAATTAAATACACTAGAAATTGACTAATATCATCAAATTTACCTTTATCGACTTATTTAATTTATAAACTCAATTTAACTGTGTAATTCAAATTCTGGTAAAAATTATCAGGGCTTTGCTCTCAATTATATAAGCATGTACTAATACAAGCTCTGCGGTCACTTAACTTAATAATTTAATATGTCTAATTAAGGTTTACAACGTAATGTACCATATTTTTATTTTTGGCAGGGAGTTATAATTTTTTTAACAATTGCAAGTAATATTTTGCTGTAATTCAGAGTATTATTTTTATGGCTGGAATCCGCTTACTGGAGCCATGCGATGTCCAGATTAGTGACAGCTCTCGTAGCATTCCAATTTCAAATATTAACTTTATTATCTCGTTGTACACACAGATTACAAATGTTGTTACGTAATGTTGCCAACCTCGTGAAATAAAATGTTATTACTTGAATTTTGTTTTCCCTGAATATCGTTTTAAATAAAAGGTCTACTGTAATTTTCCGTAATATTTTTTTATATAACCTACCTGAGCAACTTCGTCTACGTACCTTTTTATTAATACACTTTATTACACGACTAAGTAAACAATAAAATAAACTTAAATATAAAAGAAAAATGCGGCCTTGGGTTAAGAAAAGTATAAAGAAATAAGGGGTGTAAAAAGTATAAAGCAATAAAATTATACACAATTATCTATATATACTAATATAATCATAACAATAATTACATAAACAAAGTAATATATATAGTATTATAACTTAGATTTACAAAATGTGTACATATACTCGTATACATATATTTTCGAGAAGTTCCAAGATCCTGGTCTAAGAGGTAGTAAGAGGAACACTACCTCTTACACCATTTATAATTTTTTGAATGTATGTCGTTAAAGTACGACGCAGTGTACTCGTATTTGATTCCTAAGAAACTAAGTAGACAGCAGAACTGCAGAATGACCGATCTCTTAGTTACAATAAATGCAATAAAAAATATCATTAATTTTAATATATAAGGAAACATGTCCTATTCTAGTCGTCGGGACAAATTAAACAAAATTAAAACATCAATAAAAACGGTTGGGGCTTAAATTCCGTCGCAATGTATTTGATGCTTATGTAACTTAGTTGGCAGCTGAACTCATAATTAATGATCTTTCTTTGTTATCCTATGTCCTGAGTCTAAGAAAAATCGTTAGTTTCGAAGTTTATTTCAGTTACACACTGAGATTTTTTACACATTATAGATGATTAAATTTAACTTGCTCGTTAAAATTTAACTTTGCAAATTGAAATAATTTAACTTACAATTGATTACAGTCAAGAAGCTCATAAAATTCGACAAGAATATCTCAAAGAGGCGTGACTGTAATTTGTCTCTTCTGTTTTACAATGAAAGTCATTATATTCATTGTTATCTTTGTTCGGCCCTTTTCAGCTTTTATGTTTTAAGATTTGATTACTTCTTCAGTCTAAAGTACTTAATAGCAAATTATTATGCAGTTGAAAGTCAAAACCATTAAAATGAATCATCATGATGTATTCTACGTTAGTATATACATATTCGAAGACTTGTTATTTGTTCCAAAACATATTGACAACTTTAAAGAAGAAAGTAGAATTCTATTGACTATTTATTGGAATGGTAACTGTACTATATACATTTCTATGACAAATAACCAGAAAACGTTCTACAGATGTCACTTAATATATTTTAATCTTTTATTAAAAGAAATCATACTATAATTTTAAGGATTATACAAAATTTAAGAGATCGTGGGAGAGAATAAATTACTTTGATGGATTTAAAATAAATTGAAAATTATATTGTAATATTGATGAGGTAAAAAGGGTCACAAGACTGAGTTTGTTTTGAAAGGGCTTGACTAATTTTTTATGAATTTTACTGTGTATATTTATTTGGTATGTCTGAGAATATGTCGTTAACCACCTTTCTTCATACCTTCATTTTTTTCTTGATACGAAATTGCAAAAATCAGCTAGTATACATCTAGATATCTGGAAGAGGTTATCAAATCTTATCTATTAAATGTATAAATAAATTATGTGACCAAAGTTTGGGAGTCTCAATACCCAAGAGATTGGATAACTTGTGCGCATAGTTTACGTTAACTTGCTTATTACTTACGCGGCGATGTCATAGTAATAATTATTAATGGCGTATAACTTTGCGTTTTCTTCGACTTTCGCGGTCTTTGAGATGGTTTTATATGAGTTTTGTTAGAGAAACTAATTATATAGTTGTCTTTAACGCAACTTTGCTCAGTGTTTTAATGGAGTGGACGTGAGTGGACGGCGAATAAACTTGAAATACGTTGAATTAAACACGATTTAATCACGCATTTTAAATTTATGAATATCTTGGAATGTATTTATGACCAATCCGCAAAAGCATTGTTAAAATTCATATATATACTAGCTGACCCGCGCATTTTCGTTTTAAATATGACACTAAAAGCAATGGCCTCACATTTAACAATATCACGGCTTAAAAAAACATCATTTTACTGTATATTAAGATGAAACCTAAATTCGTGCTTGTTAAAAAGAGGAGAATCAGACGAGTTGAGTAGTTTCAGATTTCATCACGGGCGAATACTGTGACAGAGTATGTTTTCCAATATATAAAAGTATACATAAAATTCTTATGCACGTTTGTGGCTGAACTTCTAAACTGCTGCAGCGTGTTTATTTGTGTTTAGATTGATTTCTCCATATTTTAACGGCATCGGGAGTTATGCGGGTCACATAACAGTCAACAGAATGTAATTTTATAGCTGTAAGGAAATATAAAGTTTTTTTGGCATGACGTAATTTTGTGTGATACATCAGTTTTAGAATGAAAATTCAGATGAATACACATTTTTTTGTGTTAAATACATAAGTTTGTTTGAGTGTACGTCATATGAACAACCGATCGACGTTGATGTTCGAAGATTCTTGAATAGCGATATATTCATCAAATATTTTAGATACATTTATTAAATCCCACGGGCAGTAGCCAGAAAAATCATACCTCAGAGAGTGCTTTGTCACAAATATAGATGACAGATATGCTAACATTTTTAGATAAAAACTTTCCCAGTGCGCTCATATATTTCGTTGAAAGCCATTGGGAGTAAATACGACAAGAGCCTTTTTAACACGTCTTTTTACTAAAGAAACTCGTAAATAGAGGATGATGAATAAATCATTTTAAAAAAATATAATGAAGTTTTTAGGTGTTCCCATTACAAAGCCAGGTAAACAGGTATTACAGGTAATACTATTATCACATACTTTCCTTATATTCTTCCTGTTCAAATGTTGAGACGTTAATAAAATACTTTTTTATTCATCAAGTTCAAATATATATTTTTTACTTTTTTTTATTGGTGACAGTTAAGCGCTTGACTGTGATCTTACCTGATGGTAAATGATGATACAGTCTAAGATGGAAGCGCGCTAATCTGAGTAATAGGCGACATACCCCTTAAGGTTTCTACACAACATCGTACCGGAACACAAATCTCTTTATTTTGGCGGTACGTTTTTGCTGGTAGGGTGGTAACTAGCCACGGCCGAAGCCTCCCACTAAACCAGACTCCCCTACCGGGGATCAAACCCGGGGCCTCTACTAGCAAGGCGAGTAGTCGCACCACTGCGCCAGGGAAGCCGTCAAACTTTTAGTGGATTACATTTCATATAGATACAGCTTTATTTATCCATGAATAAAATATTGTACAACCATGGATTGAAAACTTATTAAAACGGTTTTTGAAGTTTGCTTTTTAAATTAATGCGTTTAGGAAGTTTGGGTGGTATGGCGTAAGAATTTCCACTTTTATTTTTATATTACTTTTTTTACAGAATTCGTCACGATCTTATGACATGGGGAGATCGCTTTACAGAAAAAGAAGCAGATTATGCCTTAGACGAAGCACCAGTCATAAAGAAAAACGGATACAATTTCATAGACTACAAACAATTTTGTGCTACCCTTTCTGGCTTAAGGAAACCTAACAAGAAAGCTCTGGAAGTCTAAAATATTTTTTGTACGTCTATTAAAAAGCAGATGTAACTCAAATCTATATTTGTTTAATTCATATTTTCAAATTCCTGTCTACGGATTTCGTTAAACGAATGTGGGAATAGTAATAATAAGTTATATATATATATATATATATATATATATATATATATATATAAATACAATTCCTAGTTCTTGTCAGGTACTTTTATAGTTATAATTTAAACTTTCATAATGTATAATTGGAAGTAGTGTACATCTTATTTATTTATATACAGCTTCTGTAAGTGTATATGTGAATACAGTCCTCCAAACCGAGTTTTCTCGATTCGAGATTACTTTGCCAATTCGATCAGATAAATAATAATACCTCCGTAATTTCAAGAAGTCATAAATTATGCAAGATTTCCTCGGGATATTATATATCCATACTTCCATGGGATCAAGAACTACATAGGTGACTGCTGGGAACAGTTAGTGTAAGTGACTGAATATCAAAGCGGCTGAACCAATTTTATTTATGTTTTTTATCTATTCAATAATTGATTAACTTGACTATTATACCCCATAAATAAAGGATTTCACCTTATTTCCAATTGAACGGGAATTATGAGGTTAAAACTTCCAGGGAAAGCTTTTCTTATTATAAATTAAAATATAATAGGAAATACAAGTAAAACTCACTCAAGGTCTTCTTTGAAAACATCGAAGTCAGTAAACATCAGTTCTATGATCTGATGCGGAGCAGCGATGAAGGTGTACAAGATGCAAATACTTCTGGGATACGGAAGTGGATAATCCGGGCTACTGAATGTACCCCTTTTTTTGCCGTGCGTTGATGTGAAGCGAATGCAGGAGCAACCTGAATAGGAGAATAAAATGTTCAAATTAACTTTATTTAGTACGCCACGTGTCTATTTCTATAGAAATGTTATGCTTCATTTAATATTATCAATAAAGGGACTTGAAGTTTAAAAATTTTGGCCATACAAGTAATTATTTGATAGACGTAATCAAAACTATTACAACCTTGTAGATAGAAGCGAAAAAATTTGCGTTTATTTACGATGCTTCAACCTCTGTGGCGTAATGGTGCGAGTACTTGATATGCTGTACAAAGTTACAGTTCAGAAAACTTCTAATTTGTCTGTTACGACTAAGGGATGGCCTTGGCAAAGTTATCACCGTAACAGTACAAACAAAGTGCTTCGAATCATACAAGCTCCGCATGCAATATTATATTCGTAAAGAACCCAAGCAGCTGTATTCTTATATGAAAGCACTGCGAAATAATAAAAGCACATATCCTGCCAAGCTTACACTGCAAAACGAAATCTATGCGAATGAATCATCAGCCTGCAATGGGTTTAGTAAATATTTTGAGAGCGTATTTAAGAAACCAGCTGATTCTTACAACAACTTGACTTCCTCATCATCATCTATACAGGATGAATCTATCTGCAGACTGGAGGTTACCGAAAATGCTGTATACAAACTACTTAAAACTTTAAAAACCAACAAAGGAGCTGGAAGTGACGGTATTCCCCCGATTTTTCTAAAAAACTGTGCCCATTATCTAGCAAAGCCGCTCTGCATGATATTTAACTTATCTGTTAACACTTTTGGAAGTTTTCCATCTAAATGGAAAGAAGCGTTAATAGTACCAATCCACAAAAGTGGTTCTAAAACACAGATAGAAAACTATCGGCCCATATCTATTCTTAACGTAATGAGTAAGGTATTCGAAATTCTTGTATATAAACAAATCAGTCCTGTAATCACGAAATCTATTCCATATGAGCAACACGGATTCATCAGAAATCGTTCAACAGTTACCAACTTGGCAATTTTTACTGATTACGCCCTACGCGGTATGGATGCTAAGCATCAGATAGACGTGATTTATACAGACTTTGAGAAGGCGTTCGATGCTGTTGATCATATTATTCTGCTCCATAAATTAAATATTTTAGGAATACATGGAAGTCTATTGCGATGGTTGACGTCTTATATCAAAAACAGAATGCAAGCTGTTGTTCTCGGCAGTGCTAGAAGTAACTTCACAACAATACCCTCGGGAGTACCTCAAGGATCTATCTTGGGTCCCCTCCTATATAATGCTTATTTACACGATATTGGTAACGTCATAAAAAATTCTAACTTTTTAATGTTTGCAGACGACAAAAAAATTTTCCTTAGTATAAAAAATATTGAGGACTGTCATAAACTTCAGCAAGACCTAAATTCTTTAACAACTTATTACATTAACAATAGGATCACAGTAAACGTTAAAAAATGTTATCACATTACCTTCACCCGCAAAAATAGCCCAATTACATTTGACTATAAACTAAACGACGTGTTCATTCCAAAAGCAAACGTTATTAGAGACCTAGGTGTAAAATTTAACTCAAAATTATCCATGGTCGAACATATTGAAAACATTGTTAATAAAGCATACAAACAACTAGGTTTTCTTAAACGTGTAACACAATCTCTCAACAATATTGACTGCCTAAAAAGTCTTTATTTTGCATATGTTCGAAGTAACCTCGAATATGCCTGTAGTATTTGGTCTCCTTGTTACGATACACATATCAACAGAATAGAGTCAATACAAAAGCTGTTCCTTAAATATCTCGCTTTTAAGGACTACAAGAAAATTAGCAATTATCACGAAGCCTGCTCACATTACGGAATAGACACTCTAAAAAATAGGAGAAAACAAAGTGATATGCTGCTGTTGCAAGCAATCTTAACTGGAAAAATTGACTGTCCATGCTTAACATCAGCGATATCAATTAACGTTCCGTCTACTAGAACACGTCATACACCTTTGTTGCACGTACCCCATCAACACACCAACTATGCCCTTAATTCAATAATACCACGTCTTTCACTAACTTACAACAAATATTATTCACAACTTGACTTATTCTATCTATCTAAAGAATCCTTAAAAAAGGAGATAATCAAAGTTCATAGAAATAAATCATTAACACAATGAAATGACCAAACCTAATACTGGGGATATTGGCCTACCAAGGCCAATATCCCCAGTATTATACACATATTCTAAACCACATATACGCACACCAGATTTTTTTTTTTTTTTTTTTTATAAAACAGGTACTAATTCTTCTTACATTACTAAATTCCACCAAAAAACACAAATACACTCACTAATTCTTACATACCCACTCACACCTACATAACACTCACTAACAACACAGCGAATATCTCAGTTTTTTCTTTTCATTGTTTCCTAATTTTTACTTCCTAATATCTACTCTGTTATTTTGATAATTATTTAATAATTGGTGTAATCCGTAATTGGCCTTATTTTAAGTATATTAATTATTCTATGTAACAATTTGTTAAAACGCTGTTGGGTTACCAATAAATAAATAAATAAAGAAACATGCCGCCAAGCAAAAAAATTGGGTTCCAGTACGATTCTGTGTACCATCTTATGTTCTATTATCATTTAATCATCAGGTTACTAGCAGTTTGTTCGTCATAAATCTACCAGCAGCTCGAAAGGTTGAGAATCACAGTGTTTACTCCTTTGACAATAAGTTTTAGTTGAATGATATGGTACATATAATTGATTGATGCTATATATGATACTGGATTCAAATCCAAAACCTGCTCTAATTGCAATCTGCCTTATACAATACTAGCAAAACCTGCGACTTTGTCTGCGTGGAATGTTTTTTGGGTAGCAATTTCATCAATTTAGGCAAATTCTTTTACAAATAAGAAACATGACCTCTACTCGACAAAAGGAATATTCCTACCAAATATCAAGTCTTTACGCCATATGGTTCCAATGATATAGTGATGTGTCAATAGATACCTGGATATCTCTTATACATATATATAGATTATATATATAAGAGTGATTTAAGTATTATTTTATATACTTATATGTGTACTTAGCCCGAACATTAGGCTAGAAAGTTACTACGAATTATTATACATTTCATAAGAAAAGGAATTAATGAAAATATACTGACCGAGTTTGTTACGGGCCCTTCTCAGGATTTTAGATTTTAAGTCGTTCATCAATATCATAACCAGTCGTTCTTTGTCATATATATGTGGAAAAACCTATATTTGAAGATGAAAAAGAACTGTACAAGCCGATTTAATTAAGGATTTTTGAATTTGTATTTTGCATTTATGTCAGAGTGACATAGTTATTTGATGTGGTAAAAGATTTTGCACCGTTTGAAATATAATCAATGAAATAACCAACCCGTACAAAGTCACGAGCTATTCAGACCTTTATAGTTGTAGGTAGGTAATTCAAGTTATTCATATCACAAACGCTACGTTAAATCTGCCAGTGACGTTTACATTCACTGTACTTTGCCATTGTAATTTTATATATTTCTTATATAAAATGAGATGGTTTCTCTCAAAGAATCTCTTTAACGGATTTCTTTATATAAGAGCTAATTCGATAGTGTACTTGAAATACAACCCTTATAGTTTATATGAAGGTTATATTAACAAATTAATTTCTTCTACCACAGTAGTTACTTAAAACTAAATACATATCACTTAAATATTCACCATGCAATTTACATTTAGATGAAATTGATGAACTAATTATTCGTTGTTTAAATTAAGAAAGAATACCTTTATATTTTTACAAAAAATATGGACAAAGAAAAAAATTGATCAATATATTTATTCAACTAAAATTTGGCACAAAAGAGTTTACTTCCCTTTTTAAAGAACAATAAAAAAATTGTTATCATTAAACGTGTTCAATATGAAGTTGTACTTTCCCCTCATTTATTTTGTGAACGGAATTACTAGGGCATTAATCATTAAAAGAGGTTACGAATTTTCGAGAGCCTACAATTTTATTTCTTTCCACAGTCCATTCCTGTTTTTAAAAGCTTTAAACAAAAGGGAGCCGAATTTCAGGCGGCTCTTAAATATTTGAGTAACGCCAGAGGCCTCGACGAGAATTAGAGCTGTTGGTGATTATTTTCCCAGAAATAATTTATAATCGGTGAAGAGTCCGGAAATTGGGCCGCCTTGATCATGTGGTCCTTTACTCTCAAAAAAATGAATAATAAAAATTTTTAAATTGATCTCAGGATATCGATTGCAACATTTAAGCAGTTTGTTGATTAAAACTTAAATATGACATTAAAACCACTGCTATTTCAATATTATCCACAAAATTTAATGTACATATATAGAAATTACGACAGAACAGATGGGTGACGCCTTAATTAGGATAATATTAACTCAGTGATGAGAAATAAGTAATTCTAAAAAAATCTGTTAAAAGCCATCTAGCATAAACTTTTAAACTCTGTACATTAACCTATCAAGAGTTAATTTATATCTTTTGATTTCTATACAGCATCATAAAGAAACACAATCCTTTTGCATGTCTTTGGCGGTAGGGTATTAATCAGTGACGATCAAAGCTTCCCACCAGTCCAAATCAGAAAAATATAAATGAAATTTCCTAAATTTGACGTGTCGTGATTTACACCCGGAACATATGTTAGTGACGTGAGTTATCATGCCATTGCGCCAGTAAGGCCGTCAGTTTTTAAATACCACGGCAAGAAACAAAGCTTTTCTTTTAGAGACTCGAGCGTTATAAAACTCTTGTCTACAATTTCCTTATAAGAGTGAAAGCTATATTTAACAATTACTTTCAAACTTCTAAAGTTTTTATAACACAAAGTGATTAAGTTGTCAATAACATAAGACTTTAGATAAAAAATACGTAAATTTTGGATACTATTATGCCGTATGCATACAATCTACTAACAAAAATACAATACTGTAGTGTATAAAGGTAAGGTAAGTAGATGCCCATTAACTTCCCACTGCTGGGTACAGGTCAACACACTCATATTTGGAATATAGACCCACCATGCTGCTCCACTGCGGATAGACAGGCATAGTACACAAGTGCACTCTCTATTCCTCCACTCTCATAGTCCGATGTGACGGAAATCCAACACTTCCGGGAGAGGAGACCGACGGCTTTACTTCCTCTTTGTGGCACGGGAGTGCAACACAACGCCAACCTCCCAACTTCGGATAAATATTGAGGAAATCTTAATAGAAACCTCAATATCCATTTTTGAATTGGCCCGACCCGGGATCCGAACCCAAGACCTTGTGTATGTGGCCGAACATGCAAACCACTAGACCAATGAGGCAATTTACAATGCAATACTGTCTTGTTTACCAATTATTATTCACCTCCTATCAGCTTCGATTCAATAGATCTGTCTTATCACAATAAGAGATTTATTTGATATCAACCAGCAAAAACAAATTTTCATAAAAATTACATTAGTAGATGAAACTGCACTTATATAGTTATTTTAATTTACCATTAATATCAAGCGATTGAAAAGATAACGAAAATATATTAAAATAAATTATTTCAGTAGAAGTTACTTTGGTTGCATAATTAACAAAATTTTCTTTTGCTAATGACGAAGAAATTGTCTTAAAAAGTCTTAAAAAAACTTAATAAAAGATAATATGACATTTATAATCATGGCTATATCTTTGATTAAACGTTAGCTTACTTCTTCTTGCCATTTTAAAGAAGTCGTTTGGCAAGGAGCAATATTCTAAAGGGCTTCCTTACTTTGGCTGCCAACTAAGCTCATTGTATAAATTAAAATAGCACTAAAGAAAGAAGCCACTTCAATAGAATTAAATGGGTCGTTGGAGACTGAAAACTTACGAGCAAGAGTATGTTTCTTTTGGTTTGATTTTAAGTCTCTGGCGTAGATGGATAATCTCTATTTCAGATCCGTTGCCGTATCTAAAATCCTAATGGAAATATGTTGTATTTAAACAATTCTTGTTTCGATTTATGTTAACTTTTCTACTAACTTTAGGTCATTTAAAAAAGAATGTCTGTTTCACATGGTACAAACATTTAGAAATAATCTAATGCGACATACGAATTGGGGTTAATTGAAACTATTTTACCAACGATCTCCGGCTTTACTTTGATCTCTTGTGGAATTTAGGGCAAAGGGTCTTTACTTAAACACAATTTAGGGATAGCGTAGCTTTGTTATATTGGTGATCTCAAACAGAGATATAGCATATTATTTTGCTCCCAAGAAAACTGTCAATTCCATCTGTTTAATAATTATGAAGCTGGTTGGCCTATTGGAAAGGCATGTAGATTTTCAGTATATGAACTTGGCATCAGATTTCGAATAAAAAGTTCTTTACTTTATCGCATATTAACCTTTTCAAATAATTGTCATATCAATATGGACGAATATTCTTCTACTACAAATGTATGCAAATGATTTTCAGTCATTTACAGCGATTGCAATAATTGCAATAACTTACATTCTGAAGTAATTTATTCGAAATAATTAAGAAAGAAGTTTTAGTTAATTCCAACAAATATAATCATTTTCTAACATAACGCTTAACAATTCTTCAATTATGCAAATTTTTTAAAATCAATTTTAATGTTTGTAGTAATTGGAATTATCTTCAATGGCAATAAATATATACGGAAGTACGGTTACTTAATTCGATCGCAAGAAGTTTTACTTAGTTCTTATTATTTAATAACACACTTTGATACGATACAGAAGATGTTTCAACTATAACCTTCCAAAAGCATTTTTGGTAGCTTAATTTCATCTTAAATAATAATGAAAACATATAATTTTCTGATGCTAATCCCAATACTTAAACACGCAAATTACGTGAGACATTTGAGCAGTTTGTTGACGCTATTAAAGGTTAAATATAACGTTAGTTGATGCTATTAAACCGTCTCTGTTACTGTATTATTCACAAAATTTATTATACACATCTTGAAATTACGGCTGTATAATGCGTGTATTCTAGCAATTTTGTAAACAAACGGGCGACGCTTTAATTAAAGTCATCTGAAGTTTGGTGATATGAAGTATAGTCTAACTAAAAATAAATGAGTAAAAATATTATAATTAATTCCTATGCTATCTAGTACGGAACCTCTCTAACTCATCACAAAGGAAAAATCTTAAATCCTTCTCCTGAGCCTTCAAAAGTTGGCTTTGTGCAAATTTTCAAAAAATACGTTTAACTTATGTGGTCATATTTTAAAAACCTTACATATATAAGTTAAAACTTTAAGCATTTTGAACAGTGAAAAAGATATGTACGGGGAAAGTGTGCAAAATAATAGTTGAAATTGAGAAATTAATAAATAAACAAGAAATCAATGTAGATATATTGACAGTATACTAATTTATTTTATTACAAATATTATTGCGGACGGGAGCAACGATCCTAGCGCGTCGACTAATCCTGATTGGTTGACTCCCGGCGACACCCTCCCTCTCCTACCCCAGGACCCGCGATCGCCCTCTCTCCTGCTCGTCGCGCCGTATATACGTGCCGAGTTGGAGAGTTGTATGAACGGAGTAAATCCCACCACTAAGCGTGACTTGTGAACATTGAACCAGAACTGACTGTGCAGAACGGAAAACCCAAGCCCGAACGCTGAAAACCGAACTTCCGAATCCTGAAAACCCAAGACCCGAATATTCAAAAACTGAAGACCAAGCCCGTAGATTGAAGATCGAAGCCCTAAGAACCCCATACAGTCCACTGAATCCGGAGAGATTTGTCTGAACCTGAATCCCTCCCCAAGGAACATATTCAGATTATTCCAATTGCATGGTTATAAGAAACAATTTTATAACTCTTTATAAATTGAAACTGATTTTAAATATAGTCATTACAAAATTTTATAAGCATTGAATTATCAAAAAGTAAATTACTTTATAATTCCTTTTGTGGCCCTACAAAACTTTTATTGTTAAAAATCATAAAATGTAAATATATAATGAATTTAGACGAATAAATCAAAGATAATATGCGGCAATAAACCTCTCGCTTTTGTTTATCTACCATAACGTTATCTTTTGACATCATTTCTGTAACCTATTCATTATATCAGAGTGACAAATATTCGTGTAAATATATATATTTTTTATTACAACCTTTAGTTATTTTATAATGTAAGATTATAATCTAGCCTTACAGACTAATTAGAAACAATACTTCGATCTAATCTGCCTAATATGTACCTAATATTTAATGCCTATTGATTCACACTCTTCTTAAGTTCTTGCTTAGAAAACCACACTTTACTATATTGCGTCACTGCTTATTCACTAACTTATAAGGTTTGTTCATTTAAGTCTTCTTTTTGTCCGTGAGATATCCAGAAGTTTAGCAGTTTTGGGATGCACGTGATGGTGAAGTCTTTGGTGATGAGCTTTGGCAATTTTTTCGATGTAATTATTAACGAGTTCTACGTTAAGGTTAGGTTAGTCTTGTGAAGATCGCTATTTCTTATATACCAAGGTACATTAACAATTTGCTTAAGTATTTTATTTTTGAATTTCTGTATTATTTTGAGATTGCTAGGTTTGGTACACCCCAAAGTTAAATACCGTATGTCCAAACTGGTATCACGACCGTTTTATATAGTAGTAGTAGCTTATTGGGTACTGTCAATAAATATATATGAATTAATATGTGCGACATACTTTTACAGTAGCAATCATGTAGTGAAATAAATATTTATTTTATATTTCTTGTAATTAAATTGAGTAAATGGAGCTCGCAATGCAAAATTATTTCGTTTTTATAGTTACGTAGAATTTAGGCCTTTACTCCAATTTTATGCGAAGGTGATGTACTTTATGGGTGAAACGTGACTTAAATAATATGCTAATAAAAAGACAAAAAAGCGCTCTAAAACCAGCTGATTTATAGTTACAACACGTTTATTCGTATGTCCTATGATTAATTCTGTTTGACTTGTTATATTGCAGAATTTTCAAATCCTCAAAAGAAATACATATAAGAATTAAATTTCTAGAATTAACTGCAGTTTCTATAAAAGGTATCGTTGAAAATAATTCAACACATTCATTAGTTTATTTTACACAGTATATAAAATACATATTCAATAAGTGACCTGGTAGCAACGCTTCCATAAATATTACTGTTGTAGTAATAGATTTCTTAAATAAACATAAAATAAAAAAATTAAAATCATAGTTCAAGTATAATTTATGTGTTATAAATACTAGTATAGCACTTACTGAACTACTTACTTATTAAAATGTTTTACTATATGCAAGTTTTTTGTAACATTTATAGTTCCATTCTATGAACCATCTTAGTAAATACACACACACGCACACACACACACACACACACACACACGCACGAACACATATATAACCATAAACCAGTCATTTATCACTATATCTCCTAATACTATTCACTCGAATTAAAATTTAACAAAATGATAATAAATACGCTCACATTCACATATTTTTAAAAGGTGATGATCCAATCTAAGATAAAAGCGCGCTAATCTGTTTAAGGCATTCTACCTCTCATGGTTTCTCCACAGTATCGTACCGCAACACAAATTGATTTATTAGGCGGTACGTCATTGTTGGTGGTAACTAGCCTCGGCCGAAATTGCCCACCAGTTCAGAATCAGACACATTTGCGTTTTCCTAAATTGCCCTACTGGGGATCGAACACGGGTTTCTGCTAGCAAAGCTAGTATTCGCTCCACGACGCTAGCGAGATTTCCAAACTACTAAATAAGAACCTGCGACAATTTTGAAGAAGTTTTAGAATTTGTCCTGTGGATAGTTGAATACAATACGCAATATTAGTACTACTACGACAGCGACACAATAAAATAATTGTCTAAAAAAATATTATCCCTATGGATGTCAAACGTGACTCTTGAAATTTGAACGGTGAATGGCAAAGTTTACGAGGTACTATAAAAGTGTTGAATCTGTCTATCAGTTTACCTTAATGTCTTCACGCTCCTGAGTCAGCTACGTCTGTTAAACATAAATGAACCTTTCCATTCAAATGGACCTTTCGTAGAGATGTAAAACATCATGTCATAAAAGTCTATTTGAATGTAAAATTTCGTGAAACCTTCGTGAATATTATAGCCGCGTTCCTACCTTTATTCATGGAATACTAGTTTATTGCAATTCCGTCGTAAAGCTGTAAGATTTTGCGTTAAAGAAATTTGGAATGGGATACAAGTTACATTAATATTTTTGGTGTCAAATTTTTGAGTTAGATGTTTGTACAAGACTCTTTCTAGCGTACTGTTATAATTATTTATGCAAAGATGTCTCTATTGACGGCCTGGCAGGCGCAGTGGTGCGAGTACTTACTTTGCAAGCACAGGTCGTGGGTTTGATTTACGGTATTGCAAAATTAGGAAGGTTTTTCTAATTTGTCTGAGTCTGGGCTGGTGGATAACTTCGACCGAAGCTAGTTGCCACCCTACCACCATATCTGTACCGCCAAGCAAGAAATTTGTGTTCCCGTACGATGCCGTGTAGAAACCACAAGAGTTTAATTGCCTCTTGCCATATTTGCGTTTGTGCATTGCACTCTAAGATCACTCACCATGAGGTATGATCACGGTCAAACATTAATCTGTCAGCAATTAAAAACGGTAAAAGCAGGTGTCCCATCCCCAAATACATGTAATAATTTATTCATCTATAATAAAATATTTAAAAATACGCCACCATGAGGACCCAACTTCATCTTTGCTACAAAATTTATTGAAGTGAAACTTCTTTAGTCGCATGAGGGTAAAATTTTTACGGATGAGACGCCAAATTAACGTCACGAAGGTGTGCAGCGCTTTTTATGCTAATTCGTTTGAAGATTTCGTAGTTTTAATATCTACAAATAACATTTTAATTTACCACTCGTCATTTGAGATTTCAATAAATTATTTGTATTAATTTTCGATACTTTTAATGGCAATTAAATTCAGTAACTTCTTTACATATCTCCCTCACTCCAAGTATCGGAAATCTAAAGTTTTAGATTAGTATAAAAATAAACAAGACTTAAATATTAGTTTGCCAAAGAAGTTTAACTCCTGACATGTGTACTTTGTACGCACGCACTTTTAATTTTTTATTCACTTACTACAATTATTATAATTTTATGATCTCCTGATGGTCCATAATGTAAATTTGCCTATATAAATTAAAAAAATAGAATTTCCCAAACCAAGTGAAAGTACGCGTCATTATATCAGCGAAGCCTACAAAATGTACTGGTAATTACTTTAAAACCATCCAATAATCTCATTTGAAGTTAGCTTTCAATTTCCAATATAAATTGTGAAGAGAGGGATGATTTAATTAGTTTTACATTTAATTAAGTATGAGATAATCCATGACTGAAACGCTTTGAAATCATTTGATACACCAAAGGGACTTACACACGTTTTAATTGGATTAATTTATTATCGGCCACGTCTCGTGTATCCAAAGATACTGTAATACTTAATTACGTCGACGGCCCTTCGTCGCTCGGTTAAGTAATACGAGTACAATCTTAAATCGAGCACGTTTATAATTAATTCGAAGATAGTTGTAATAGTACGGGCGTGTTATTGTTAAGTTTCTGACCTAATAACGGTCCAATGGTGAAGAGCATAGAAACTAGGAAAGTTTGACCATAACCATCACGTGCAGCCGCAGAAAAGGAAGATGTTTGCCATTCACTTAAGTAGTCGCTTCTTTTGCTCATTTCTTCATTATTTTTGTACGTACTTAGTATTCATAGATAATCTTATATACGTGTGTATCGATAACGAGGTGCACAGATAAATTCAAGGATGATTTAGATTATTAATTCGATCCCGTGGGAACATGGGGTAACCCAGAACAAAATGTCAATCTACATTAATTTTGAATCCATCTCAACACGCACCAAAGTATCATCAATATCGCGTCAGTGGTTTAGTTTAGGATTTTAGTCACATACATATAAAAATTCGCTGGTCACATACAACGTGGTCGCTGACTATGGACCTTATACGAAAGCTAAGAGTAACTCAGCGTGCGATGGAGAGAGCTATGCTCGGAGTTTCTCTACGCGATCAAATCAGAAATGAGGAGATCCGTAGCAGAACCAAAGTCACCGACATAGCCCTACGAATCTCGAACCCGAAATGGCAATGGGCGGGCACATAGCTCGAAAGACCGATGAACGTTGGGCCCCGAAGGTACTGAAGTGGCGACCCAGCACCGGACGGCGCAGTGTAGATAGATCCCCCACAAGGTGGACCGATAACATAAAGAGGGTCGCCGGTAGCCGCTGGAGCCAGGTGGCGCAAGATCGGGCCTTGTGGGAATCATTTCGTGAGACCTACCTCCAGCAGTGGACGTCCATCGGTTGAAGCGACGACGACGACGATATAACAATTATACATGTAAAGATACACTAAGCGTCATGACATTATAACTTTTCTTAAACTATTAATAATTACCATACAATCTCTTTTGTAAATATATTTGCAGCAACTAGATAAGAATTTTTACTCACTTTCAACTACGTGGTAATAATTTAACTAGGTAGGAGCTGATGTTTAAGGATTTTAATGGAAAAACTCTAATTTACAAATGTTATATTACATTTAATGTGTCATAACACCTGACAACTAATCTGTGTAGAGTCCTCCTAATACAGGTTTTCTTTTAAACTTACAAGGAGGTCACTGCCTATAATTGTTGATGAAATAAAAAATGTAATATGTAATGTAATGTAAGATTATATTAAATAGAATATTCAAATAATATTAAACGGAACCGCAAAGTTGATCTAGTTTCAAACTTTCATCGCTCGCTAATTTTATTCTAACACAATTGTCTAAAACATTTAAAACTTATTACATTTGACTTGCCTTTTATTCACTCCACGGGTTCTGAAAATATTAATCTCAAGAATACATGTCTAGATGGCTTTAAAAAAGAGGGTAAGATAATGGTATTAGCACTGCTGCCATCATAGTTTTTCAAAGTAATAGTGACAGATTGAAAGGTTTTCAAATAGAATAGAAATTTTCTGACAATGGGTCAATAAGTGGTACTTATAACAACTACGTACAATAACACAGGTAACTATAAATTTAAGAGATTTTGGCGGTTTGGGTAGGAGAAAATAATTGCGCCTATATATAATTTTACATATTTTGCAATTCAAAATTCGATGCCAGTAACAAGCCACGCTATTTTCGTGTTCTTCATACTATAAGGTGCAAAATTTATATTCATTGCACGCAAACAGCTTATACTCTAATATGCGGTTACCGCAAAGTAATAAAGAAGCAGTTGCAACTCCTCGTCATTGATTAAAAAACACGGAAATCCGCAATTACCATAAAATTGACTTTGCATTTCTTGGCTATTCGTTATATTTTAATTTTGCAGCGAAACATTTTACGGAAGTCAAGGAATAACTTAGGGCTGACTAGGAGTGACTTGTCAAATATGTACGTATATTTTATTATACTTACTAGGATTCACTGCCTGTCCTTCATCTACAACGTGCATTGATAAGTGAAGCAACACCAGCAATGTCGCTGATAACTGAAACAAAATACATAGATTCCATTATGTCATCTTTGAAATTTTGCCTTATAAACAGGTCTGCATGAAATACGTACGTTATTTCTAAAATCTACTACTATTCTACAGATATATAATAATAATTTTATTTATTTGGGCATAAAAAAGGTTCTTATTTAAAATACCCTGGACCACTAAACTAGGTAAGCCCGTGACTCAGGGGTTAGTGTTTTCCCAATTTTACAATACGAATAAGAATAAGATATAGACACAATATAAATGATTGTGTGTGTATTTATCCAGTATAGTCCAGATCATTAAGAATGATTTTTTTTTCAGTGTGTGGTTGTTTAATTTTATTATATGTTCAGCTTTATTTATTTTATTGTACAGCAGTTGAGACGCGTAGGGAAATTGACGCGTCGGAATGGCACTTTTTGTCCAATGTATTTGTTGTGGATATGTATATATACATATATATATACCATAAGGGGTATATCGCCAGATTAGCGCACTTCCATCTTAGACTGTATCATCACTTACCATCAGGTGAGATCACAGTCAAGCGCTAAACTGTCAGCAGTAAAAAAAACAATAGACTATACAAACCTGAACAAGCTACGTGTCAGACTTCGGCAGATAAATAATGTTCTTTTAAGCGATGTTTAAATATTCTTAGAGAGTCAGATTAATGGATACGGAGAGGAAGAGTTCCATAGTGCAATAAATTGATTAGTAAAGGAGTTCTTGTGGATTTGTGAGTGGCTAAAAGGCGTTGCAAGCATGACGTCATATTAGGAACGAAGATTCAGCTTGGTCTCTGACATAAAATGAAAGCTTTCTTTGCGAAAGATTGCGTACTGTGGGTTATATAGAACACTGTATAGGAGTGATAAACCATAAATGTCACAGGTAGCCAATTTCATTGCTTCCGATAAGTTGAAATATGGTCATACATGCCGAGCCCGAACATAAATCGTATGCACAAATTTTGCAAACGCTCCAGCTTATTTAGGAGTTCCTCAGTAAAGTCCAGGTAAAATACCCCTGCGGAGTCTAAAATAGATAACAGAACTTTCTAGTAATAATTTCATCATGATGACATCTTCTATTATATTTTAAGATTGTAATAACTACTTATTATGTTAAGAAAATGTAACAATTTATGTTATATAGTAACTGTTTTTTTTACAAAGCAGTATTAAAGTTAATATTTGACGTGAATACGGTATAAAGCTTATTAGCAGATACTAAGACATTGCTCAAGTTTTTATTATTAAGCAAACATTTACGCTTTAAGATAAAACTGTCTCTAAAATTAACATCCACTTAAAGATAATTTTTGTCAAAGAGCCTCATATTGTATGAGGTTACGACATTAGAATAGTTTGTACAGTGAGTGCAAAAGGTAACAACATTATCCCACAAATGATGCCTCATTAGCCTTTTATGAGCAATATTTTCGGCACTGGTTACGCACACCTCAAGAGAGGCATTCATATGTATGACAGTAATTTAATGGGGGGTTAACGTTTGTTGCGTAAATGTATATGTAGGTGGTTCTATAATGTCTAGTTATGTGAATGAAACATAACAACAGTTTAGAACAGAAAACTTCCTTCCCTATAAAAAAATCCTTAATTATTGACTTTGACTGAAAGAATTGAAATTATACTTCTATCTGGAGTTCTCGAATAACGCAATTGCCCCAATTCATCTATAAATTTATCCTAAATAAATGCTCTCAAGTTTTCATTGACATATTTTCTTTGGCAAATTTCCTATATAGTACATAATATGGACATTTAAACTTTATGAGTGGCATTATTTAAACAATTGCATTCAGAAAAATTGATTTTATTTTCGACAGTATGAAAATATCTGAAAATAGAAAGAAAGAAAACCAACTTTATTCCTCATTGTAGAAGTAATAAATGCTGTAATGGGCCTACTTGAATCGAGATATTTTGAGTTTGAAAAATACATTCAATAAAATACAAAAAATTATATTAAAATATGATCAAAACAATACGAAGGGAAAAATACTGACTACAAGGGAAAATAGAGAGCAGTAGTTACCCGTTGCCTTCTACCCAAAGTAAATCTATATAAACAAATAAACTTTATTGGTAGGGCAGTAACTAGCTATAGTTAGCGAGCTAAAGCCTCGCATCAGTCTAAGTTCAAGATAAATTCGATAATACAATTTCGCAAAACGAACACAGGACCTCTGCTAACAAAGCGAGGCCTCACAGAGCTGGCCGTCAACATTGCTGGGAAATGCCTTTACGCACCCCGACAGAAAAAATCTTTTTCGGGAACTTGTTCGCCGTTCCACGCCAAAATACCCACTAAAACTAAGCGGATCCTTTCATATTCGTGAATGAGATCACCAAAGGGTCTCTTTTGTATTCGAATCCAGCAAATCACAATGCTTAAGTATCCTAAGTTTGTAAGATAACTGTTTCAAAGATTATTTATTGCTGTAATACATTTTGTACTAATGATATGTTTCAAGTCTCACGTTTAGTTAAAAAATAAGTATGTGTGTGTACTTATGTACATGGGTTATGAGTTACACTTCTTTGGCGTAACTAGATAAAATTAACCTTTGTCTCTGAACTTTTAAATTATCAGTCATTATCATTGGATAGCACAACTTTTAGCGCGAATATTTAATGTGTTATTGAAATACACGCTTGGTGGCATAGAAAAAGTAAGTACCCATTAAAGTCCCACTGCTGGGCACAGGCCTCCTCACTTATGCGAGAGAGGGTTTTTAGAGCATAGACCCACCACGCTGCTCTACTGCGGATTGGCAGGCATAGTACACAAGTGTTCTCTCTATTCCTTCACTGTCATAGTCCTACGTGACGGGTCTCCGACACGACCCGAAAGAGATCAGGCGCAGGACCGACGGTTTAACGAGACACAGGGGTGGAGCACACCGCCAGCTTCCCAACTTCGGGAAAATATTGAGAAAATCTTAATAGAAAACTCAATATCGAATTATGAATTGGCCCGACCCGCGACTCGAACCCAGGACCTCATGTCTGTAGTCGAACATGAATAAACGCAAACTAACTTTCATTGGATATAAATAGTTTATAACCTGTTTCCTATACTTGAGAGAAAGTTATAATTTTGATTAGAATGTCACGTTGATGTTTCCAATGTCATAAATCTAACAAGTTATATGATAAAATAATTAAGGTATTATATAATTATTAAATATTAAAATATAGGGTGTCGGTTTTTTGCGACGTTGTGCGCGCGCATCGTAAAAATTTACTCTCATCATTTTTCCCTAACGCGCCAAAAGAAGTATAACTTCAAAAAAACAGTGATCTAGGTAAATGGGATGTTAAAACTAAAACAATTGCTAAAACGTCAAAATGTCTAAAATCCAATTTGAATATGAAGAGGCCATCGATATGTGAGTAAACTATACGATTACAGCTTTGCGTCTAAACTGTGGGCAACATGCTAAAACTTTTAGTGAACCAATTTTCCGGTCCAATCTCTTATTTAACAGATTAATTAAATGCAACTGGGAGTTGAATAAGTCAAAACAGTTTTCCGATTTAAGTTCGGAATCAAGTAGTATTGGATTGAGTGCTCGACCCAGAAATGAGGGGAGCCGTCGTTTTCATCTCCATTAAACTTTACTAACGTCCGGCGATAGTTGTAGATAAGCCGACTCGGGTAAAATTAATACCGATAATTTCGGAAAGTGCGTCTTAAAAGTTTCATTATTATATGAATAGGTACAACAATCGATTGAAAGTTAAAAATTCACAGCAAATTTTTATTACTTTTTTAATTCAAGGAATTTACAAATATAATTAAATATGGTGAATATTAGGATGTTAACTTTATAACTAAATTTGGTATCCAAGGACGTACTATTTGCGAAACAAAGGCTGGTGACATAATATCTTCTAGACAAAGGATCGTAAAGACACCGACGAGTATCACGTCTTAATGCATCGTCACGTTTTAAGAGCAACAAATAGATAGGAGTTTTATATATATACTCCAACGTTTCAGGCGTATTAATATATATTTTTTAAGAGAGTTATAAAGAATTAAGTTATATTTTATTTTTAATATTGACAAAAAGCACGTGGCATTAGTTTAACTTCTGACATGTGTATTTTGTACGCACGCACTTTTTAAATTTTTTTTTACTTTAAACTGCTGAGTGACGAGGCTTGTACCCAGGAGTGAAACGATAATAAGTTGCTCCTTACCTTATACCTATAAATATTGCAATCAAAATATATTTTGTTCCTATAGGAACAAGATAAGAAGGAGATAGGAGAAGATAATAAGAAGAAGATTATCAAAACTTTTGGAACTGAATCAAAAATCAAATGAAATAACCAAAGCTAATACCCCCACATACATTATACCAATTAAACTCATACCCGCTTTTTTAATAAAACACACTTATTCTAATTCTTACACGACTCTATTCAACCAATAGACAATATTCCAATTAACTCACAAATGCTCGTACACTCACTAATTCGTCGTAATATCTCTGTTGTTTCTCTTTATTTTTTCCATATTCGGACTTCTCAGTCTCTACTCTGTTAATTCGATGTTAAATAAGTTTTTGTATTTTTTTAATATTCAGCGTGCAATATAGTAGTAAGACTAGTCGCAGTCTTAATGACTCACAACGCTCTAGAATGTCCTAACCTGTTGGGTCAAATCAATAGCAAAGTGGAGACTTTGAGGTCCCCCAAAAAATAAATAGAAAATTTTTTCTTTCCACAAACTTAGGTAAATTTTCCCCCTTAATAGGCTAACTAATCGTCGTCGTCTCTTCAACCGATGGACGTTCACTGCTGGACTTAGGTCTTACGAAATGATTCCCACAAGACTCGATCTTGCGCCGCCTGGCTGCAGCGGCTACCGGCGACCCTCTGTATGTCATCGGTCCACCTTGTGGGGGATCTATCTACACTGCGCCGCCCGGTGCTGGGTCGCCACTCCAGCACCTTCGGGCCCCAACGTCCATCAGCTATGTGCCCGCCCATTGCCATTTCAGGTTCGCGATTCGTAGGGCTATGACGGTAACATTGGTTCTCCTACGGATTTCCTTATACGGATTTCATCACGTAGAGAAATTCCAAGCATAGCCCTCTCCAACGCACTGTGACTGTGAGCTTTCGTATGAGGCCCAATGTCAGCGACCACGTTTCGGAGCCGTAGCCTACGGCTAACCAATACATACATAAGTTAAACGACATTGACATTGACATTTTTCAGGATAACCCAATTAGTTTTAACAACTAATTATAAGTATCTATATAATTTCCATTTCGGCCATAATACTCTTATAAAATAAGTAAAATTTCATTTAAAATTTATAATTTTAATTCCATAATTTTTAAATATTGCTTACTAATTATAAATCTTATAAAAGGAGCATTGTGCCGGTCTTTTTTTCATATTAATATTGTTAATGTTAATGTTGTCATAATGGTCTGCTGATGTGTCTATTAAATAAGTAATAAAAATGGTATCTATATCTGTTTGCTTTCTGATTTCTAATTGCTCTTCCTAAGATAATTGTCTTGTTTGCTAATAATCTGGGTTTAAAAAATTGTAATCAATTTATTATTTAACCTCAAGTATACCTCAAGTGTAGAAACGCTCCATAGATTTAACCATAAATCTTCCTTAAGCATGGGACGTCATCTGGTGTCGACCACTCGGACCCCTTGCGACCGTTAGTTCATAACACATTGTGAAAGGGACATATTGTTGGACGAACAGGAATTATCCCAACAAATATAATTTACAATTCTAAATTAAATTTTATGGGCTATCATCTCAAGTTTGTTGCGGTCTGTATTGCGGGATGTAAATGAAATTAATTCCGTAAGGTTTCTATATACATATGAAGGTATATATTTCGTTTAAAGTACTATTACGTGTGCTGTTACCAACTTAATGTGTTAAGATTAAGTCGTTAACAGCCTTCATGTGACATTATTGTCATAATTTGTATCGTAATGTTATCCCAAATTATTAATTGTAGTCAGATGTTCCGATTACCTTGTGATATTATCCTTCACTGAAAAGCACAAAGATTAACTTTAAAAGTCAACTGGGCACATAAGTATCTATAAAGCGAACTTATTTTTTAAGCGCATTAGCATGTTTTTAAATATAATGTTAAAAGTAAACCTTCATTGGAATATACAAATGAAAATAGACCCCATCTTTTTTTCTAAGTGTATGATTTTAGAAATTTCACCACTATCAATATTTATTTACTCTTATTAACAACAAAACATACATCTTAAAAACACAATGAGTATTCACAGGGCTTATACAAAGAAATATACAAAAAGGCGGTCTTATCGCTATTGTAACAGTAGTTGGGTGGTACATAAAAACGTCATACATGCTAATAATAAATAATGTTATATATATTACAATATACAAATGATATAAAACACATTGAGTATTTAGTTCATCTCTTACAATGCGAGTTGGAAGTTTCAATGTTAGATGACATCGTTTTAAAATTTATTAAGAGATTTTGCTTCTCTTACATTTATTAGTGTTTTTTTTCTTTATTATCTGTAAAGCATTACAGCCTATAAAACAATCTTGTATGCAAGACAATACAAATATTGACAATTTTTTAAAAGATTATGAGTTATAATTAATGCTGTAACAATATTTTATTCCTCTATATATTAGATAATGGTTTGACTGACATTATACCGCGATAACCTTATTTATAGCTTCTATACAGAAAAGTACCAGAACGCGAATTGCTTGGTCTTTGCTGGTAGAGTGGTAACTAGCCATTATCGAAGCCTACTGCCAAAATATTTTACATACAGAATAACTTATATGCTATAACAAAAGATGTAATAGCTGACTTTAGCTACAGCGGGTGTTACCCAGTAACTTAAATATACGACTTTAACAGGAAGCACTAACCTCCAAATTGATTTGAATAATATATGTATATCAATAGAGTTGTTAAGTAAAACATTTTATAAGAAAAAAAGTAGAAACATAAACCATGACATTATTTAAGGAAAACAATTTATTATTAATATTAAATCGCTCTAGTACTTTAGCTTTTTTAACTCGGTTAGTCATTTGAATTGTTTGAAAAAGCACCTCACAATAAAGGAAGGAAAAACGAGAAAGATAAATCGCATCCCGTTGCTAGATACTTAATGCGGTCTATAATTCTCACCGCTCCCTGACCGTTACTTTGCATTTTAAAATTGTTAACCAACTAAATTATCACCAATTCGCAACTGATTCCGAAATTCTTATAAGTACATGAAATTCAATTGTTCTCACTCACCTCTTAAAAGACTATAACGATTTTGACTAGACTTTCTCTGGCAGACGTTTATCTCCTTAATACTGTCACTTTTAACCCGAAATTTCCGCAACACGAAATATCAGGTGTATAATTAAAAATATTAGATAGTTCGAAGCGTTTCTTTTATTGCTGATAGGTTAACCCTTTATAGTGATCTCACCTGATGACAAGTGATTAAAAAGTCCAAGATAGCTAGCTAATCTGATAAGAGGCACTTTGCTTCTTAATGATTTCCACAAAGCATCATACAGGAGCGTAATGTTCTTGCTTGATGGCCTTTCTATTCGTCATATGGTAACTAGCAACAGTCGAAGCTTCCTACATAAATTGACATAATACAAGTTTCAAAATCTATCTCGACTGGAATCAAATCTAAGCTCTATACTAGTAAAGCGAGTATACTCATCAAGAAACCTTTAAACCTTAACGAAAGCTTTCAATACATGGCGGAGTACAATTTTTCACAAATGCGGTGATTAATTAATAATCAATGTGAAAAATAAAACTATAAACATCAAGTGTCATTCAATATAAACCTAAAAACAAATTATTTGAGTTAATGAATTAAAAAACCATTTGTTTGATGATTGAAGATTTTAACAATATGTTTATATGGAGATTGTGAACTCATAGCGGTATTTGTGATAGGTTTTATTCATTTTATTTGCGAATCGTTTTCTCTATCCGATTCGTAAAACAGTTGCAACGGATTTTTTCCTTCCCATATCAACTTGCGGGAATAGTGAGGTTGTTTGGATAAACAAGCTTTGATGTCAACCCATTGCGGGATTTCTGTTCCGTTATTGCATTTAAGACGATGCCACGATGTCTCCTTTAGAACGTTTATTTTAATAAGGCATTTGCCACCGAGTTTTTCTGGTAGATTCTATTGAACACTTTTTATTTTAAATATTTCTTTAGTTTTTTATCACGTACAACTCATTGGTCTAGTGGTTAGCATGTTTGACTACAGACATGATGTCCTGGGTTCGAGTCCCGGGTCGGGCCTATTCAAAAATCAATATTGAGTCGGTCCTGCGCCTCATCTCTCTCTAATCGTGTCGTATTGCCGTCACTTGTGTACTATGCCAATCCGCAGTGGAGCAGCGTGGTGGGTCTATGCTCTAAAAACCCTCTCTCATATGAGTGAGGAGGTCTGTGCCCATCAGTGGGAGGTTAAAAGGCTGCTATTTACGTTTACCTTTTTTTATCATGTACTGACTTTGCTTGACACGAATTGAATTAATATTGTGGCTTTCAGTCTTCAAGCACAGAAGTAAAATCTATAGCAGTTGTCTTCTTTATAAATTTCAATCTATTAGGTACTAAACTGTGAATTGATTTTAGCCTGTAATAAACAAAAAAAAGAGCAAGACTCTAGTTAACTTATTTGAAATATTATCTTTTCACGTCAAGAAATTAAAAATACTTTTAATTGTTACTAATATACATTATTAGTAAAAATATATATATTTTACAGTTTCTTTGTATAAAACCCGGTTGACGATGTTTGTGAAAGATGATTACAGAAACCGATGAATTGATTGTAATGAAACTTTTTTATGCTGCCGCTATTAATTAAAATTTATTGGTTTTTTTTAAATTTCCACACGACATCTATCAGATTTAAATATAAAAACCAATATTTGTTTATTTGTATTGTGTATATCGTCACACCAGTTGTGCTTTACGATGAAACTTTGTCAACTTATATTTTGCATAACTGAATATATACGAATAAATAAAATTGGAGTCTGCTTGTAATTTCAAATTAATAGCTTTTCACTTAACATATATAATAGAATATACCTTTCTGTATGTCCTAAATAATATTTGAAACGTTTGGACTAATTTTGAAGGAACTGTCACTAGCAAATATATAATGTTGGCGATAGCCTGTTTACATATTTATAAAGATTTTTCCTTAAAGATGTGATCTCTAAGGAAGCGGATATTTCTTGAATTGCGGTAACGAGATCGGATATCCAGCAATGGGTGGACATCAAGGCTTGTTTGTTCAAACAACCGCACTATTTCCGTAAATTGATAGCACGCCAGAAATGTCGTCTATTTGCTCAAGTGAATTTGTATAGAAGCTTTTAGAAGCTTCGAAAGGGTAAATACTCCAATTTGGCCTGCGAATGTAAATTCCAAATCCGAAATAGTTTGCCGTTTCTTACTTTTACATATTATTCAGAAAATATATACTTAACATTTATTGGTGTGTGACATAACTAATCTTATCTGTTTACCACTAATTTATGAATTAATTATATAAGCTACCTGATTTCGTCTTCGTACTCTTAAATGTGACGATCGCTACCAACCAGGAAGAAATGTAAACATGATGGACACAATAGACATATAAATATTATAAACTAACAATGCCCCGTGGTTTCATCCACGTATATAATGATCTCGTGGCAATGGAAAGTCTACTAAGTCGGACTTATTTTCTTAGATTGATATTTTAAAATAGGTTATATCTTTTAAATGAAATGTTTGATTTTAATCATTTAAGAAGTATTTTACATGTATTAAAATGGTCTTTAATAAAATATCAGTATATAGGATAAGTATCAATACAGAGATATGAATAATATGGTTTGATTATTGTCGGCGCTTTTATTTACATTTAAAATGTAAAAAAGCAGTTTTAGTGGCATAATTACAGCAGTTAAACATATGGTATCGCAGATTTTTTTGTAGATACTAATATCTTCTATAATATTGTACAACATTTTTTGATCTATCATCGATACCATCGATATTTACCCAGCGCACGCGATGATAGATTTTATGTGACTAATTTTTTCATACCTTGGGTTACATTAAGACGTTTTGCTTAGGGATCCCTATATTTTTTTGAGAAAGTAATATAGCCTATGTATACAATGAAAATGCAGCTTTCTAATGGTAAAAAAATATTTGTAAACGGTCCACTAGTTTTTGTGTGAAAACGTTACATAAATACATACAAAAACTAAAATTTTTCCTCTTTATAATTTTAGTTTAGATAGATAGTTCATGATATCTTTTGTGGAGTACGAGAATAATTATTGGTTTTTTATTTTTTATATTGTGTATAGTTTTTTAGTATTAGTTTTGAATTGTTACTCGTTTACATTGTAATAAGATTAAGTGTAAGAACTATAAATACAAATTGTTTGCAATAAAGATAGCAAAGGCACAGAGTGCGGTCCCAATGAATTCGTGGGTAACATCTGGTGTCGGAGACCAAAGATCGGCGCGGGGTCGCCGTTCTAGGTAGAAACATTTGAATAGATAACGGCGCCTGCGCAGCTACCTCGTTTTAACATTGACACGCCGACACCACTAGCTGCATTTTCAGTTATAGCGGTTTTCCACACTTCGTATAGAACTGGCAATGTTTGTATGGTGAGCCAACAAATGGGCTCACAATATCCATTAACTATATAATAGATACATATATGTTAATAGCAATCTTGAACATAAGAGTGACCTAATAAAAAAAAACAATTCTTACACTAGTCATATCGTGTTTTAGTTATTTTCTTGGAAACTATTTTATTCATGCCAATAGACCAATTACATATTAGTTACGAATCACTTTAATTGCGTTAGTATAATTGCTTCAATTATATGAGTGTTTTATTTTGTTTACAAAAGGAAATTATCCATATAATGATAAATCGTTTTATATTTTCAATTCGTAGCTCCGAGCAGTATAGCAAATAAGGCTATCATGAGGCTGTCTGAATCACAAAGTCCTCTTGTGCTTATTAACAGAAATGTATGTATAAATAAAATAGAGAATGGAAATACATTGCATTATATACTCGTATATACTAAAGAAGTCATTAACCGTGTTACGATATAAATTTTTTTCATTTAGTAATACTTAATTATATTCTTTCATTTTATGGAATTGACTGCCTAGTAATAAAAAAAGCACAAAAAATGAAGAATATATGTTACATTAAGTTGCAATAAGTTATGGCGGTTGAAAGAATATTCGCTAGAAATAAATTAGTAACAGCGTTTAGAGTAAGATCTGGATATGCCTTTGGATAAGTTCAAATATCTTATGAGGAGTTCTTCCCGTAATTGTGCAGTTTTTAGAGTAACTGAAGATATTGAACACTTGCTAATGGCATGTTCTCGGAATCAAAGTTTGTGAGAAACATTAACACATGAATTAAATTTTAGAAATATTGGTGTTTTTAATTCAATCTTAAGAGAACCTTTGAGTTATTTGGTGTTTGACTTTAATAAATTTTTTAATGATTCTCTCAAATAATTTTAGTCTTTCTTGTTTGTGAATATATTTATATTTCATTTTAATGTTAATTTTTGTGTGTCATTTTATAAAAGATACAAAAGCCCCGATAAAAGAAAAAAGTATTCGCAATCAAAAGTCCTGTATGTGAATGTATACAATTTTGCTTGACTGTCTATCTTTATTGGTAACGGAAGCGCGTGACTATAATCTCATTCATTGGTAAGTGATAATACAGACTAAAATAATAGAATCTGGAACGACATTAAATAATCAATTTCTCCATATTTCTGCTGAACTGGGAACTACGCGTGTGACATTGATGGGATAGTGAATTTTTGTGCAATATGTGAATATTATTCTTCTACGTGTGTATGTGACTGAACTCCTATGCTAGACCTATTTTGAAGAATTGTTTATGTTGTTAATAATAATTGTTTATGGGTACAATAAGTATTATTATGTTTGTATCATGGTCAGTTTCCTTTATAATAATTCACTATATAAGATATCTTTAACACTCTCTGGAGGATTTATTTGAATACAAGTATGGATTCAATGTTGTAAATTGATCAAATCCATTAGGTAAATTATCCTTCTCCTTAAATTGCTTACCCATACACGAGGGACGTGACCAATAATTATCTATGCTTCGTGTTGATATTAGAAAGCGATGCTCATCGACACTCATAAACTATATCTGCTTATAACACTAAAATTAAATATTCTTTAACATAGTTAATCTTTACACACTTGTAATAAAAAAAAAAGCCTTAAAACCACACAACAGTGAAAACTCCACCAAGGTGAGCATCAAAGGAACTATTTTTTATTGTAATATTTATATAAATCATTGTCAGTGATGTTATATTAATCAATTTGATACATCAATCAACAACTATCTCGACGTGACCACGACTCTTACATCAGATTAAAATAGCGACCAATTACAGAAATATAATCGTTGTATGTAAATAGTAATATTTTTAAATATGTCAATTAAAATGAAGCAGAAACTCCTTGGTTACAAATCTCTAGCTCATTTAGTCGACAAGAGCCGACTTTACTGTCTCTTAGAATAACAATAAAATGATGTGCACATCGTGCCTAAAAAGTTTTCACGTCAAAAGACCTTTTTTAACATTTTAGTCTCTCTCTTAGTCCACCATTTTTAACTATAACAAATATATAAATATTTTAGGTGCATTGGGTTTTTTGTCCAACTGTGTATTTCAGATACATAACGAATATGATATAATAATTCACGATTAATTGTTACAAAATATGAATTATTAATTACTCTAGAAAAGGTATTCCACGGGGCCCATTTGTAATCCGCTCAGCGACGAGCCAAGCGGATTACTACGAAAATTTAATTTTGGTTTGATTGCACCTGCGTTACAAATTAGAATACGAGTCACACTGTATGGGCTTTAATTCTATAAAATTAACAGTAAAACCTATATCATTGTGATTAAGCAAGCTCTATAAATAAGTGTACACGCGGAGGTGCTAAAATGTACGTAAGACATATAATAATGTGTAAAATATTTATTTACAGGGCGTATTTAATCAATCGCTGACAATTACGTCAAACGCCATAAGGTTACATTAAAAAAGTTTATGTTGTCAAAAGCACTAAGAAGGTTACATAACAAAGTTAATATAGTAGTTAAGTTTTATTAAAATATCTGATGTACCACGCTATTTTTTTAAATTTTTCTTTCATAACCTTCTTCCGACTATAACAAACACAACATAAAAAGAATTAGGGAAATTTATCCAGCCGTTCACGCGTGATGCGTTGACATAGGGAAGTAGGGACTCATTTTTACAAACACATATATGGACAAATGTCAACAGCTATAAAATCGATTGCTCTGCATTATTTCCTATTATTCAGTATGCATAATAGAAATACGTAAAACTATTCGCCTGATTGATCTGAAATTCGATATGCATATTTCTTTCGCGATGTAGACGCTCACAAAAACAGAATTACTCATATCACCTACATAGATAACACCGCGGGAAAAGGTTAGCTATAAAAAGCCATTCATAAGATCTTTACAAAGTTTTACTCGCAAATGTCTCACTGAAAAAGTGAAAAATGTTGGATTCAACTACGCTTGGTTACATTTAATGTTAGTAGGATAGATACCGCGAATTAAGAGAAACAAATAAAATAAGATATATACTTCTTCTTTGTTAGTCTGGTCCGTAATTCGCTTTCTTAATGTTAATTATTCCCAAGTTACAGTATATTTGTGCAACTATTTATATCTTAAAATATAGCTAAATTTAGAGTAAAATAAGTGTGCGAATTCTGTCTGTCTTCTTACAACATTTACTCGTGCAATAAAACTGCATTAAGTTTATTACATAAATGCCAATAACCTTACGTTTGTTGCTGCATTGCAATATTTGAATGGTGAATTATGTGTGAAGCGGTGATATAAGGGTTTCGGGTTCGGTCCCGGGTGTGGCGATATTAATGTAAATTTAACTTTCTAAAGTTATTTCATTTAAACGGTGTTATTTCACGAGAAACGCGTTTTAAGTGTACATATATTGAGACAAATTTGTTAGTTTACTTCAGATTCACTAAAAATCGAAAGATAAATATAAACTTTAACAAAAAAGAACCGCCTTCAAAACAAACTTACAAATACATTAATATGCTCTAAAAAGTAAGAAATAATTGCGTATTCTTTTATAGTGTTCTTCGTATTGTTATATTTGGAGTCGGTGTCAGCCGAAGTGCCTACACATATAGGTATAGGTTCAACTACATATACAAGCTATAGGTGTGAGCGGCGCCGGAACTGCCAAGTGAAGGGAAACACCTACCTTGGCTGACGCCGACTCCCAAATATAAGAATACGAAATACTCTAAAAAATAATAAGCAATTTTTTTTTACTTTTTAGAGCATATTAATATTTGTAACAGTTTGTTTTCGAGGCGGTTCGTTTTTTGTTAAAATTTTTATTTATTATAATCTAAGCTGTCAGCCAATGGAAGTTCCATCTAAATCGGTTGAGCCTTTTTAGAGAATAGTTGTAATAGTTAGACAGACATGAATTAAAAAAAAATATTTTTACTACCTTATATACTTACATATGTATATAATGACAAACTGTCAATATGAAATTATAAACTGACACTATAATTTTTATTTTATTTAAGTAGGTTAACAGCGGTACGTCTTTAGAAAAGAACAGAAAGAAGAAAGAAACAGGTTTAAATTTTTAGTAGAATCTAGATTAAATAAAGTTAAACATAAAATGTACATGAAAATAGTTTTTAAACAAAAAGACTTGTCAAGGACTTCTCTATGTAAATAACAAAAATTGCAATAAAATCCTCTTAATAAAAAATGCTTCATGTTTGGTTTCCGTAACACATGTTTCGTGTCTTGATAAAATACCATAAAATATCTATTATAAACTCGAACATATCATTGGCCCGAGTAAGGTAATAAAAAAGACAAAACAGCTTTCTCCAAACTTCAAACAAACGAGTTTGATTGTATCCCTTTAACTTTCACAAACACNGGTCCCATTTTTTTTAAACCAGTTCTGATGATGGCATCCATGACAAAACCGGATAAATGGACAAATAACTCAAAATCACGCCAACCGATTTTGATGATTCTTTTTTTATTAGAAAGGATATACTTCAAGGGTTGGTTTGTGATAATTTGGTTAGGTTCTGATGATAGAATTCATGACAAAGTGACGGAACTCTTCAATTCTTAGGAGCAATTCAACGATACTCGGCAGACTCTTCTATAAGCTATCCAGATATTTGAGTCGCCTACCGTAACTTCGGTATGGTCAAGTGCTAGTCGTAGTTACATATGAAGATCAATGTAACTCCTCAACGGCTTACAGTAAGAGAGTGATTTTTGGCAAAATCTATAACTGTCTGTAATCAAATGCCAATAACCTTACGTTTGTTGCTGCATTGCAATATTTGAATGGTGAATTATGTGTGTAGCGGTGATATAAGGGTTTCGGGTTCGGTCCCGGGTGTGGCGATATTAATGTAAATTTATCTTTGTAAAGTTGTTTCATTTAAACGGTGCTATCTCATGAGAAACGCGTTTTAAGTGTACATATATTGAGACAAATTTGTTAGTTTACTTCAGATTCACTAAAATTAAATAAATATAAACTTTAACAAAAAAGAACCGCCTTCAAAACAAACTTACAAATACATTAATATGCTCTAAAAAGTAAGAAATAATTGCGTATTCTTTTATAGTGTTGTTCGTATTGTTATATTTGGAGTCGGTGTCAGCCGAAGTGCCTACACATATAGGTATAGGTTCTAACTACATATACAACTTATAGGTGTGAGCGGCGCCGGAACTGCCAAGTGAAGGGAAACACCTACCTTGGCTGACGCCGACTCCCGAATATAAGAATACGAAGTACTCTAAAAAATAATACGCAACTTTTTAGAGCATGTTAATATTTGTAACAGTTTGTTTTCGAGGTGGTTCGTTTTTTGTTAAAATTTGTATTTATTATAATCTAAGCTGTCAGCCAGTGGAAGTTCCATCTAAATCGGTTGAGCCTTTTAGACAATGGTTGTAATAGTTAGACAGACATGGATTTAAAAAATGTTTTTACTACCTTATATTAACAGCGGTACGTCTTTATTGTACCCAAAGAAAGAAACAAGTTTAAATTTTAGTAGAATCTAGATTAAATAAAGTGAAACATAAAATGTACATGAAAATAGTTTTTAAACAAAAAGACGTGTCAAGGACTTGTCTATGTAAATAACAAAAATTGCAATAAAATCCTATTAATAAAAAATGCTATGCTTCATGTTTGGTTTCCGTAACACATGTTTCGTGTCTTGATAAAATACCATAAAATATCTATTATAAACTCGAACATATCATTGGCCCAAGTAAGGTAATAAAAAAGACAAAACAGCTTTCTCCAAACTTCAAACAAACGAGTTTGATTGTATCCCTTTAACTTTCACAAACACGACTATCTTATGCTATTGTCAACTATTAACCTGAAATAAAGCAATAAATATATTGCGACAAATAATCCCTATAAAATTTATTAAAGTGCAATTTATTTCATATATTAAGAAAACTTCTAAGTCTAGAGTGATATGATGATAAAAACTATACACTACAAGTTAATAAAATACTCTAACAGTCTGAATTTATAATATATTTCTTCTTTTGTTATCTACTCTTATTATATAGATATGTAGTACACTACTATTCTACTTTAGTCATAATTAAATTGGTGCATTTAAAAGTTAAAGCTCCAATGTTATATAATTTTCATAGGTTATTAAATTGATGTTACTCCACAGTATATACGAAAACAATCAGGCGAAATTTCACGAATGCTCAAACTCAATCGAATTGATCGGCGATTGATCGGCCTAAAAGATATTAAAGTTTCAATATATCATCATATAAATACCGTAGCATGGACAACAAATGTTTGATAAAACGAAAAATACTAGTAATATTTATAAAAAAATGAAATACAAATCGTATTTTCAAACGAACGTTAATAAAACAAAATATAAATCAAACCAATATTAATAACGTTCATCTACGTCAAAAACAAATAACTGATAAAATTTCATTTCGTATAACAGATCTGTGGCTATTAATGCAATATGTTCCCATCACACATGTATTATGAATGTAGCGAGCAACCGCAGGACGTGGGTCGAAACCATATGCCGGCCGCGCTTAACGAAGATTTAGTGACTGGGTAATGTCAGACAACCTATGCTAACTTACATTATACACTTAGCATCAATTACTTCTTCGATCGGGAATTTCAAACAACCCTTCGTAAATATACTAGGTCTATTTTTAAAGAGAACTTTTTTTACCGCGCTATTTTATTTTGTGGATCTTCTAAGAGCAGAAAGGAATAACTAAGTAACGCTCCTTTAACTGACAGAGCAAGAGAGGAATAGTTTATGCTTCACTGCTACACTCGTTTAGTGAACATTACACTTTAAAACGCTGCTACAATAAAGCCGTCAACCACGCCAAACTTCTTATTAGATACGCCGGGATACTTACGGGATTAGAAAACCTTGACAACTCATACAACCGGATAACGATTGACAAGGCCTCTTATAAAAATGCAACTGTCACAGCTTTTTCACCGGCGAAGACAAGTTCCTCGCTATCTAGGCGCGAACCTAGGCTGTGGACTAGGAGATGTCCAGAATAAACACCTGTCGGCTTATCCCTTTCCCGCACGTAGTAACGTTGCTCTTTTTTTCACTCTGGGAAAGGCCTTTACGCACCCCGTTCAGATAAAATCTAAACGGGCGTGTGAGACTCGCTGGCTTTAAGCCAGAATACACCACTATAAGCCAGCAATACCCTACCCATACCTTATTGGAGCACCAGATGATCGGTTGACGCAATCTACCCTGGTACTCCAGAAAACTCCCGCTGGGAAACTTAGGATGGAGGTAGGAGAAGCACAAATCTACGCCTCCTACCATCCAACTTCTGCGCCGGAGTTGAGGAGAGACTATACAGTCCTCCCTGTGCCCTTATGTGCCTCCTTCCATGAAAAAACAGATTCGCACAAGGAGGCTACTGCCCTCCACTCTCTTTCACTATTGAACCAACTATACCCTTCAACGAAAGCGCCCCTCCAACCAACGACGTCAAAAGATGCCTCACGCCGGGCATTCTACCAGAGTGTGCAGCACCGAATCAATAGGTGCATCACATTCACCTCACACGAGACACCTTTGAGGCAATGTTTCCCACGATGCAGCATAATCTTTCGGCGGGCACACGCACTTAACAGAGCTTTTGCACTGGCCACCCCTCACAGTTATGCTGTAAAAGTCAGTTGAGCTATCAGCTACTTACACATTGCGATAAAACGGACCGTTATATGACAAAGTGAAAGCAGGACAAAGTTATACATAATTGAAATTACATTACTTCTGGAGAGAGATCCGTAAATTCCAAATAAGATCATTGGATATATTAATGACTCTTCTTACCTTCTTTACCGGTTGGTCCGGCCAAATAAAGAATGTAACGAAACTCACGCTTCCAACAGTTCGAAAAGATGTCGAGGATAGAGAGATAAAAGCTGCTAGTTCATGCTGCCACTAAGGCACATCAGAGCAGGCACGACCTTCAGCAACGAAGTATAAGGAAATGATGATGATGTACGTTTTAACCAATAAACATTTTAAATGCCTCAAATCTTAAAACCAGACATCAATCTTTTTTTATGGACGTTCGTAATGGCGAAATACATTGCCAATACTTTTGTGTTTAACTCTTGCAACCATTACAATGAGATTAAAAGCATTGATTTTTTAACTGCACTCACCTTTAAATTAAGAAGTAAATTATAGCCATTCTGGCAGGTAGCAAGTTTGATAACAAGGCATTAATTTTGATTGTATTCATTGCATCCTCTTTCTTTTTCGTTAATTTTACTAATGCTTTGCGTTAATGTTTTAGTGGAAACTTTATTGGTTCATTTTTTGTCTGTTATACTTATAAATATCTTTAATATATAGAGGTTTGTTTCCCAAATAAAATTACATAAATAAAAACATTCTTGTCTAAAAAAATCCGTGCATGGCCATCAATTAGATGGTCCAATTAAAAAACAATATTCCCGGCTAGCAGAAAGAGAAACTTCCATCCGAAAATAAAGCGATCAATAATGGATACTGATAGAAGACAGTATTCCCTTCGAAGTAAAGTGTCAAGGAGATGGGAACATATTGTTACAATCGTACCAGCTGACCGATCATATCCAATTACATTACCTGGAAGAAATCTTTTTCAATTCTGACAACTAGTTTACATTTCCTATATCTATCTTGTTAAAATATTCAAGTTCGTAAACATTTTGTAAATATTGTAGTGTATTAATTGATCAATTAAGGTTGGTAAATTTTTCCTAATTTTAATTTATAAATTTAATTTAATTTGGATGAAATTGTACGGCATCATTTATTGAAACGTAAAAGTTTAAAAGTACTTTTATATATAATGAGTTTAAGATTCGTTCTAGACGGCATTAAATATAATTAATAATGTGTTTGTATCTGGCGTTTCCTTAAGAAAAGAATTCGATGAAACAGCAATTCTCACAATACCGTTGCAATATATATTAAACTAGCTGAACCCGCGTCTGCGTAGAATGTTTTAGGGTAGAATTGATCCCAGAGATATCGTGATGAGTCAATAGATACCTGAATATCTCTTATATATATAATATATATTATATATATATATATACATACATATATATATATACATATATATATATATATATATATATATCCGCAATCATATTCATTTATTTAGCAAAAATAAATGAATATTATTACAAGATACCAGAATCACTTTTGGGTTTGCCTCCACATAGTTTCGAGAAAGATGTTAAAAAAGTCATATTATTATGTTGAAGATTATTTAAGCGATAAATATGTTGTACTTAATTCCAGTTGGACATGAAAGCTGAGCACATTGTAACCTACAAAAACTATATTTAAAGGAGTAACCGTTGAGTTTCTTGCCGGTTTCTTCTCAGAGGAATCAACTTTCTGAACCGGTGTCGATTTGTTATCATCGGAGAGACGATTCAAAATTGCTTTTTGAGACTACTTGAATTAAGAAAGTTGTTTTTGATTTGCAGAAGACAAGAACGCTATTCTTGGCGATAGGCGGAACACACCTTTTCGCGGCTAACGCGTAAACTAGTATGAACACGCGAGAGGAAAGAAGGTAGGTAGGTGGGAAACAATATTTCGCGGAACTATTAAAATGTAATTCAAAAAACAGCCAAAAGGTGGCGTCACCAATACGTGTATGATAATTTTTAAAAGACCCTTTGATTTGTAAATCTGAAGAGTACATATCTTATCTTTGAGTAACTCCCGAAGTCTGTAAACTTTATTTGAAAATCTATGGTGTTCAGCGAAGTAAACACGTTTTATGTTAGACTTATAAAGAAATACATCATTCAATCGTTCACAGCCTATTGGGTAACGCTATTTGTAATATTAAATTAAACGTGGAATTATTAAAACTAAAAAAAACTTTATATGACTAAAACAAGTACATTTCCCTGGTAATCATTCACGATAAAAAATAATATCACAGACATTACTTTAATGTTTATATTTAGTTTTTTAAATAATTTTCAGTCTTTTTCAAATTATAACCAGACTTTTCCGAAACTGTTAAACCAATTTTTATTGTCACGAATGGGTCCCATGGCGACTTTCTACACGTCGAAAGATCGGGTTATCTTTATATAAAAGGGTCTTCTGTATTCTAAACGACCGATTTAAATTCGTGACTATGAAAACTCAAATATTTGAAACCATGGGCTATATGTACTGAAGAACGTAGATCCATAAAAAAATGACAGTCAGATGGCATCCATCTATTATGTAAGAATGACTGTGTATCGCTCCGTATGTATTTATGCGCCTTTTATTGGACTGTATTGATGCCTTACATATATATCATTAATAGAAAATTATGATATATATGTAAAGCATCAATTTACGACATAAACCTTGCAAACTATCTCTCTTATGCGTGAGGAGGCCTATGCCCAGCTGTGGAACATTTATGGGCTGCCAATTACCTTTTACTTTTATATATTACTCGCTTTTGTTTAAGTCGCATATCAAAATGTTCAATAAACTGTATGCAAATATAAGCAAATAATAAATATATTTAATTATAATGCTGCGGGAACTGTCACTAATCTGGACAGTGCAAGGCTTTAGTAAGCGGCTTTCAGGAATCGCAATATACTGTCTAATTTAATAGCATAAATAGAAAATTATTATAAAGCAACAAAAAAAAATTAAGCGTGCGTGTCAGTGATCTCACCTTATTAATGTTTAACCATATCATATAACACTTTTTTAAAGTGCCTTGTAGCAGAAATTAATTAAATTTCTTTTACTCCTTTGCTGGAGAAGTTAACCACGATAGACTGTGTCGTTAATTATTATTATTACCATTTTATCTCAGACATACATATCAATTATATATTCTTGGCTGGTTTTCTACTATGTATTCTTTCAAGTAGATATAAAGAATACCTTAATCAATATTATTCAACGCTTGGTGGTTGAATTCCTGTTCAGAGATGGCATATGAAAGTATTTTATTTTTAAGGTACTTAATAATCTTCAGTGTTGTTATAAAGTTATAGTAAAACATATCCACTAGCTTTGTGAAAATTTACAACAAATACAAAATATCAAATTGTTTTAAATGAATCATCAATTCAAGTACTTCACACATTTATAAACCAACTAGCCGGTCTCACGACTTCGTCTGCGTAGAATTTTTTGGGTAGCAATGACATTAATCTAGGAATACATTTGGATAAGGAACTTTCATGGTGGCCACATATCAAGGAGCTCAGTAAAATAACATTTATTGCCATGCGCTCATTACGTCGTTTGCATTCTCTTCTGCCAAGTCCTACCAAAGTTATGTTAGCACATTCTCTTCTTCTCTCTATTCTCGATTATGCTGATGCAAGCTATGTTAACTTGACTGAGGACCAACTTAACAAACTTGAGCGTCTTCAAAATCTTGCTATTCGGTTCATATTTGGCTTGCGCAAATATGACCACGTGTCAGAATTTCGACAAAAGCTCAAGTGGCTTCCGATACGCCGTCGCCGGGATGCACATATACTTTCTCTNAAGTAATTTATTTTTAAGGTACTTAATAATCTTCAGTGTTGTTATAAGGTTATAGTAAAACATTTCCACTAGCTTTTTGAAAATTTACAACCAATACAAAATATCAAATTGTTTTAAATGAATCATCAATTCAAGTACTTCACACATTTATAAACCAACTAGACGGTCCCACGACTTCGTCTGCGTAGATTTTTTTGGGTAGTAATGACATTAATTTAGGCAAATTGTTAAACAAATAAGAAATATCACCTATATTCGGCAAAAGGAATATTTCTATATATATGTAACATGTAATAAAGCATATTTAAAAATTCATTTTGTAGGAAACCTCCCTACTTTTAGTACCTACAGCTGCAGCATAAATTTCTCTAAATCAATTGATTGTCTCTGTTTGCTAGTGGTCGCTTAATATAAATTTACATATTTCGCAAAATCTACACTATTGTGCCTACTTTTTTCATCAAACTCTACGGAATTTAAATAAAAGAACACCAATAAATGATTAAAATTAAGAGAAACGTTTTTTATTGAAATAAATCCAAGTGATAAATTAATGATATAAAAATTCTGTCATCGTTCACTAAATGTCCTTGACAAAGCATCTATTCCCAATTTCACGACAGACTTCAACTTTCCTAAAAAGGTGTACACAGTTTTTGCTTCTTGTAATAATATATTAATAACTATCAACGTAATTAATCACAGATCACAAAATTTAACTTCAGGACTTCTCAATTAGCCAATGTTCAATAGGGTTCCGATAACAGTTAACAATGCTTCATCTTTTAAGGAATGTTTTAACTATTATTTTAACAGTTACATAAAATAACAAGTAATAAAATAAACCGGTAAGTCTCCTGTTTCAAAGATACTTAGGGACAGCAAAATTCAAGTAATAACACTTTATTTAACGAGGCTGGCAAAATTACGTCATAACATTTGTAATCTGTGTGTACAACGCGATAATAAAGTTAATATTTGAAATTGGAATGCTACGAGAGCTGTCACTAATCTGAACATCGCATGGCTCCAGTAAGCGGATTCCAGCCATAAAAATAATACTCTGAATTACAGCAAATTATCGCTTGAAAATAGTATGAAGATGGCTAACAGTTTACTTAAAATAATAGACATTTCACAATGTGCCACTATTCTTATTTAAATTGGAAATTCAAATATTCTTTATTAAAGTAGGCCTGTACAACATTGAATCGTCAAAAACAGGTTCACCCACACATTAATTTCAACTTACTACTGATGCCGATAATAAAGGACGACTGACATTAACGTTGCGTGAGTTCCTTCACGCTCTGTCCTGAGAAGAGCCCACAAAAAACTCAGTTGTGTATGCTTTTTTTAGCATCATCCTCGCAATACAGTATTAATTTATTTCATATGGATTAAAAAAATACATTCACTCCCTACGCTTTTTCATCGTCTAAGTAATCCTTCAAATTATAATACGATTCTTAAATTAATATTCTTTTAATAAAAATTTATGAAAATTGAATTTATGAAGTGACATTTCTGAAATATCTTTTGGGAGTTTTTTTATACAAACGTACGCATTATTATTATTAAGATTAAGATTACGTGACTACTAGGATATTAAATAATTTATTTAAGAGACACGCAGATTTTTATGAAAGTATTATAAATTATATTAAAGTATAATATAGGTTATTAAAAACTAGTCGGTCCAGACATTGATCATAATAGTCTATTATGTAGTGTAGACATTAGTAATATACTTGGAATTTTCCGTTTTCGAAGAGTAGTGCAAGTCTAATAGATACAGAGATTTGTTAAAAAAAAATAGATAAACAGATTATTATTTCACTTTTGTAGTTACTTATATAACAAAAAACTGTAATTTTGATATAATAAATACATTTCTTTTTTTATATTTGTGTTTATAACAAATGTTAAGATTTTTGCAACAAAACCGTGTACATGGTAGGCATTTGCCTATACTGAAAATTTAGTTTATAAATGTTAGTTGTTTATGTTAATTCAGCTTAAAAGGACGTATATTATGCAACAGTTAAAGGCGAAGAAATATTACTATGAATCTTTTTTATCTCTTTGTAATGTTACTCGTCTGTCAATGACTTTATATAAAAGGATTTGAAGAAATATACGGTTCATTACGTTAAGTGTTTCGTGTAAGCCGCTTTATTATAGAAGGGAGAAAGCTTAAGTATAAGACTTTATGAACCATCTTATTATTATATGGGAGTTCGAAACTTTCCTCTACATTGCAAACTATTCTGAAGATTCAATAAAATATTTAATCTGTCGAAAATAGTGTGTAAAAGTCAAACTGCGCTTTTATTTATAACTTGATGTTATTTTTTTACTTTATTTTCTTTCGCTAAAATATAGTTTTTAGAAGATTTGTAATGTTTTTACGTGATCGTAAATGTAAGTTACATGATATTAATTAAATCCTATTTAATATTGTAGGTAAATAAAAGCAAACTTTATCATTGTGCTTTTTGGTGAAGACAAATATGAGAAGAAACCTGCATATCCCTGGAGCTGTTCTGGGATAATGTCCCGCGAGCAGCGTGATGGGTTATGCACTAAAATCTCTCTCTCCAACAAGTGACAAGACTTGTGCCTAGTGCTAAGACTTTAATAGGCTGCTAGTAACTTATTATCAAATACAAGTGAAATTTGTAATATCAAGTTAACATCGTTTTGTTTAAAGCATATGTCTACTATTGGAGGGATTTGTTATTAAACAATTATAAAGTAATTAGGAGTGTAGAAATATTGTTTAGTAATATGAATTTTAAAAATTAAATAAAACTTTACAAAACATACCAGAATAAAATATTACGATCCAATTTTCAAGCTACCATCAACTATCACATATTAAAATTCGCATGTAAATATGTGTATCTAAAACGTGTCTTGGGAAATTGCTGTAACAAATGTTTCTCATATGAACGGCATGTGATAAACGTTTACGTTACGGGCACCATTAATGTCTGAACTGTATACAATAGTAAAATATGGAAAGATATTTGCTTATCTTATATGTTTTATAAGACTACCATGCATAACTTTTTTCCTTTGTTAACGAAATCGAAATGTCACTTCTTGATGCTACTCTTAGTTTTATTCCATGGTATTTCACCCATACAAATTTTACTAACACCTTATGGGTTAAAATCGTTTGAAGTCAGTCTGTATGACTGAAAAGAATTTGCAGTCGGATGAAATATAGATAAGTAAGGTAAGGTAAGTAGCAGCCCATTTACGTCCCACTGCTAGGCACAAGCCTCCTCACTCATAAGAAAGAAGGTTTTTAGAGCACTACCACGGTGCTCCAGTGCGGATTGGCAGGCATAGTACACAAGTGCACTCTCTATTCCTTCACTCTCATAGTCCGCTTTGACGGGAATCCGACACGACCGGAGAGAGATCAGGCGCAGTACCGACGGCTTGACGTGCTCACCGACGCACGGGGGTGGAGCACACCGCCAACATCCCAACTTCCCAACTTCGGGCAAATATTGAGAAATTTGTTATAGAAAATTATATCTATTTTCGAATTGGCCCGACCCGGGATTCGAATCCAGGACCTCTTGTCTGTAGTCGAACATGCTAACCACTAGACCAATGAGGCAGTCAAATATGGATACTTAGATGTTAAATAACTATACATTATTTCGTAGTTATAATACTTACTATTAAAAAATGATTTTTACAGATTATACAATTTTAGTGTTTATATAATTTGTCCATATTTCGACCAATTTTATGATCCGTGGTCGCGACGACCTGGTATGCCCGTAAATATTATTTTAAAATATGTTGTTAAACCACGAAAGTTTCAGTTTAAAATATTTAACATTTACCATTTTTTCTAGGTCTGGGGTAGTTGAAAGCTAATTACTACCCTAATAACAAAGGCGTCCCAATTTTCAAAAATCAAATTAACAATCTAAAATCATCAACTCCTTATCGGCATTATTCTGAAACATTTGGTATTACAACAGAAATGGCCTAAAAAATAAACCATATAACTATCTTAAAAGTCTAAATTATCAAAGGCCTCAACCATTACTACGTTCATCTTCTAAGAAGTATAATTTGAAATATTATCAAATTACATTTCCCTTATTTTTTTATTAGCCAAGTATATAACACACACGCACACGCACACACACACTCCCACGCACACAGCCACACATACACATTCATTCAAATTAACACTAATATAAGTCATCAGTATCACTAATATAATGTAAATTACCTTTGTTTTATTTTATATGATGTACTATAATGTAATATATGTACTATAGTGTAATATAATATAACAGGAAGGGACTGAACCCCTACACACTGATACTCCTAGTTTGGGGGTATTATTAAGAAAACTATGTAATTATGATACAAACGATTAAAGATTATTATTATTTATTAAGAAAATTTTAACAACCACTAAGAGCGACATGATCATTTACGAGATTAGCCCACTTTCATCTAAGCTTTTATCATCATTCCATAGTAAGATTAAAAGCTAACATTAATGATTTTTGGATATCATAATAACATCTTAAATAATTTTTCGTGTCGACGTTTTATCACTTTATTTTTAAACAGCAAGATGTTACACTTGATAAATAAGGGGCACAGAGTTATCTAATTTGTTGTAACGATGTATTCATCGAATAAAAACGAACGAGTTTCATACAAAATTGTTATAAAAAATTGGTTGACAAACGATACGTTGAACAAACTTTTTAAAAATGGATTAATTCCATCACACGTTTTAGCGAGAATATTCCTATGACATCGTTATGGAAATGTTACGTAGATTTACAAAGTGCGAATGAAAAAGTATGATTTAATTTACAACATGAAAGACCAAATCGCTTTGGAATCGTTTTGTTAGGTTAGTTTTTTTAATGGAAATTTCGTAAGGCTTGCTGTGCATTTTATTTTACGGATATGTGAATGAGACGGAGCTGTCACATTGGGCTATGTAACTCTCATTCAAGTAAAGTCAGGTCTCATCAATAAAATATTATACTGTATAATTTTTGCACAATTATAATAATTAATTACAAGAAGATCGCTTCCAAAAACGAAGATAGACATAGTCCTAATGTTAACTAATTCATGTTGTTCGGTTCATTGATCCGTGCGTTCGAGCACCAGATTTTTATTTTGTGTTTGATTGCTGGCTTTTTCGTACAGTAATGTATTTTTTATGACACTTTCGTTTCATTTTGCTGTACTAACATAATGGAGCGTAAATATTACAAATAAAACTTTATAAAATGTGAATTTTTGTATTAGGTTCAATTTTTTATCCATTCCATCATGAAAGTTGTCATGAGCACTATGGTCTGTCGGATTTCGGAAGCGGTCTCCTAGTACCTTGTAAATTGTAAATGTTCTTAATTTAATACACTCACTTTAATAAGGTTTTCACTTCTGTAGTCTGGTTTTAAATACAAACCAAGTTTTCTTTATTTTGTAATAGTTGGATCTTTTTATGGCAGATTATAATCTCATTTTATGATAAGTGATGATACAGTCTAAAATAATAGCATCCTAATCTAGTAAAAAGTAATTCAGCCCTTATGGTTTCCACACATCGTCACATGCCTTTTTTTGTTTGGCGGTACGTTTCTTGTTGGTAGGATGGTAACTAACCACGATCGAAGCCAGTCCAGACTCAAGCAAATTAAAAAAATACTGTCCCAAAAATAAAACTTAGGACCTACTACGAAGCTTGTTCTCGGACCATTACACCAGTTAGGCCCTTTTTATATAGAGTATGCTCAATAATAACTTTGGAATCCATTTTAAGCACTTAGAACCTGTACAAAGCACTAAGGCAATCAATCACTCTATAGCAACTACACTTACCAAATTTCTACTTTATATAAGCAAATTTCTAAATAAAAAGACCGAGGAGCAAATAAAAAGACTGAAGATTACTTAAAAAATAAAAGTGCTTTTATGTAACCATTAAGTAAAGTAATAACTGGAACACGTTCCTATTTTCTCAGGCTTAAGATAAAATTTCTGGTTTACAACGTTTTATAAGGGTGTTGTTAAAGATGTCATGATTCCACTTATATATTATTAAAACGTTCATCGTTGAAGTGAAAGATACTATTTTAATAGGAAAACACGTTTAGAGAAACTATTAAGAGATGATATCACATTAAACCATGTTTTTATGGCCGATAGGTCCGCGTTTGACTGCAATCTCGCCTGATGGTAAACGATCGAAGAAGATAGCGCAGCGAGCTGGGAAAATGTTTAATTAGTTCTTAATTGTTTTTACCGGAATGCAAAATTTTTGGTTGGCATGTCTTTTATGATGGTAACAAGTCACGACCTCCTACTAATGTAGAAATCCATCATCTAAATGTGTGTTTATTTTTCATTCAGTATTTTAATGGTACATAATAGTATCTAATAAAGTCTTACTACTTGTAGTTTTATTTGAAATACATTTTATTTTGAACAAATAAAAATGTATCATTATTATTACAACTTTCTAAATTTGTTTTGCCTGATTCAGATCTGGGCTCTTTACTAGTAAAACAGCAAGCTTATTATTGCGCCAACGCGGCCTGGTTGAATTTAATTAATGTTTATTCCTCAAAAAATGAAACTTAATAAGTAATATTCAAAATGAAATTCTACACCATCTAGGAAGATCTTAGTTAGTTCAGATCTAGACGAACTAAAATGTATATTAATTTCTTAAAATATTGTTCTAGTGGAAATAGAACCCGCTATCTTTAGCGAAAAGGCAGTCCTTGAAACATTACGCCTACGAGTCTGTGGAAATCAGATTAGAATCGCTTTAGTTTTTATCTCCATATAAAAAAGTTTTCTAGTAACGTTAAAATGTTTTATGCCAATCGCATAAAATAAATATTAACATATGCTATTTGTTCCTGCATATATGCAAATTTGATCCAGCTCGGACAATACATTTCCTTTTCTCATGTATAATTAAATTTTAATGAGATATGTAAAAAGCCATTACAGTCCTCTATCAGACATCTACCAATTAATGTTTCACCGAAGTTAGTCGAGCCGTGACGGATAAAGGAGAACTAATGTAAAATGTGGAAAAGTAAAATAATTTTGCGACGTATAACCTTCATATACATTGAGAAAAGTTCTTTAACACAAAATCATTTTTCAATACACAAAAACTCTTCATTCAAGTAAGCTGTTACAACACTTTTGAAACGTCAAGTTCACTTTTTTTTTCCAAAAATCGCTGTTTTGTAATCGGATCTACAAAAGCACAACGGTTCAAATGAGCGAACTGAAGTTAGTTTCATTGATGAAACTTCGAAAACTAATGTCAAAATTACGTTAAACATAAAAATTTATTTATCTTTACACAGGCCCTAACTTTAACATAAACTTTATTGACGTGATGACGTCTTGTATATCGACGGTAGTCAGCTGCACGCACGATGTAGCGTGACTCATTGTCACGTTCTGCCTAGGTCGAGTTTGCATGCGAGAGTGCGGAAAAAGCGATAGAGAGGTGCGATCAGCCTATGCACAATGCTTAAGCTTCTATCTCTCTTCCACTCTAGAAGAAACACAAAGAGACAGACACTGTTAATGTGGTTTCCATGGTTTATTACAACAGTAATTTTTTTTTTTTTTTTTTTTTTTTTTTTTTTTTTTTTTTTTTTTTTTTTTTTTTTTTTTTTTTTTTTTTTTTTTTTTTTTTTTTTTTTTTTTTTTTTTTTTTTTTTTTTTTTTTNTAATTAATCATTTATGTTTTCTTAACATGTTGGCACGTAAAATCGTATAGAATCGACATTAAAGACAACCAATGTTTTTAATCAGTGAATCTAATTTCAAACCTTTTCCCTGAATAGTTGATTCTACAGATCCGCCTTTTTTTAATACGGACCAGTGATATTATTTTCAATGTACAACTGACGATGATTAAAGTCGATTACGGTATTGCATAGATCCCATATAAGTAAATAATTTATGAATTTATATATTTAATCTCCTAACTTTTAATTAACATAAGACATAAAGACAATATTCGCCAAAATTTGTTACATAAACATTATTCAGAAATTGGCAATAAAAATGTTACTAAAAAAATATCAGGAAATAAAGACAAACAATACGGTGCCCACTATAAAGGAACCCCGTTTTATTCTTATGTCCTAGAATATACAACAATACTTTTATAGTTCATACATAAAATCTTCGGTTTATAACGCGATAACGTTCATGTCAGAGCCTTTTATATTTAAATGTAAACACGCATAAGTACAATACATAGTCATTAGAAGACCAATATTTAAGGGAAAAAAATTCTACACATTCAATTCTGCATCCAATGATAAAAATAAACCCCGTAAAAGGATAGTTATCCTGGAGGATTTTATTTAGACGATACAATATAGTCGATAGTATTATTGTAAAAAAGTAAAATGTTTAAAAATACATACCTGCATTGCACTACTACTTTGTGCCATGGCGACTTAACATCGCCATAATCTCACGTATCTGAAACAAATTAAATTGGTAATGTCAATAAATCTCTCAAATTTAGCTTAATATTTTGACTTGCAATTACAATCTAAACTACTAAGCTAGTATGATAAAGAGGAAATATTTGTGTTTTTGTATGTATGTATGTATGTATGTATGTATGTTTGTTACTTTTTTACACAAAAACTACTGGACTGATTTGAAAAATTTTTTCACCATTAGAAAGCTAAATTTTCACTGAGCGAGATAGGCTAATTACTTTCTCAAAAACAAAAGGGATCCCTTATCCTAAAAAATGCATTAAGGTAACCCAAGGCGTGAAAAAAAATCTGTTATCACGTGCGCTGCGTAAACTATCAGATATAACAAAAAATGTTCTGCAATATTATAGAACGTATTAATATTTACAATAAAGTCCATAATACCATATGTCCAACTACTGTTATAACTACTTTTTTTACATTTTAAAAAGTAATAAAAGTGCCGACAATATTCAAACCATATTATTCATACCTCTGCATTAAGCCTTATCGTATTAAAAGAACGTTTCAATACTTGTAGCATACTTTTAAATGATTAAAATCAGACATTCTAATCAAAAGATATAACGAAAAAATACTTTTAAAAAATACTATTCCCCGAGTCGAACTCCAGAGTTGCAATTGTTGTGTATAGGGAGTTCTGAGACAATAAAGCATTACAAATAAATCTCTTCTCAAGTATTATAGAATTTTTTTATATTTTAAAATAATCAAGCTAAAAATCTTTCGATACCTGAAATTTACTAATGTCGGACATTCTACGTAAATAATATTACGAATTTCATAATATATTAGTCAAATATATTAATATATACTAATAGTAGTAAAGTAAAATCTGTATATTAATTAGATTATGAATGTAAGCGTATATCTAATCATTTTAAAGTAAGTGATTAAAAACTAAGTGAAATAAAACTTTTATGTTAACAAAAATAAATCTATAGTCCGACTTAGTAGACTTTCCACTGCCAAGAGATCGGTATGTACGCGGGTGAAACCGCGAGGCATCACTTGTAACTATATAATAACAGTAGAAAACAGGCCATTTAACTTGAAAATAACAACTTTGTAATTCCTGCTATGATGGCACGCGAAGTTAATACAGTTTTTTTTAATATTAAATCATTATTAATATTGACCCACCACGCTGTTCCTAGAACATATCCAAGAAATACTCCCGGGACGTGTTGGTTATCTCACAATGTTTGCCTTTTATTTTTAAAAATAATTAAGCTCCAAGTTTTTTTTTCTACAAAGTATCTTAGTACTGTCTTAGTTACGAACGCGTGACTTCTACGAGTATGAACAAGAGACCACGCGTCTTACCACTTGGCCATCATGGCGTTCCCAATCTTTTAGTTTCTTAATATTTAAGCTCGAAAATTCAGCATACTCGAAATTCTACTTAATTCAGTTTCAAAGTAGATATTTGTGAGATAAATTTACACTTTAGATGCATATTGCCTTTGTTGAAATTATAAATTTCTATGCGCTCTATGATCACTGGTGCAGTCATTTGCAAACACGATGCTGTCTAAAATGAAGTTCTCTAACTACCAAACTATAATTATTTGTTTATGTATTTGTATTACTGAAAGTTAAATATGGTAACTAGCAACATGCAAATATTCTATTAATGTTTCATCTATTAAAAATTATATCATTTGGTTAAATAACAACCAAAAGGGAAATTTCACCATTAATAAAGAAATAACGTTTTATAAAATCAAATATTGTGTCTATAACTATTTTCAAATATTCTTTTAAAAAAGAGATATTTTAACGCAGTTCATTAAATACAAACAAGTAAGGGATGTATCTCTTATTTAAAATGAACTATCTAAAGGTCATTTTAAATAAGAGAAAGAATATATTTTATGAGTTTTTATTGCTTACACTGTTTGAATATTTTTGCCCATATTTTATTTTCTAATCGAACACTGTATATTGTTTATAATGTTTTACAATACATTTTATGTTTAAAATATGGGCATGACTGATGTCTATAACACAAATATAATAAAAAATAACACAATAAAATTTACCTATATTTATGGTTCGAACAAGTTGTGTGTGTTCAAGTGTGTGCATATTTCTTATTATGTATTAACCTTTTTTTTATTGTATCTATTAAAATAATTTGTTTTTATTAACTGCAAGATGCGCCCGATGTTTGCACCCACGTTGTTTCCCGTAGTACTTAAATAAACTTTGACTTGCCATTCTATATCATCCTTGTGCATTTTGCTGAACACAAATTCATCTATATATAATATCACACAATATAATATAAAGATAATAGAATAATTAAAGTATTCATAGTCCCGGATAATACAATAATCTACAAATAAAAAAAAATTTTTTTCAACCACTTCCACTACAAAAATCCCTAAAATACATTATTTTATCGTGAATTAAAATCGCGAATACTTGAAAAAATATAAAATTTAAGCTATTCAGATTTCATACCATTTCTATAGTAGCGATATAAAATGTGAGTACAACTTAATGTAGTTGGCGGTATTTATGGAATTTGTTTATACGTTCACACCGTCGTGTTAAACTGGAATTGTGACGATAAGATTCATTAAAGATTATTCGAATTCGTTAACGAATAATCACCTGTTAACCGTTTTTTTAAATCTAATAAAGATTGTTTTTAACATTCGCCCAATAAGTGTGAAAAAAAACAATCACGATAACAGGATAACACTACTTTGGACACATTGATCTGTATCCAAAAATATTATTGACAAATTAATTAAATGTTTACTTCACTTTTACATTATCTTTGCATTGAATAATTCATCACATAGTCCGACTTTCCAAATTAAAGTAAAGGATACAAAAACTTAGCATAGACTATATTTTCGTCTGTTAAAACTCATATTCAAAGCAGCAAAAATGATTTTGTTTCGGATAAATATGTCATCATGTCATTGGTTGATTTAACGGTTTTATTTACAAAGGCTTTCTTGCTAAGTTAGCTTCTTTGTGACGCTATTCTTCCAAAACAGCGTTTTGGATTGAAAAATCAAGTATGATATCAAATAAGTCAATCAAACAATAATTATATATATACATATATCGTTAAAATATGATCAAGTTTAATTATGTAAATAGACTGTAGATACATTTTAATAGCATTGCGGATTATATTAGTTTGGTAACGGTTCAATATAATTTCGATCACCATGTATTTAATATGCAAATCGAATTACTCGCAGCATACTGTTTTAATACAATTGTTGTTCGCGTTGATTAAAGTTATATTTACACATTGATATTTATTTAACCCCATTTTGCCGATTACAGCTTAAAAAAGTATAAATAGTTTATAAACTAAGTATAATGTACTTTATTTGTATTACATACCAAATAGCACTTGAGATGTTTCATACATACAACATTATGCGAACAATTTTTTAGCTATTTCCTCACTAACTCCCTATATATCTACTCTAATATTATAAAGATCAAACATCTACGTTTTTGTAAGTATATTTCTAATGTTTTCAAACAAAAACTACTGAACTGATTTCATAAAAAGTTTTCACCACTAAAAAGCTGCATTTTCACTGAACGGCATAGGCAATTACTTTCTCCAAAAAAAGAGGGATACCAAATAAAAATGCATTAATGTAACCCAAGGTGTGAAACAAAAAATCTGTCATCGCGTGCGTTGCGGAAATTATTGATGATAGAACAAAAAAATGTTCTACACTATTATAGAACGTATCTACAAAAAACCACGACGACGTATTTACGAAAAACCTACGCGTTACCTTGTGTCCAACTATTGTAATTATGCCACTATAACTACTTTTTTACATTTTAAAAGTTAATAAAAGTGTCTACAATAATCATACCATGTTATGCACACCTCTGTATTAATCCATATCCTATTAAAGACAGTTTCAATACCTGTAATGTAATATAACTTTTGAAATTAATAAAATAGCACATTCTATTCAAAACATATAATGATTTTAAAAATATCAATCTAAAGAAAATAATGTTATGATATGTTGTAGAAGTATAGCGATGGCCATATTCATTTTGCTCGCAGTGTACCACTTTATTCACATGTCATCATACACACATATGGACAGAAAATATTTTATGTATTCCAGAAAGAATATTTTATTTGTTAGTTACAGTTCTTCTGGAATATTCAGAACACATCTCTGAATATCTGCCCTTATTCATTCTATTTAGTGTTAATATAGATAAAACATATATTAGATAATAACCTTGACTGTATATACATATATCTGCGTGGGTGAAACCGCGGGGCATTGCTAGGGCATATTTAATAGGACTGGACATAGTTTACACCTTTCATCTAGTCTACTCACACTAAGAGATATAGACAAAATTATGGGTACTGCCAATATGGTGCAGCTTAAAGAGAAACTTATTCCTTCCTCGACCCCTTTCACTGTCACTGTTAGATACGAAAAAAAAACTACAGACAGTATTGTTATTTTATGCTGACATATTAGCGTGATTTATTATTTAATTGTAATCAACAGCGTCACAATTCTATATTGGAATATACAAAAAGACCACTTAAGATTACAAATAGATAGTAATAAAAAGAAGAATAGAATATAAAAAGTTAACAATGTAATACAAGAAAGTAAAAGCTTTATATTCCGAAGTGGTTTTAAACAAATGTAATTTCTTCCAAATTATTTATTAAAAGTCCACACATATTTAATACAATATATTATACATTACATTACTTCAGAACACTATATTTATTATTCACAACACTTTAATTATTTATCACTCTACTTATTTCAACTTACTATTAAAAAACATAACTGAACTGCCTCGAGTATCTTTACCAGAGTTTTCATGTCGCTTCCCCGTGGTGGGGAGAAACATCGGTAAAGATACACCAAAAGAGCATGAAAGAGCGCTCCCGTTTCCTTCACAATACATCTCCCAATAAATTAATAATTGCTAACATAAGTATTACATATTATGTCATATAATTAAAAATTCACAACTAAAATTCGTGTGTGCACGTTTGCGAGTGTGGCGGGTCGGTGTAAAATCGTGTGTATGTGTTTGAATGTATTTGATATAATTTTCCAATTTTTTTCTTTTTTTGTCGATATTCATTGGTCGTACTACCCTAAGTGAGGTACAGCAGCTGGAGGTGATACTTTATAAAATACATTCAGAGTGACAACATCAATTATGTAGATTTCAGTATTAACAATTACCTGTAATTATTGTACATAAAAAAACCTAGGAAGATTGCCAAGTAAAAATATATAAAATTTCCTTCACTGTAATATTTCCTACAAAATGAGCCTGTTAAAGGACATGAAAATAAAATTACGCTTCATGATTTATGCTAAAATGCTAATTGTATGTGTCGCCATTGAAGCGCATCAGCATATCTAATTTGAATCCTCAAATTGCTTTAACATAAATGATATTAATAAATAAGCTACTCAAATTTATTTAAATTGATACTATTTTTATATTGTTAAATGTGGAGTTTCCTTCTGCTTCCCTTTTATTCAGTACAATAATTATTATCAATGAGACAAAAATATAAATGCAGTAGTTGTAAATTTTTATGGGAAATATGGATAAGTACTTTATTTATATTTTGAATTATTCATGCCGATTTATTACCATTTGGTTCGGCTTTGGTTAGATACCAGTATCTATTCTAATAGACAATTCGTGTTGGAAACAAGGTAATTGCGATTTATAAAATACAAGAAGAGGTAATCTTATAGCATTGAGTCATGCTGAAAATTAATTAAGATGTATTAACTTCTGTATTAATTGATTCAGACTAAAACGGTTCAAGTGACATAACGGAGAATGCATCAAGCTTTTTTTCCAACGTTTGCGAGCATTATGTGGAAAAATGGGTCAGGCGACACGTTATACCCAGTCAGGCAAATTTTAAACTCGAGTTGGTCTTTGTTCACAGATTGAATATTTGCTGTATTCCCCGTAAGTCTAACGCAAATTTCCATGAAATATTGTGGAAGAAAATTGTGTGTGCTTTAACAACGTGCTAACTACATGACAAAAGTAAAAGTTTTATCAAGGCAAGATTAATAATACAAGTTACAAGATAAGTAGCAGCCCATTATCGTCCCACTGTCATCAGTGCTCATGCACAAGCCTCCTTACTCTTAGGAGAGAGGGTTGTTAGCATAGACGATGCTCCATTGCGACTTGGCAGGCATAGTACATGAGTGTACTCTCTATTCCTTCACTCTCATAGTCCAATGTGACTGGAATCCAACACGATCAGAGAGAGACCAGGCGCAGGACCGAAGGCTTAACGTGCTCTCCGAGGCACGGGGGTTGATGAACTTCGGCCAAATATTCAGAAAATCTTAATAGAAAACTCTATATCCATTTTTTAATTAGTCCGACCTGGGACTCGAACCCAGGAACTCATGTCTGTGGCCAAACACGCTAACCAACGACACACTAGACCAACGAGGTAGATAAGCTACGACTAAAACTACAATTTTTTGATGTCAAACATTTATAGCGGCGCGTGAGAACAATGCCTGTCGTGCCACATCGCCTCTTTTCCGACTGAGTTCGGCGATTCGATATCTATGATTAAGATGTCGCATCTACTATAGTTTATACACTGCTTTGTTTACTACAGTACTCGTAACTATTGTCTTCTTAAAAAAATAAGTGGAACGTTAATGGGCTGTTACTTACCTTACCTTTTTAATCGATAACTCGTTGAGTACAACACTCTTTCCCTGAGATTACGATACTTTACTACAATTACCGTTACAGAGCCAAGCGTGATGACTCAGTCTTATCCAATCACCGCGTGATAAAGTGTACAATGCGTCTAAAAAAATCCCTTTAAAATAACTAAAATAGTTATGCCACCAATTAAAATTTGTAAAACTTGCACAACTGTAGAACATAAAAGCCTGGGTCAACCGCTTTATTTTATTACCATTTTAAATAACACAGCCTGAAACGTGTAAATATGAACTTTTGACAACAATCATTTCTGATGCATTTCTTTTCATTCATGGACATATATAATATTTAATCCATATCCTACCAAAGCTGGCATTCCACAATTTAAGTATAAAAGGTCAAAATAAGAAAATTAAATTAATTATCGAGAAAAGTTTAATTGTCCTTATACTTATTATACCGTTATTTTGTATAAGACTTAATTGTACCTAAAAATTTCTTTTTATTTCTATAATCAATGCAATAATTAACACGCACTTGAAACGATGTTCGCGTGAGAACATCAAATGAAATAGTTTCGTTGTATTACATTGGCTTTTTGGTATAAGAATCTTAATGGCTTACCTAACAACAAGGGTTCTTTACAGGTGCATAATTAATATTTATAATGTTAAAATAAAATGAGTACTAATGAGTAATGTTAAAATAATCGCACCATGATATACTCGTATATCTATTTTCTCTTAATGCTTATTTTATATACTATATCAAAAATGATTCCCTATTTCCTTCCTTCCTTCCTTTTTTTTTGTGTTTGTTATAGTCAGGAAGATTGTTGCTCAGAGTGGGGGGAGGACCTGGAGCGCCCAGCAGGAGATTGTACGAAGGAATCGTCGCTAGTATGACAGATACTGTACAGTACATCCATGTGGGTCGATGGTCTGACTGATTTAAATATCCTTCTAATACACAGAGCCCAAAGGGTAATAGCGGGCAGGATAACACGGCGTCTCTCCTCTCGGACGATCCTCCGTGGAAGCTTCGTTCAGAAGTTCTCGCGGCTATCTATAGGCACAAGGTGGCTACAAGAGCATGTGATATGCAGCTTGGTGCTGATGAAGTCCGGAGGATCAGGGCTCGAGCCAACCGCGCTCTGATCTCGCGATGGAAAGAAAATCTCTGGTCCCCAGCAGTGGGCATAGTCACTGTGGAGGCGATCCGCCCTCAACTGGAACAATGGCTTTCCAGGTCACACGGGTTCCTCACCTATAGATTGGTGCAGGTACTGAACATAGATGCTTCGAAAAGTTCCTGTAGCGAAATGGTTGCGAGAAGGTACCGGCCTTCCATGATTGTGTAGCTGCCACGGCCGAATCTTTCCACCCGACTTGACCCAAACAAATTATAAAATACAATATTCTTCTACCAGAAATTGTGCCCGGAGCTCTGCAAGGAAAGCTAGTATGCATATCAGTTCGCCAGCGAAGTCTTCAATTTCCATAACAAAAAAACGTTTTCATATAAGTAACTCATAATTTGTACAAAACTGCACTGTGTAAGAAATATTTGTCACAGAGGGAACTATTTAGGTCCTAATAAAATTTATGTTTTCAACTGTCAATAGCGATTTTTCGTACCTTAAACTGCTTTCAATTTGCATTTAAACTTTTAACGGCAATGCCATTTTGTGATAAAAGCTCCGCAGCCTATCGTTACTTTAGCTTCGTAACAAAGGACATAAAAGAAATTATTATACATTTCATTCACTTTTATTATGTCTTAGAGTGCTTTTTTATTTATTACATAAACAAGATATTTAATTGAAGTGGCGATTGTTCACAATTTTCAATTGGCGTATACAATATATACCAGTTGAAATACGCACTTATTTTATTACTGATAGGTTAGCGCGGTAATCTCACCTGATCGTATACGATGATGAAATCCAAGATGGAAGCACGCTAATGTGATCAGAAGTAATTTACCACTTATTGTTTCTACACAACATCGTACCAGAACACATTTTTTTGCTTGCTTGCACATTTTGCTGATAGGTTGATAACACTGGCACACAAAACAGGAAAGTTGTCTGTACAACGGGTGCCACCTATCTACGGGCATGTTTTTCGACCCGCTGAATACGAATTTAAATTTCGAGTAAATTGCAAAAAACTGCTACCACCATTTCGCATCAAACTAGTTCTCATAAAACAATATGTCAAATGGGGGCCAACAAAAATTCCCTTTATAATTTGAAAGAAAGAAAGAAAGAAAATTTTAGCGTGATCAAATAAGGTCTCCCATGTCAGCATGATGCTGCAGCGAGCTGCAGCGCTGGTTTTCATTGGGAGCCTTTACCAAGTAATATCACGGCCGTGACTACATCTACGTATACATTATATCTGTTACTATTTTTTTCTGTATTATTATATCTATTACAATTTAATCCATAGTGCTACATTACAAATACATTATATCTACAACTCTACGAAGTTTACATTTATCTATGTATATTAAGAGAAGAAAATAAATATTAACAAGCTACGATAAACAGAGTTTACTATAAACTCCATACAAAACCCGCGGCATAAAATAATAATAAAATATATGGATATATAACAATAATAATAAAAACAAATAAATAAATATACATACACACATACCTACACATATATACAACCCGAATATACACTCATATTTATACATATATTCAAGCTGACCCTTTTTGTTCCGTTAGAAGAAACAGTTTTAGTTTTAGTTTAAAGGTCGCGCGAGATTGTAGTAAATAAACCGGTGGTGGGTAGGTGCGAATTTAAAACTTCCCTTAAATGCAGCTGTTCTATGTTTTGGAGTACAAAGGAAGGGTGCGTGCAGACGTATCACTGATCTTTTTAATTTATTATATAAGTAAGCGGGAATTCCATTTCGAAGAACTCCAAGAAGAGTAGCAATATGTAATTTCCGGCGCCCTTCCATTATTAATTATATCTGCTGCATTAAGGTAAGGAGTAACGTGTGAGCGAGGTGTTATGTTGAAGCAAAATCGAGCACAGGCATTCTGTACCCGCTATATAAGGTTTTTTGTTTTACTTAACAAGCGAGGGCCATATACAATATCGGCATAATTCAGCCTTGACAACACCAGTGCTTCACATAAACGAAATCTTAGTTATTCAGTTATATAGGGTCTCATTATATAAAGCAATTTTAAACGGTAGATGCTACTACGGACGGCGTTAAGAATATGAGTTTCAAAACGTATTGTCGAATCGAAAACTACTCCAAAATTTCTGGCTTCCTGCACTTTCTCTATTGCATTATTATTTATAATTATTGTGAGGTTATACGTGTTTATTTTTATTACATTTAATCTAGAGCCTTCCTTTTTGACAATAAATACAGTTGCTTCAAGTCACTATTAAGTTTTAATTCCGCTTTAGATATATCAAGTGGGTCAAAAGGGATGTACAGCTGCGTATCATCCGCATAAAGATGATACGAAGAGTGTTTAATGCAATGTATAATGTCAGCCGTGTAAATTGCAAACAGCAAGGGACCAAGGATCCTTGAGGAACTCCTCTAGCCACAGGCGACGGCTATGATGTTGACAGTGTGCTGTCATTATTTAGGATTTCAACAAATTGTATTCTATCATTTAAATAGATATCAAACCATTTAACAGTTGATAAGTCGAACCCATAGTTTGACAGTTTTGAAAGTAGAAGACTTATATTGATAGAATCGAACGCCCTTGAGTAATCCAAAAGTACCAACAATGTACCCTTGCTTTATTGTGGTGGTGGTGCTATGACCTTTTCTAAAGCCTGATTGGTGAGTTGGGATTATCTTGTCTTATATTAGCTATATTTGCTATATTGGCTATATATATATATAGATATATATATATCTTTTATATCTTAATTTGGCATCACTTATCGCCTGAAACTTTTCTCTGAGGTAATGAACACAGTCACCATCCTTGTCCAGAGCTTTGAGAAATTTGTTTTATAAGACCTAGTTTGATGTTGCGGTAGCAGTTTTTTACAATTTACTCGCAATTGAAGGCTGGACAGCCTAAACTGACTTGAAATTCATCTCGCCTGGGTTCTTCTCAACTTTAGTTGAGGGGTACGGGCCTCGAGGCAGTGCCTTCTTACCCAAGCATCTTTCTCAGACATCAATTTGATGCCTGGTATTCTGCTTTGCCCGCAATCATACAGGCTGGTTCCCGCTAGCTACGCTAGCGGGTCCATCCAGCTCAATTTATTAAATGGTCAAGTCCGAATAGCGCCACTGAAATTGCGACGTCTTCGTCGGCATCATCGAATGAAATTCGCATTCAGTGGGTCCAAAAAAACATGCACGTAGAAAGGTGGTGCCCGGTGTATAGACAATTCTTTTTTGGTAGCCGGTAAGTATTTAAGATTAAAGATTTTATTTTTGTTACATTACATTGAGTATGTAATTTTTCGGGCTCAATGCATGAATATAGTAGTCTAAGAAAGAAATTCCAACGCAAAACTATCTTGATAATAATTTACCGTTCTATCTTAAAGCTTTGCTATATATTTACATGGGTCATTTCATTAAGCCACGGTTAAATTATGTGGTGAATTATAAAGATCGTTTATAATTAGATTAAGCAGAGGGACAATGAAATAAAATATAATAGGCGTAACCCTCTCATTGTAGCGTTGAATATTCGCAGATTTAATAGCACATTTCTGGAATAGCGGACCACGAAAAGCGAGAATTTACGGAGCTATGTACTTGATGTAAGCTTTAATGAAAATCCGTAGCATTGTCATGTAAGTCAAATACTTCCCTACTTCAACAGGTTCGCTTATAACACCGGTCAACACAAAGTTAACTTTCATTTTTGGTTTAGTTATTCTTTATATTTTGGTCTTAAATGTCACGTAACGGTATAATTTTTTTACTATACGACGTTTATTACTAAGATTATCTATTATATCACAAAAGCTACTTCAAGTATTTTCACTTATTTTATTATTCTAATCATAAAGACGACCTAAGGACTAGAACGTTGTTGAGCCTGTAATGTGAGTGAACTTGATAACTATTATTTTATTACTTTAACTGTTTTGAAACTGTATTTCAATACTTGATTACTCAATCTAATGATCATAAACAACACACAATAATCACAGCGACAATGCATAGACCGACATCTATATATACAATATATCTAGGTATCTATTGACTCATCACGATATCTCTGGAAACATAAGGCGTAGAGACTTGAAATTTGGTAGGAATATTCCTTTTGCCGAGTAGAGGTCAGCTAAGAACGGATTTTACGAAATTCCACTCGGAAGAGGGGTTGCCGGGGAGTTACTTAAAATAATTCAAAATTTCAGAATAAAAAAAATTCAAACTTCACATTTACAAACTATATATTATTTTTTTTCACTTTATGAAATCTATCAATATTTTTAGGAAATTCCAGCCTCAAAGGGTAGTGCGGAAATGTTTCTTATTAGTAAAGCAATTTGCTTAAATTAATGAAAATGCTACTAAATAAACATGGCAAGGTAAAGAGGAAACATGTGATAGTTAAGATTCCTATAAAACGTCATAGTTTCCTTGTTACCCAAATAAATCGTGCGACACTTTCTATAAATTTAAAGATATATTTTTTTTAACATTAATAATTTCGTTTTCACGTTAACTTTGCCTCATTTTAATAGCGATGAAACTATTATTATAAAAAATATTATTAGGAAGAATCAAGTCTACAATTAATTATCAAACTCATTCGCAGTATGTGACACTTACAAACAATTGCCACAGCAATCACGAGGGTTAATACCCCAACTTGATTGTATTAATGAAAGCAATAATTCAGTTCAATGAAACAACAAAAAGCAATTTGGTTATCGTACCTTTTTATGGATGGGAATGTAATTAAGTAGATTTTATTGTACAGATACTCGTCGTTTTTATTTCGTTAACACAATGAAAAAAATTCTTAAAAGTTTACGTTGTGTTCTGAAAGCATTAATTAAAGAAACAACGAACAAATGATATCAATGTAACAGTTTGCTATCGTGTACATTAAAAAAATGCTAAATTCACATAAAAACATTTGTTGATTTGTATCTTTATATAAGTCAATATTAAGACCCGCGTTGTCCCGGATCCCGAAAAGTATGAGGGAAACTGTTCATTATAGAATAGACAATATAAACCACTCTTGTTTTGATCACTTTTTTTTTGCTGATGATACAGTCTAAGATGGAAGCGCGCTAATCTGGTAAGAGGTGATATACCTCTTATGGTTTCTACACAGCATCGTACCGGAATACAAATCTCCTTGTTTGGCGGTTCGTCTTTGCTTGTAGGGTGGTAACGAGCCGCGGCCGAAGCCTCCCACCAGTCCAGACTTAGGCAACTTAGAAAATATAATTTTCTAAAATTCGCCCTACCAGGGATCGAACCCGGGGCCTCTTCTAGTAAAACGAGTACTCGCACCACTACGCCACCGAGGCTATCAAACACATACATGCAAAAAAAATATCGTAATCGATTCAGCCGTTCAGGAGCAGTTTAGTCACATGCATACGTACAGAAGAATTATATGTATATACAAAACACACCAAAACCCTCTCTCTTATGAGTGAGGAGCCCTGTGCCCAGCGGTGGGAGGTCAATTTACTGCTACTTACCTTACCTTTATGTTACACTGAAAAAAATTTTCAAATCGGACTAGTAGTTCCTGAGATTAGCGCGTTTACACAGTCAAATTTACTAACTATATAATATTAGTATAGATATACATAATTGTGACAAAATTTTAAATATAATGTACTAATTTTATCAGCTTTTCAGCGTTCATTCACACGGCAAGAAAAGTAGCAAGATTTCGTAGCATCTAATTTGCCTTATTAATACAATAAAAGTTGATCTATTAGTAAAATAGGTAAAGTTTTAGACTATATCATATAAAACTATATGATACCATCGAGTTCGATCAGAATAATTTAACCACTCGCATAATAATATTCCCGAGAACCTTATTTTTAAGAAATAAAAGAATTTTGATATTAATATTTTATAAATTCTCAAGTATTTTCCGCGAACGAACTCTCCAAATATTATTCTCATTAATTGTGTCAACACAAGAGGTATTATAAAAAAATATCATGCTCTTTCAAACTTAACCTTAATTGGTCAAAAAGGTTGTTCTAACAAACCTTCGCCTTTCGCTCTTAATTGCAGTAATTTGGAATACAAAGCTCAACGTTTTCCTTGCCTTTTAAAATATTTACCTTTGCATCCAATTAGTGCGAAGCTAATATAATTTTATTCACTCTAAAATTATACACTTGCGGTATAATAATTGTTTCATTGGTGCATTACAAGGTGATTTGTTATTATTCTGTCTGTAATCAAATTCATTACTTATATTACTATTAAAGCCAATATTTCAATTATTGGTTTAAAATTTTTCAATAATCTCAAGCTGGTTTCATTTACAAAATAAATAAATCCCCGAAGCTCTTCACCGCGGCGCTGGAAGACCTTTTTAAGCTTTTGGAGTGGAACGGACTGGGCGTCAACATCAACGGCGAGTACATCACTCATCTACGGTTTGCCGATGACGTGGTCATTATGGCAGAGAATCTCGAAGATCTCAATACAATGCACGATTACCTCAGCAGAGTTTCTCAACAGGTGGGCCTAAAAATAAACATGGATAAGACGAAATAAATTTATATAATGATTTTACATTTATTCATAAACTAAGTTACCGATTTCAAAAGTCAAGATTCTATTCATTGGACAATGAACAGTATTGTGCCAATTTCATAGTTGCCAAGCCTCACATACTAGGAATATTAAATATGGCTGCAGTCCAAGTCTTTAAGGTGTCCGGAATCAGTATATCTAAAATCTTCATATGATTCTATATTGCATTTATGTTGAGCACAATGATAAATTTCACTAAGAGCTATATAACTTATGATTGCTTTATTCAATTCCTATTAAAAACTTATATTCTCCCTAACCTTGTTCAAATTTGTGATCAAAAAAAAACCTTTTATATGTTTATCTTCAACTTAAGTTGAAATACATTTTTAAAATTGCAATACTCGGTATTTGATGTTAATTCTTTTGTGTCATATATTAATTCATCAACTTACTTGCTTTTTTATGTCATCGTATTGCAATTATTTGAAATGAGTTAAAGTGTGAAAATCTTTCATTTGTTGCTGTTAAAAATACAAAGAGTCACTTAAGCTTTCAAAAAAGCAAATACAGGAAATAACTTTACATCAAAAATAGTATACTAAATTTTCAATTTCAAATGTTATAAATTGTCGCATTTGAAACAAATTGCTACTTTCTTGATTAAAGTAAAAGCAATAAAATGTTTGAAAAAGCCATTTAACGGTTCTCGCAAATGCAACGACTTTTGTAAAAATCGCGCACTTAACGAGGTGTTATAAGTTTTGCATATAAATAGAAGAACTGTTTTTATATGTTTTGTTAGTAATATTGAGGTTTTGATTAATTTCTTTACCAAGACAGAAATAAAACAAGTAATATAAAAAACTAAACTGGCACGAATTTCACGAAGTATATAGAAAGAAACATTTAAAAGCGAAGTTTTAACACTTAGAGTGTCAAATTATCGCAAATTAAATTTAATTAATGAATTAATTTAAAAAAACAGCATTCAATTCAAGTGTAACCGGTTACAAATTTTAAAAAAAGTTTTATATTTGAGTGGAAAGAATAAAAAAGTATTTTGACAAACAATTTTAATAAGTATTGGATAACGGGACTGTAAGTTATCAGTTGGAATAAAATAAAAATAGAAGCGTTAGAAAAATAATTCTTGAAAAAGTGTACAAAAAAGAAAATGAATCGATACAGTGAAAGCCTCAGTAGCAAAAAATAACCACATATCTTTGCTATATTGATGACCAGTTCTTGTTAATTCTCCTATGACTCCATCTGACACATATCGAGATGTATAGAGACGATTAATCACAAACAAAGGCTTTTTCCCGGTACAATCTTTTTTGTTTCCTTATCTTATTTTTATACATGTATTGCTTATGCTTCTTTCGCATTTATTTCACAAACTTTGAATAAACGTTACAACCAATGAATCTTATAATATACTAGCATGTTTTAATTTTAAGATAAACCTTTTCCGATATCAAAACCAATTAGTTAATTTTTCCCAAAATTACAATGTATCCGAAAAAAATTAAAATTCACTATCGGTTTCTAGTATCGCCTTTTTATATCTAATAGAATATTTAAAAGCCTTTATATCATGGTAATTTTTTAAACATTATACTTAGTGCTGAGTTTTAAGCCAGTTGTTTGTGGTTTAGTTTTCTAAGGCATTGGAAATTCTTTTCGTAAGAAGTTGTATTAACGCAATGAAAGATTTAAGCTGTTTCAATAAAAGTATACTTATTTTTACTTATTCTGTATGTAGTATTAGAAATATAAATTACATGTGTCAAATTACGATTAAACACGGCTAATCCTGCTTGATTCTTACATAAACCATAAATAAATTCTTGACAAATTCTTATTAAAATATTTGTCGTGCTTCATATTCTATAAAGTCATATTAGTGCGCTCGCTGCATCATACTCTCGTAATAATTTTATTATGACATTTTTCAAGCTACATACTACTCAAGCTCTATATTGATTTCACAGCCTCGCTGGCGCAATGATATGAGCACTCATTATGCTAGCAGAGGTCCTGAGTTAAATTTCCAGCGAGAAAAATTAAAACAATTGTATTTTCTTTAACTTTCCACCCCACCAGCAAAGATGTACCGCCAAGAGATTTGTGTTCCAATACGTTGCTGTATAGAAACCGTAAGAGGTAAATGATCTGTTATTATGTTAGGGTGCTTCCATCTTAACCTGTCAGTAATAAAAAAAGTAAGCAAGCTTCTATCTTAAACTGTACCATCACTTACCATTAGGTACGATTATAGTCACGATTATAGTATACTAACTTGTCAGTTTAAGAAAAAAGATTCTTTATGTTACCAAGGTTTTGGTAATACACGAAACAAAGTTATGTACCACGAAATCTATTTATCATAAACTAAATGATAACATTCAACTCTACTTCCATTACGAAAGTGCCAACTTCCATAACATTATTACCGTTCCTTATGCTCTTTCAAAGTTGAAAATTGTTCCGAAGTGCTAAGTTTGTGAATGGAACTTTTACCGAGGCTTCTGTAACACTTCTGTAGATGATATTTACATTTTATTGGTTTGAAAGTTCTTCGGCTGTGGACTGGTTTTTATTATATTGTAATACTGTGTCCAACTGATATTTGGTACATACCCTCTTACAAAAACTTTTCAAACTACTTTTGTAAAACGGGATAATATATCGTCTCTTTACTTCAATAACGGGACATCTACGAAGTAATCATATTTTTAACAAATAAGAGCGACGTGTGTTTTAATTTTCCAAAAAATGTGGATTAAATTACAAATTATCAATAAGCAAATTATTCGCTCCGATACAATTATTATTTGACAGGTACTAAAACATCAATTTTGAAAATCATACATTGTTGTATTTCAAGAGAGAGATAAATATAAGCTTTAATGCAAAATAGTTTAAGATATTTAAAAGTTCAAACTATCGTACACTTATATATTTTGATTACCAAAGTCTGAACTATGAATATAGAATAAGACAATCTATATATATAAGAGATATCCAGGTATCTATTGACTCATCACGTTATCTTTGGAATCATAAGGCGTAGAGACTTGAAATTTGGTAGGAATATAATTTTTGCCGAGTAGAGGTCAGCTAAGAACGGGCTTTACGAAATTCCCCCAGCAAGGGGGGTTGCGGGGGTGTTACTGAAAAAATTCAAGTTTTCATATTTAAAAGTATGTAAACTTCACATTTACAAACTATATCTTTTATGGTATGTAAAACTTGGTAAGACATTTTTTTGACATATTGGAAGCTATCAAAATATTTTTTTAGAAATCACACCATCAAGGGCAGTGCGGGTAAGTTTCGTTTTTGAAAAACAATTAGTCTAAATCAATTAAAATGCTACCAAAAACATTCGACGAAGACGAAGTTGCGAGTTCAGCTAGTTCAATATAAAACCAGTTATACTGCAATCAGTAAAGCTGTGATCAATGTTTGAACGTCATAATCTAACATGTAGACTATTATCAGGTAAATTAACCTACAAATAAGTGAACATAAATTATTTTGAATATACAACTTTAGATTCTTTTACAATATACTCGTATCAGTTAAACGTTTTTGGTACAAGTATCATGTAAACATTAGCAATATTGAAATTTGAATTGTATTTCAAATCTTGCTTAAGCTCGAAAACAAATAACTGTGAATTTTTTTCATGAAAGCCTTATTTCGGGCATTTTAAACCTTTATACATCATATGTGTATGTTCCTCCGTGTATGAAATCGATATGCAAAAGCATTGTGTTAAATGAAACAAACAAAATAAATTGAGTTTCCTTGAAGCGACTATCGCGTCTACTGAACGGGAAAACAAAGTAATTCCGTTGAATAATTTAACCCTGCGATCCTATTTGTGGAGGGTAATGTAATAGACTTGTAACCAAATAACATCGAAATTAGTTTTAAACAATAACTGTCAGAGAAAATATTATTTTCCAAAGAATTCACTTCGGAAATAAAAGCTTTTAATAGCGCTTTAAATTGAATATTTTCACCTAGTGTGTGTGTATGGGTCGGTGGCTCAGATATATGTTTAAATATATGTATATCAAATCAAATCAAAAATGTCTTTATTCAAGTAGGCATATTACAGCACTTTTGAATCGTCAAATTATTTTTTTTTTCCACACTCTGATTCTAATATACGTCTGATGATGCTACTCCAGAACGGCTTAAAAACTAAAGTTACGAGGGTTCCTTCGCGCCCTGATCTGAGAAGAACCCACAACAAACTCAGTCGGGTATTTTTTTTTGTTACCATCATCATTGCAATTTAGTTTACTAACTTACTACTACTAACTTAGTTTATTTTTCTATCAACTTTCTTTTGACAAAGACTTTGAATTTATTAATTGTCATCTTTAGAACGTCTTGTGAGAGTTTATTATAGAAACGTATACAGTTAGCCTTAAATGAGTTGTTAATCTTATGCAGCCTGCTAGAATCTATAACAAGTTTGTTTTGATTTCGTAAGTTATATGATGTACATTCACCTAATATATATACTTATAACCCGCCAAACCTCAATAAAGTAGTGTCATGGTCCTATTCTTCAAAGCCCTCTCACCTATAAGAAAGGAGATCTGTTCGTAGCAGTGGGAATCAATAGGCTGCTACTTACCCTTCTTTTACCTTTACATGTTAGGCATTTGAAAGTGACATAGCACCATAGATAATCAGAATACCCACTAGCCAGATATAACCGGCTTATCTCATGATGGAGATCATAATCATCGTCATCAATCGTTCAAGGAGGGAGAAGGAGCTGCGAAAACATTCTGTCTCCCGTGCTGATGCCTTTTTCAGCGACATAACAGATTCACAAAAGGAGGCAACTCCTCTCCAGCCCGTCTCGTTAGCAAGCAATGGGCCAACTATGCTCATCAACGAAAGGTTCCCGAACCTCAGCGACACTTCTTGTTGTCTCTGATTGGATCAGAGACATCAAGAAGTGTCCCCAGACAGAACACTCTGCTATTGTGTGATGCGCCGAATCTATGGAAGCGCTACACTCGTGGCAGGTGGGCAATTCCTCACAGCCGACAATCTGATGCAGGTATTTACCAGAACAACCGTGTCCTGTCAACACCTGCAACATTTTATATGAGAGCTATCCGTACCCTCTGGCTAATCATTTCTCCAGGTACTAAAGTATCGCGTCCACAGTGGCCACACCTGCTACTGGGAGTCCAAGATCCTCCACCGATATATAAAGGCCATATTCGAAAGGAACCTTGCCCTCCGAGCTTCTAAAGTATAGTACCGTTTCTCAATTAAATATATAAAGTGTCATCTTTAGAACATCCTGCATTAAAAAACGACCTACAATTGACTAGTAAAACTCCAAACAGGTTTCTTTTTACCAGACTAAAACAGAATTCAGTGCGATATTTCGTAGTATTAGCACAAGCCCTTTACCAAATTATTTTCCAAGTCACCCAGTTTATATTTAAATTAATAATTACGCACAAAATTAAATCAACGTGCCATCTAATATGCAATACATATTGCAATAGGATTGAAATATCGACGTATATAAATAACGGTGCGGTGCGCTTGCGGTATGTACCCGGAAATAATTATTAATTAATTAAACTGTAACATTCAATTTTCATACAGTAAGTTACGTTATTTATTATTAAAAGTTTATGGAATTTATAGTTCTATATCAAATACGAATCTAATTCTACCCAAATTCAAATAAATGAGCAAATATTAATTATAATATATACGTATGCATACATATTGCAACAAGTACAAAATTGATTTATACTTTTTTTCAAATTCATGTACGAATGGCTGCATTAACAGTTATAAGTAAGAAACTATGACGCCCTGATATTATAATTACAATACTCTTTTTCGAATATTTCCTTGGGACCGGGAAATACTGCCAGACTGGTATATTTCGGCTAATTTGACAGCCATATGTCATACGGTATTCTACTTTGGGGTAATGCTGCTGATATAGATGCAATATTTGTACTGCAGAAAAGGGCCGTTCGTACGATTTGCAATATGGGTTCAAGAGAGTCCCTAAGAAACCAATTCAAGGCAGTTAACATAATGACAGTTCACTGCGTATACATATTAGAAAACTTGTTGTACGTACATAAAAACATTGACTCTTTTAATAAAAAGAGTGAATGTACATCATATAACTTACGAAGCCGAAACAAACTTGTTATAAAATTCTAGTAGGCTGCATAAAATTAACAACTCATTTAAGGGTAATTGTATACGTTTCTAAAATAAACTCCCACAAGATGTTCTAGAGATGTCAATTAATAAATTCAAAGTCTTTTTTAAAAGAAAGTTAATAGAAAAATCGTATTATAAGTTGAAAGACTACTTAGACGATAGAAACGCGTGGGAGTGAACGAACTGCTCTATTTTGAATTGAAATATATTAAACTAATATGATATTGTAATGATGATGGTAACAAAAAAAATTTACAAAATGCCCGGCTGAGTTTTGTTGTGGGTTCTTCTCGGGTCAGGGCGCGAAGGAACCCTCGTAATTATAGATTTTGAGTTGTTCTTGAGTGCTCTCATCAGACGTTCATTAGAATCAGAGTGTGGAAAAAAATATTACTTGACGATTCAAAAGTGCTGTAATATGCCTACTTGAATAAAGATATATTGATTTTATTTTATTTTGAATTTTCAAGTCAACTAGTAATTTCTACACGGAAATTGACTTTTTATTGTAGCTAAATGAACACGAAGTTCTTATATTTGACTCATACTAATTAGGGAGTATTCAAACAAAATGCAAATGAACGTAAGAGTTTTACCGCAAATTCGCGTTATTAAGAGAAAAGTTAAGTATCCTCAGATTTAATTAATACTACATTCCTTGGATAACGCTGCTATTAAAGTAGAAATTAAACAGAAATCTTGAAAACCCAAACAACTATCTAATCAATAAAAATAAGTGTCTGTTTGGAAGTTGGAGCTAAGCGGTTTCAAAAGCATAGTGGCACGTTTACGCAGACATATGGTTTTTAATTTTTTGTCTGTTTATTTATTTGTGAAGGTCAGTCCTGCAAACTGATTTTGATAAAACAATAATGCATAACAATAATTAATCGGCGAAATGTATATATTTTTGGAATGACTGCACCAAATTTGAAGTGAATTTGAAATAGTTATGAAACTAAATTTTGAATAATTAGTGACGAAACCTTAAATTCCATACTACATTGAAATATTGAATTTTATGGACTACAACGTACTTTTCTTTAGATTCTTATATAAACCATACACTACGATATTATATCTAATTATCATCGCATTAAATAATGCTGTATGGCTTATATAAGGAAAAAATTAAAATGCATATTAGCGACAATGCCAAATGGCTTGAATTTTCAGAATATACCTTTTAAAAGTAAGCAATTCAGTGAAGGAGACTTCAAACTACTTTAAGTTGTCACTTGTAGATCTCAAGTCAAGAGGCTATCGGTTTTCTCATAGTGAAGAAAAACAGATTCTTTATTTCTTATTATACATATAAAAAATGAATTGATGTTCGTCAGTCTCGCTAAAACTTGAGACCGGCTGGATTGATTTGGCTAATTTTGGTTTTTAATTATTTCTAAAAATGCACAAAAGATTTACGAGGATATATGAAAAAAATATTGGTATATAATAAAAACAACAATTTCGCTTTCCTTTAGATACCACTTCTACCTGTCAAACATTTGAAATTTATCGTCGTTTAGAAATCAAATTGAATTAAAAAAACTATTTTTAGTTCTTTAGTCTAATTTTAATAAATTCAATGAAAATTTTGTTGTGACGATGGTAATAATAAAGGGATACCCGACAACGTTTGTTGTGGGTTCTTCTTAGAATGAAACCAATGTTATATGATATTTTAAGTTGTTTTTTAATACTATCATCATTCGTACTTTGAAAATAATATAGAATATATTTGACAATTCAAATATGCCGTTTCTACGTTCAATAGAGAATTTTTTTTATAATCTTTTATATATTTTTGTTACAGCGCTCATAACTGTTAGAAAAAAAGGTAAAGAAACGTTTGCTTTAAAAATTCAAATAAATTCTTAGAACTTGATAGAAAAAAAAAATATGGTGTTTTAAAATTACCTCCATTTCTTGTCAAGAGGTATTGATTACTAAATTGAATTTATAGCTGCTACCATCACTGGTAGTCACGTTGTGACTGTAATTAAATTGCATTGGTACCCGAGAGCAACGTAAGAAATCAATTTATAGTTGGTTTTGGAATTCAGTTTTTGATACAGGAATTTCGTTACTGTATCCTTTTCGAAACAGTGTTGTTTCGAGTTTAAATAAAAGATATGGGTAACTTCATGCTGTTGTCAACAATGTAGTTGACAATTATTAAATTTTTAGCCCTTTTATTTGGAAAATTTTCGTAGACGAACTTTCATTTTAATGTATAATTTTATAAAATCTACATTTTTTTAACATATCATACTTAAAGTCTCACAGGTAAGCTAGTATTGCATTTATGTATATATTTTAAGCGTAACTTCTTGCAGACTCAAAGAAAAGATGGTTCTTAAAGTATAAATCCATCATGCCGCTTTACTGCGGGCTAGCATGACCCCAGAATTGCTTCCAGGACATGCAGGTTTTCTCAGAATATTTGGTTTCACAGAGACGGTGAATTTGCGCTATGTGGAATTTTGAACAGCACTTATAAGTTTTACAAAGAATTAAGTGATCTTTACCATGGATTTGAACCTGTACTTTTAACAAGAATACGCTTGTGTATACATTGTGGCAATGCATTTTGTATTGGTCTTTATTAAAAGTACATTCCATTTTATAAAGTGAGTAAGGTAAGTAGCAGCCCTTTAACGTCTCACTGCTGGGCACAGGCATCCTCACTCGTATGAGAGAGTTTTTAGACCCACCACTCTGCTCCACACTCTCTGTTTCTTCACTCTCATAATCCGATGTGACGACAATCCGACACTCGCTGAGAGAGATCAGGCGCAGGACCGACGGCTTAACGTGGCTTACACCACCAAATTTTTCCCAACTGCGGGCGAATATTGAGAAAATCTTAATAGAAAATCAATGTCAATTTCGAATTGGCCTGACCCGGGACTCGAACCCAGGACCTCATGTATGTAGTCAAACATGCAACCAATAGACCAATGAGGCAATTTCATCATAAACATATATTAATTACCATAAGAATTGTAATTGAAATTACTTTAACAGCAATTTTCAAAATTAATCAGAGCTTCTGCTTTCTAGTTAATTCAATAATTTACAAATATCTTTTTGTTTTAAAGTGTTATTAAAATGTAAAGACGTTAAAACAATAACTGACTACTTAAGAAATAATTTGCGGTTCGACGTCGTAGCCTTTCGTCTTTCGTATAACAAATTTCAAGGTGTCCTTTGTGACGTAATTAATCAAGTTTAATTCAATTATAAGGATAGACAACGGGACGCCACGGTGTAAATAGCATTTGTTATTTAAATAATGAAAATAAATTGGTTTTTAGTAGGTCATTTATCTATATTATTTGGTGAAGCAGGATGTAACATGAAAATTATGATGTAATTATATTTTGTATTCTTTTTACTAAGACATAGTTAGTGTTATACATTGAGCGCTTTAGTCACACATGTACTCGCTTCGCTGGCAGGGCCAGGGTTCGATTACCGATAGAGCAAACTTAGGATATATTTTTCTAAATTTTCTAGGTCTAGTCCGGTGGAAGGCTACGCCTAGATACCAAGAAGTACGTGATAAGCAAGCAATTGATGTTCAGGTACTGTGTAGAAACCTTTAAGAAAAAGTTACCTCACGTTTTTGCTCTTATCAGGTTGACAGCCACCGTCTTTAATTACTTATTGTACTTAAGAGTTAAGTTGTCTTAAAAATATATAAAATATGTTTCTGCCAAGACCTTTATAGACTTTACAACCATCCAATGTACAATTAAACCAAAGCCACATATGCAAATTTACGAAATGATCAAAAGTATTTGCAATAAACTTGAATATGTCCTTACACATAAAATTTCGCATATTTCCACGCGATCGGGATCTATTCGAGTGTATGATATATAATTAATTGATAATTCTTCACAACGGGTGGCGTTAATAAATAAACGAATTTTCTTTTTCTAATAATAAAGAAAATGTGATTCTTTTTTTAGCATAAGCACGCACGCCGGGTATCCACTAATAATATATAAATATTCAAGGATAGATCAGTACTTTAGAAAATAATTACTAATACGGTTTGATTGGGTAAAACACAAACATTGGTAACTTTGTCCCAAAATTATTATGATGTGGCTACCAAGAAAACGTTTTCCCCTTATTTTGAAAAAAAAAAATAGTTTATATTCGTCATCAAGATTCCATCTACGTAAAAATACATCAATGGTTCTTCAGTAGGTTGCACTTCATATGTAACATATTATTACTAACATTACTATTAAAAGACTCCACTTGCTCATGTCTGGCTTCTACCTAAAATGTATTTCATACTACACAGTTGGCTAATCTATCTTTTGAAATATGTAGCGTGACCAAAATTTTATCACACGTTTTATGTATTAAAATGTGTACTTAGTGGCTTTGTGATACGTCTTTCTTTAAGTTTTCTTAATTGACATTGACACGTAAACTTTAAACTTCTGAGCGCCTGCTTTAATATTACTTATAAGCTTATTATACTACACAATGAAATACAATAGAATTTATATCCACAATGGAACTAACAAATAGATTAATTTCTAGATAACTTCATGATAGATGAATTTTGTCAACCAATTTATACCCTAATTAGCTATTTAATTAAATCTAGAACAAAGGCATTTGAAATAATTGAATTATTAGTGTTATACTGCACTGCTAAATTAAATGCATAGTTAATTTATGGTTTACACATTTACACATAAACCAGACGTTGACTTTAAGTAAATATGTTTCAGTAAAAATAGAAAATAAATATATTTAACAAACATTAAAATTATGTTATGATAAAATGAAATCGTAGATTATAAAATCTTGAGTAAATAAATAGAAGAAAGAAATATAGAACACTATGTCATGTATAAAGTTAGTTTATATAAAAATTATTTAACATTAACAACTTCGAAATAAAAAATTATACCTTAGATGCAAAAGATAGCCAATAATTTAGTGCGTAAACTGCTGATAAAGTCAGACATCTTGATATTTGCATATATAACTATCTATCACCAGTGATTTAACTCGTCTAGATCCTGATCCCGTGGAAATCTGAAGAAATTCATTAATCACAGTATATAAATATGACAACTATCAATTAAAATCTATCTGGCTTATCCATTTTAAATTTGAACACATCTAAACTCATTACAAGCCTGCCACTGCGTATGTGTCGAAAGACACTTTTATAATTTATCGTATGTAGCAGTAAAAATATTTTATGTGACATCAACAGATTTAAAATAGATAAAAACTAAAACGTGACAAGCTTTTAAAAGCTGAAAGCGTTAGTGAGCCGGGCTTCACCGGAAATTGCATAAAAGAGCCAATTACGAACCACTAATAACCACTTCAGTCAAAAACCAGCACAGCAAGGAAAAACGTAAAATATTACACATTTATATTAGTGAATGTATGTTTGTACTAAGACTATGTCGGATCTACTAAATAAGTTGTAATGCAAAATGACTTAAATACAAGGTTTTGAAAATATTTATCAATTACAAAAATAACTAAACATATTCTTATACGGCGAGAGCAATTATACATATAGTTTGTCCAGAGGATCGCGTGTAATTTGTATATTTTAACGAAACTATCATATGTTAAATTGTATTTTAATAAGTTTATCGATTACATTTAATGTAATGTATATTATTTTATACACTATATTATCTTCTTAAAATGTTAGTTTGCATGTCGCCAATGGCAATACTAGTGTTAAATCGGAGTTAGGTACTATTTATGATACAAGTTCAAGTTTTATTAACTAAATAATCGCTACTCGCAACACATAAATTATTTATACACTAGTCTTCAAGAGCATTTTTATTAACACAATTTATACAGAAAGTGTATTAAAAAACGGTATAGAAAAAGCTATGTATCATAAATTCTCCTAGGACTATACTGTAGAAGTTCATTCGTTATGTTCTTTTAATTAGCCCAACTTGTTAAAACAGCGCTCTGGGGTATATAACCCTGCTAACTACTAATTTAAAGCTCTCTCATGTAGTAAAGCTAAAATCTATGTAATATAACTATTTATACCAATAAAATGTATCATACTTTTTAAGGAAATTATTTTACTTACCATATTTAATGAATATGATTTCAGTATTTTATTTAAAAATGATAAAAATCAGATACATCAGTAAGAGTTCAAATCCAGTGTAGGTACCTACTACTAATAAGTTCTCTTTGTTATACTTGTGCCTAATTTATTTTTATGAAATTTATCAAAGTGCTTTTCTTTTAAGAAAAATCATTGTCAGGAAACCTGTATGTCCTGGAAGTAATTCTAGGACATGCGTAGCCTGCCAACTGGAAAAAAACTACTTTATTTAAGATTAACAATCTTTTTCATATCTGCATATGAATGCGAGTAAATATTGTATTTATACTGTACTTATATTATTATATGTTTATTTTTTTTATAATTATAACAGGCAAACGAGGTGGCGGGTCACCTGATGGTAAGTGATCACCGCCGCCCATGGACACCTGCAGCACTGGAGGAGCTGCAGATGCGTCGCCGACCGAGGAGGTGGAAGATCAATTGCATTTTAAACATTTGCATATGGAAGCCTTGAGGGAACATTGCTGCTAGAAGTTGGCTCCACATTTTGCAGGTACGCGGAAAAAAAGATCGTGCAAATCGACTCGTTGACGAGTGCCATTCGTCCAGAGTACTTTACTATGTGTTTACTTTACTATATTGATATATCTGCATCTACATCACATATTGTAAATCTATTGTAAAATTCCTCCACTTGCCAGGGTTCTTGGAAGAGATCTAAAATCAAAGGTATCCCTTTGGAGATAAGTCTTCCAAGAACCCCAAAGCATCGTATGTGGTTTTTTTGGTTAATAAATAAATAAAAGAGCAGAGGGTTATGTCTATGCTGTAATAACCCCCTCTCCTATAAGAGAGAAGACTCCTGCCCAGCTATGGGTTGCTAATAAGCTGCCATCATAAGTTTTTTTGTTCCAAAGATTATATTGTTCTGTTGTTATCCCTCAAATATAAACAAAATAACCTTTATCGTCTTTTTCTCTAAACTATGACACGCTTCTTACATATATAGCGACTTTAACGACCCTTTACCTAACACCTTAAGGTAAGACTTTGTAAGAATATTATTAAAGGGTTGTCATAGAGCATAAGCGGAAGTATTATAAAAGGGCAATTTAAATCCCATCAATAACCTCTCGCGTCATGCGATGGCAACCGAGAATCGATTTAACTAGAAAAATTTTCACTTTAAAACTCATACTTAATAAAAATTTAAACAAAAAAATTCTAACGCCATCTAGCACGAACTTTTTTAAGTCACGGTCATTGACGCTGTACAATTTATGACAACATACTAGTGTAATTAACTAATAAATTAACAATCGAAACAACTATAATGACGTAAAGTGACATCTACTACAAGTTTAGGATAATTTAAAAAATATTGAATTACCCAAAAATTAAAGTAGTTATATGGTAAGTGTGAACTTTTAACCGCATTTGAAAACTAGATTAAATACGTGCGAACAAAAGGATGACAGGCAATTTATAAATATATATTTAATTTATAGCATAGACTAAATGTAATTTTTTTAGACTAATGACCTTGTCTACGTATCCTTCCTGTTTTTTTTAACATTTGCAAGTTACTTGTATGGCACGAATATAAATCAATAAGTTAAGTTTCTTACCTTATAAAATTTCCTGCCCTTCTTCCTAGTTATTCTATTTTTGATTCGAATAGATTCACAATTGTTAGCTTAAATATTGATCATGAATATGTTGTACACTTTGAGATTTTGTGAATTTTATTACGTATTCTGGCGTAATTGTCAAGTATAAGCTCTTTTATTGCATATTGATGACAATATTTTCGACTAGGATAAAAGTATCACTTTGGGACAAAAATATTTCATTCTTTAATATTTACGCTGTTCGTACAATACTGTTTTAAATGTTATCAGGCCAAGAGTTTATTATTATATTAAGTTTTTAATCATAACAATTTATGGATATATACAATAACTGATAGCGGTGGTATCACATGCTTAGAAAATATGGATAAAAGCGCTTTTAATGGATTCTATTTTCAATCAAAACCATTCTTGAATTCATTTAAAAACATTAAAAAATTTCATCAAAATCATTCCAGCCGTTTAGGAGAACTTCTGTCGCATTCACAAAGAATTATATATGCCATTAACTTTTTGTCTTACCAAACGCTGAATAGATGACATACGAGTACATGTCATACACGTAATGCGCTACTACAAAATATTCCGGGCATCCGTAATATTATTACTCTTGATTAAAACCATTACCAATTCTTACTGGCATTACAAAGCCTATAATAAGATCTCTTTCAAGAAAATCAATTAATCTGGTTTAAGGATAACATTTGAGGCAGATCTCTTGAATAATTAAGAGAAGCTTTTGAATCCAAGAATAAGACAGTTCTATTACCTTAAGACGGACAAATGATACTAAATAAATTATGACATAACTGTGACATTTGTAAATTCCACTGTATTTTCCAAGTAAAACAATGTATTGTTATCGTTAAACTGATTTTATTTTGAAGATCTTTTGAAAGCGTGTCAACCGCTATATTATAAGTTTCAGGGTTAAACACTGAAATGCAGTCACGTAATAGCTTACTTGAGTTTAGATTTTTATCACTCACTAACACGAAATGTGTTGAATATTCAATGCGCTGCGTACAAGTAATGCACAAGACGTCGTAAGAGTATAACTTAAACATGCCTTGTCACTTTTCATTATATTTATTTTTAATCTGACTGTTAACAAGGAGTACACATTTAAAGATTTTTTATATCATAAATACAATTGTATGATTAACGCTGAGGAATTTATTTAAGCGAAATAAATGCAGTTTAAAGCGTTATGAGAAAGCCTCGCTCTTCTATAATTATTTTATTCTTTAAAAACTTAACAAAAGACATGCAAGACTTGATATATATACGTGAGAAGGATTACTTGGACGACAAATAGCGTGGGAGTGAATCAGTTGCTGTAATCTTAATATAATAAATTATAATGGTATTGTAATGGTAAAAAAATATAATAGTAAAAATTATATTAAAACAACGATAAGAAAAAAGAGTTATTCTCAGAACAGGGTGCGAAGAAACCCTCCCAACTTAATAGTGTAAGTCGTTCCATAATATTATCTATGAGATATTAGAAATAAAATGAGAGCAGTATTTCAAAAGTGCTGTAAGGGTCTACCTGAATAAATATTTATTTTTATTTGAATTATTTATTTGGCCAATGTGTGTGTGCGTCTGTATGTAATAAATATTATAGACAATAAAAAAAATTTAATAATAAACTGCCATGTAAATGAAATAATCAGTATACATATTTAATATAAATTTGTATGTAAAGTACGTAGTTTCTTACAAACCTTGTTATTATTACTATTTGTATAATTATTTATTAATATAATAAACCACTCACCTTAAATTAAAGTATAAAAATGTTTATGTCAAAACGAATACACAAATGTACAAGATAATTCAATTTAAATTTAGGTAATCACAACACAATTATTTTTACTTAATCACTCGATGTATAAACTTTAATGTATGCCAGCGGATTCGTACCGACTTAATTTCATTTATTGAACACGAACTTGCACTACGAAAAGTTGTGCATTTGCTACGCCGAGCTACGTCGTAGACGATCGCTCCGTCTCGTAGAGCGCGTGGTACTGAAGAATACCGGGACTCATCACGTTTGCTACGAAAACGTTGTTATAAGTGTCTACTGTCAACATCGACTCTGCTGTATTTTTATTTATTTATTAAGGACTAGTAAAGCCCCGCGGCTTCCCCACATAGATACCGATCTCGTGGCAGTGGAAAGTATAATAAGTCAGACTATATTATTTTTGTTAACATAAAAGTTTTATTTCACTTAGCTTTTAATTACTTTACAAATATGTGTACGGGATATTCCAAAAAAAACCGTGCTTACAAATAGAAACAGTCGTTCTGGAATACATAAAGTCTTTTCTGTCTATATGCGTGTATGATGACATGTGAATAAAATGGTACTCTGTTACCAATATTAATATGGCCATCGCTATATTATAACATTATTTTCTTTCAATTAAATTATTTATATCTTTTGAATGGAATGACCGACTTTAGTAATTTAATGTGTAGCGATTAGCGAGGTTAACACCAGAGACATACTGATATTGTACAGACAAAAGCAACTGTCACAAAAATTGCAGGAAACAGTGACAGTTCGAAATACGTTAAGCAAAATATGGGGATATAATCAATTGTACGTGCATAATAAGAATAGATTTTATTAAAATAAGCCACCATAGAACATACGTTTAGATTAAGACTGATTTAACATATATAATAAGCTTAAATTTTATAGAATAAATATATAGTAAATTTGTAAATGTACAAATAGGTTTAAATATAATAGTTCAAAAAGATGCCGAACAATAAATATGGTCTAATTATTGTTTATTAACTTTTAAAAGAGTAGATATAGTGGCATAGCTACAGAGCACGTGAACACAGACTTTTAGTTACTAATTTTTTCAGACCTTATTAATGCATTTTTATTATCCCTAAGCAATATAACGTATGTCGCACAGTGAAAATGCAGCTTTCCTATTTGTGATGTTTTTTTTTTATTTGGTTCAGTGGTTTATATGTGAAAACATTACAAATAGACTTACATACAAAACACAAATGTTTCTCCTTTGTAATACACATCCACAACAACAAAAAAAATACATAAACAAAGTCGTGTTCAATATTCATTTCAGTTATTAAAGCATGCATAAACAATTTTAACTAATGTCAAAACTAATGATATACAATTGATAATAGAAAATCATAACGATAATATTACTAAAATGTTTACAATATTTTAATTTTAATTAAATTATGCTACATTCTAAGTAAATTTTAATTGATAATTTCTTATTCTAAATTTAAATTAATTAGATAATATGTCCAAAATTTTGCTCTTGTATATGATGTCACTGTTGTTGAATATGTCTAACTGCTTATCTTGCATTGCATATCCATTGTAGGAATGGAACAATCACATTTTTAGCACCACATATCTAAAACACGCAAATAATAATTCTTTTATTTCATTTTGTAAATCTTTAGTTTCTTTTTAAAAGCCATTTTGAGCTACAGGTCAGGCGCGTGGATTCCCGTTTAGAGAAATCCTGAGTTCAAATCCTGGGCAGATATCGTTAAGTATATCTTATACAAAATAATATTACGTGCTTTGTGGGACGTTAATAGGCTGCTAATTAGCTTAGCTTATTTTCAAAATTTCTTTATAAAGTTGATTTACTTAATTAATTTTCAAATTCAATTCAGTCGTAGTTGAGGAAACATAAAATGTCTGAAACATTGTGTGAACAATTCTGAACAATATGTGTTGCCTGCTAACCCGCACTATGTCAGCGTGGAAGGTCTGTTCTCTAAATCCTTCCTGAGTAGGAAGATCTACACCCAACTGTGGAATATCAAGTGTTTAATACTTACCTTAACTTTATACAATAAAAATATTTATTGTTATAGTACTAGAAAATATCATGCATTATAAATTCATTTCTCATTAGGTTTATTAATTAATTTAAACAATGGAAAGAAAAAAATATACATCATCTCAGTTTTTGGCAAGTAGATGATATTTTTAGAGCGTATTAGTATTGTTGTTCAAATAGGTAACTAAGCCTGCCTTGCGGGCTTATACGAATAGTTGTGAAAATAGCTGCTATTTTTAGTATGAGTTATTTTTATCACATTTTGTTCCATACTGTATTTTTCGTTCAAATTCTCCTTACTTAAAATTATCATTTTTTGTTGGTGTGAAGGACGGTAAAAGGCATTGTTTTCTCTGATTGCTACGAGGAAATGTCTATCCTTAGGATAAAGCATGGTGGGCTTAAGCTTAGATAAGTATTACTTAGATAGTTACTTGCTCTGTGCCTCGTAATGGATCATTTATAGGTTGTTAGGTAATTGTTATGTGCAAACATAAAATTTAAAATAATTCTAATTTTAAACTGCATAAAAATGCAACCCTAATTAATAAATTTGACTCTTGTCCAATCATTAAATGTGAACACGCGTGGAATGTTTAATAGCTGTCAATATATTTCGCTATTGGTATTTAAATTTACAAGCTGTTAGTATTTTATTACATTTCAATATGTTAACATAACAAAATAATTCACGTAAATAAAATTAAGCGAGCAACTCATATTTCTTAAAATTCGACATACGTATCAACTCCTTTTGAAATAAATCTTTACAAAAATTCAGCTCATTCCAGTATTCAAAGGCGTAATGAATGGGTATACATAAATTCGTTTTCTATTTTTTCCAACACACCAACTATCAAGTTAATTGAGAGATCACCAACACAGTTAGTTAATTTTATGCCTATCAATTGTAAAAATGCAAATAAAATGATTACTAGACAAAATTCTACTCCTATAGAATAAACAGCTACAGATACAATATACACAAACATATATTATTTACCTGTAAGCTGAACTTATCTGAAAGATTTTGTCCAGTGTCGGCTTTTCGGAAATAATTAGTTAAAAAAATACCACCCAAATCAACGTATATTGCAAAGATTTTTTTATAAAAATTACTCCACAAAAGCCTTTCAAATTCAAGGTTAATATTGTCGCCTGACCTCGGAAGGTTAAAGCAGCTACGAACGTGGTATAATCGATTATAAATTAATATTTTACCATGCCATCGTTTTAACAATTACTGTCATGAAGCTAAATAGCCAAATTTTGATATCTCACAATATTTAGTAGTATTCTGATATAAAACTGTGAAAATATATTGAGATATTCAATTTAATTGTGTCATAGAAAATTAACTTCTGTTTAATCCAAGCCTCCGATTTTATAGAAGGAAAAAAATTTACAGATTTAACGGAACACCAATCTACACTGTGGTTGATAAACTATAAGGGATGTAGTAGTAGTAACTATAAGGTAAGATAAGCGGCCTGCTAATAACATGCTACTGGATATAAGCCTTTCACTCATCGTAGTCGTCGTCGCTTTAACAGATGGACGTCCACTGCTGGGCATAGGTCTCACGAAATGATGCCCACAAGGCCTGATCTTGCGCCGCCTAGCTCCAGCTGCTACCGGCGACCCTCTTTATATCGTCGGTCCACCTTGTGGGAGGTCTTCCTACACTGCGTCGTCCGGTGCGGGGTCGCCATTCCAGCACCTTCCGGCCCCAAAGTCCATCGATTCGTCGGACTATGTGCCCCGCCCATTGCCACTTCAGGTTCGCGATTCGTAGGGCTATGTCGGTAACTTTGGTTCTGCTACGGATCTCCGCATTTCTGATTTGATCGCGTAGAGAAACTCCGAGCATAGCTCTCTCCATCGCACGCTGAGTCACTCTAAGCTTCCGAATGAGGCCCATAGTCAGCGACCACGTTTCTGATCACTCCACGTTCCACTCATACGAGACAGGTATTTTACTCTACTTCACTGCGGGTTGGTGGGCTGGTAATATTGCAAAATTACTCCCAGGATGTGCAAATATCTTCACGTTGTTTTCCTTTACTGAAAAATCATGAGCTTACACATTGGCGCTTGCCGAAGTATGACTCCGTGACTTTTAACAAGAATCTAAGTGACCATCCATTGAGCCATAAAGACGAAATACAAAATTACTGCCTTTGAAATTCCTGTTATTTTACACATGAATTACGTATTATATTTGAATAGGGGACGATAGAGTAGGCGCAAATGTATTGTAAGGATCTCTGGCGAATACAAATATACCACCAGTAATCTCAAACATACGTAGGGTCTTTTATAACGCCATCTACTTCGATAATAATCATATAACCTATAACCTTTTTGTTTCCGAAATAAGATATTTTATAAATCATCTTTAGAGGATGGTGCATCAAAATTGACACCATTAACTTTTCTTCCTTTTCCTATTCTATTGTTATCCAAATACAAACACGCTTCTTAATGTAAAGGTAGTATACCTTTACATTAATTACCACAATATTCAGGACATAACGCGTCGGTAGACAACGTCAATTTGCAGTCAGTTAGTTAATGATGTCAGTGTAACAGACCCTTGCGTCACTGCAGTGGTTTGATTATCTAGTTCCGCAAACCGCATTAATTAATACAAGAACATTACGTCTACATAACTTAACTAAACCTAAGCTTTATTAATATCAAAGGTTATAAATTGTAATTTATTAATCTACAAAATATTATTTATGTAGCTTTCGACAGGTTCCAGAATGGCATTAATAAAATGGGCTTATTATAACGTTAAATAATTATCCATGCCTATGCCTCGGTGAATTAAAATGCTTTTGTTGTGCTTAAATGAAATTACAAAGTTGCTTATATAGTGGGAAAGGGGAAAGTGCAGCAGCTTTGGACGTTTAATGAATACTTTATAATAAAAAGAAGCAAAAGTTTTTTTTACTGCTGTTAGGTTAGACTGTGATCACACCTGATGGTAAGTAATGATATAGTCTGAAATGCAAGGATACTAGCCTAATAAGCGGTAATTTGCCTCATTAGTGTAACATAGTACTTATAAGATAACCTGTTAGGATTTGTTAATACTTATATGGCGAAAAGAACTTCCAGCCCTCTTTCCTTATTATAAAGTGTGACAACAGGTCCTTTTTAATTTGTAAATTTTGACTAAATAAGAATCTCTTCAGTCAAAAGTAATAAGAAATATGAAAAATAGATTAAAACTATCACTATACTTGTGGATTAAAAATAGTGTCCGCAAAACGATTTCATAACAGCTTTCAATTCAAAATTGCTTTGAATTTGGTTTAATAAAAAAATTTCATTATTTACGTACCGTTTTCAAAATACTATTACATCAAATACACAAATAAACATTGCGGCTACTTTTAAATGAATCGTCCATTCGTACTATCACTAATATAATATTTATAAATTGGTGTAAGCATAAATTAATTACTTATAACACATTGATGTTGGCACATCTTTGCTTGTAGTCACGTCCGAAAACTCCCGTCAGTACAGACCTAGACAAATAAGGAAATACAATTTTCTTGCTCTGTCGGGAATCAAACGCGAACCATTTGATAGCGACAGTGTAATCACCATTGCACCAACGTGGCTGTCAAAATATATTATCATTTTATCATCATTCTAAAACCATATTAAATTAAAAAGTAGGTAATATAAATACGAGAATTTGTACTTTAAACTATATCAATATCAAATGTTATCCACTACAAGTTTTAAGAAAATTTGAACTTGAGTAGATAAATATGACCTTCCTTATTTTGTTAAGGGTGATCATGAGATTGTTCTGTTTGCTGATGATACTTCGCTATTGTTTAAGATTAATAGGCGACAAACAAATTATGACGACGTAAACAACTCTTTCAATAAAATGGTACGATAGTTTGAAGCTAACAATTTATTGCTCAACGGATATAAAACTAAATGTGTTAAGTTTAGTCTGCCTAATGTTAAACAAACGCAAACCATTGTTAAACTTAATAATGAGGAACTAGACCTTATAGACAATATTTGTACTGCAAAAAAGGGTCGTTCGTGCGATTCACAATATGGGTCCAAGAGAGTCGCTAAGAAACAAATTCAAGGCAGTTAACATAATAAAAGTTCACTGCCTATATATATTAGAAAACTTGTTGTATGTACATAAAAACATTGACTCTTTTAATAAAAAGAGTGAATGTACATCATATAACTTACGAAACCAAAACAAACTTGTTATAAATTCTAGTAGGCTGCATAAGATTAACAACTCATTTAAGGGTAACTGTATACGTTTCTATAATAAACTCCCACAAGACGTTCTAAAGATGTCAATTAATAAATTCAAAGTCTTTGTTAAAAGAAAGTTGATAGAAAAATCGTATTATAAGTTGCAAGATTACCTAGACGATAGAAACGCTTGGGAGTGAACAAATTGCTCTAATTTTAATTAAAATATAGTAAACTAATTTGTTATTGTAATGATGATGGTAAAAAAAAATACCCGACTGAGTTTGTTGTGGGTTCTTCTCGGATCAGGGCG